>LNAC01000379.1:1436898-1525553 GCA_002007465.1 Ailurus styani | reverse complement strand
CTTCGGCGAGGTGCAAGTCCGCCCCCCCTCACCACTGCAGCGCTGAATTTCTGGGCACCTTCGACAGAGCTGGGAGGGGGCAAGGACTCCGCTTCTCCTAATGTCGTTAGTCGTGAGCTCTTAGAAGTGACGGGGACTTTGCGAAGAGGGAGCGTAGAATGGAAAGCGAAGGCGCAGGTTGCAGGGAAGTGTTTTGATCCCCAGACAGCTGGAATTTACCACTGGCTGCAAGTCTGGCGGCACCCGCACACAAACACGCACACACCCGCACTCCGGGGAAGGGATACTCGGACGCAAGCTTGGCGCTCGCCTCTCCGCGCCGGGCCGCTCCCCTGGGGCTCTGGTCGGCGACCCAGACGCTGGGGCGCGCGGTCCCCCTACCTAGCCCCGCTTCCCGCTCCCCGGCTCCCGGGGCGGCCCGGGCGCCAGTAGTCCAGAGGGCAGCGCGCTCACCCCTAGCTGCCGCCGCCCCTAGGAAGGGCGGCTGGACTTACCCATGGAGTCGGGCAGGGACATGTCGCTGGACCGCTGCTGAGTCAGGGACTGATGCATGGTGAAAGCTGCCCTGTGGCCCCGGCCCCCGAAGCTGCTTCACGCGCCCCCGGCTCAGGGCGCCCCGCAGAGCATCCTACTCCGCGGCTGCCGCTCCCCGTCCCTCCGAGAGCTGAGAGAGGCTGCCTCTGGATGCGAGCTGCAGCCCAAGTGCCGCCTCCCCCTCCCTTCCCCTCTTCTCCCTCCCTCCTCTTCTGCCTCCCTCTGCTCCGGGAGGCAGCAGCATTGGCGGTCCGAGCAGCGGCGTGCGCTTGCGCAAGACCCCCCCTCCCTCCCCCTCGGCCCCCCCATCCTAGTTATCCACCTCCCAGCCTCCCAAGCCAGACAGGGAGCCGTTTTAGCCCCTTGGGGCCAGGGCTGCGCAGAGAAAGGGGGGGAGGCTACAGCCTGGGGCCAATCGGCCTTCTCTGTAGTTTGGAGAGAGGGTCTTGGGCAAAGGTCCTGTTCTAGGATTTATAATTGGGGAGGGGGCAGAGTCAGAGGTTCAGAGCTGATGAATACACACACACACACACACACACACACGAACGCGCGGGCGGGCGAGCGGGCGCACACACACACACACATTTGTGCAGGTTTGGTCTTAGTGCTTCCAGAATGACATAATGGAGCTGGAGATGATCCAGAGAAGGGCCACTCTATAATCAAGGGGATGGGGGAGGGGAGAGGGGGCTGCCACATGAAGATAGATTAAACAAACGCAGACTCTTTAGTCTAGAAAGATGAAGACTGGGAAGGGATGTGACCAGAGTGTATAAAATTATGCAGAGATGGAGAGAGGGAACACAGCCTTATTCACCAGATCGGAGAATTCTAGAACCAACAGCCCCCTAAGAGCTAGAAGGAGATTCAGCTAAAGCAAATAGGACTGCATCAGCACCATCCCAGTTTGTGCTTTGGTCAAGATGCTTTTAGGTCAGGGGTCTCATTTTCTCATCGCAGCAGCCATGCAAGGCAGGAAGTATCCATAATCCCATTTTACAGATGAAGAAACTGAATCTCAGAGAAGGCACGAAAATTTCCTGCAGCCACTCAGCCAGTAAGTGGCAGAGACGGGGTTTGAACCTAGATCTGCTGGACTCCCAGGTCAGTGCTCTTGCTGCTATGGCAGCTGAAAAGGAAGATCACTCTATATGGCATATTGAAAACCGAAGGCATTCTAGCCCCAAGAGGGGAAACAAGATGAAAACACCGGTAGCTTTGGAAAGAATGAAACAGCCATGGCCGCCAGAATTCACTGTGAATTGTTAAGGGAAAGTGAGGGTAAAGGGGGAATGTCCTTGATCTTGGAGGACAGCAAAGTCCCTCCCAAGCGATCCTTCCAGACCCCATTAGGATATTGGGCTGGAATCACTACGTTGTCCGCCCAGAGAGTGGCTTCGAGTCCTCAAAGCAGCAGCAGAACAGAATGAGGCGGAAGGTGCGGAAGAGGGTGACAGTGGGCTGCCAGTTGCCTCTGGCGACTCAGCGCTGTGGGCCCTGCATCCCACGGAATTTACCTGTTTGAATGCACCCATTCTGTCCCAGTGAGAGCTCCCAGGTCCTCACTGCCAGGTCTCCTTCCAACCACCTCCCCCGATGACTGGGCCAACCCTCTTTCCGTGTCTTTCCGGAAAAAAAGAAAAAAAAAAGGAAAAAAACAAATCAAGTATAATGGGATGAAGAAGAGAACTCAGTTCTTTCCAGCTCTGGCTGATCTACTGCTAATCTAGGCTTTGTTTCCTTATCCACGAAATGGAACCAAGAGCCCTTGCCCTTTCCCATCTTCCAAAGGAAGAAAAGATGCTTCCTGAAGGTTAAAAAGGAAGCCCTTTGTAAAGAACTTGGGCACCCCAGGGGCCCGGCTGAATGCCCTGTCGGGGTATTATTAGCATATTAGCAGCCTTCCACTGTAGATGTGGCTTAGAAATATGTGATGTCCGTCCTAGATAGAGACAAGATGCCCACTGGTACACAGGTGTGTGTCTTCCGCATGCTTGGCTTGTGTGTTCATCTCCGTACGCACCACAGAGGCAGAGAAGCAGTCCTATGCTTATATTTTTGCCATGTTTGTCTTCAGTTCTGTTTACTTATCTCTCCCCACCCCCTTCACTCTACATGTCTCATGTACTTAATGTGAAGAGTTCCTGCAACCAGCGTCGATTTCTCAGGAGTACTTCATAACTAACTGATTTTATTTCTGTGGAAGTAGCCTTGAAGAAATGAGGGTTTAGGGGCACCTGGGTGGCTCAGTCGTTAAGCATCTGCCTCCGGCTCAGGTCATGGTCCCAAGGTCCTGGGATGGAGCCCTGCATCAGGCTCCCTGCTCAGTAGAGAGCCTGCTTCTCCCTCTCCCTCTTCCCCTGCTTGGGTTCCCTCTCTCACTGTGTCTCTCTCTGTCAAAGAAATAAATAAAATCTTAAAAAAAAATAAAAAAGAAACCAGGGTTTACGCAGGCTGGGAGCTTCCACATTCTTTGGAGATTTTGGCTCCCATCTAGCAACGAGAGAGTTAGAGATCTCTGAAGAAGCCAAATAGAAACTTGTTACTGTGCTGGTTTCGATGGACAGAGGCCTTCCCACTTTAGCACGTTGCCCGTTAATTGACACAGAGGGCCCATGTAATTTGACCTTTATAATCAAAGCCATAAACGAGTGAGGTACCCTTAGGGAGGGGGCTTGCTTTTATGCAACATCTGTATTCCCGAATCCTGCGTGAAAATGAAAAGCTATTTTAAAAAGTGTGAGAGGAACTGGCTATTTAGAAGAACTGCATCCTTCTATTTCCTTCATCCTGCCTCTTGGGGTACCTTATGGGACTTGGAACACAGCAGGCTCTCAGTAAAGTTAAAAATGACTTTGAGACCACGAGCAGTGACCGAACATAGCAGCAGCTGCAGCCGCTCAGTGAGTAGCGACACTCCTCTCCCCAGAGATGGTGTGCTTATTTGGACAGAGGATCTGGGATAAGGGGAGGGACTAGAATGGAAGCTTAGAAAAGGAAAGGGAGGGGGAAGCAACCCACATTTCAACCAAGCCTGGCACAAAGACCCCCTTTCTTCCAAAAAAAAAAAGAAGAAGAAGATATTTTATGCCGAATGAGCTGGACAATTAGAAAGCAAGAGGCAATTTTTTTCATGGGCTCCATCCTGATTTTTTTTAATGTCAAAACGCATGTAGATTTTATATAGTAATAGGCTTATAGTAAAATTTACCAATAGGAAAGCCACCTAGATGAAGAAACAGGTCTTTCATGCCAGCAAGGCCACTATAAAACTGCTTGGTTAGCTTCTGATAAAGAAGAAATTATTAAAATGGCTTAAAATAAATCCTTTTCATTGCAAGCTTAATCAAGCAGACAATGTTGCCCTAGGTTGCAAACTGTTTTATAGCATGAGGAAACGTGCCTGCTTCTCTCCGTCCTCTTCAAAGCAATGGTGAGAGTGCTCTACAGTGATTTGGTCAATTTTTTCTAGAAAAATGCCAGAGGGTGCTCTGTCTCTAACACATTCACCCTGGGAATAGCCATAGCACTCTGTCACCTCCTTACTTTGATGATCGATTTGACCAAATCACTGCAGAGCCTTCCTGATTCCGAATTTGAGAGATGTGGGCTGGAGGAGTCACGTCCACGTGGATACGTACACGTAAAGGCATTCACGCATGTTTGGAATGGTGGCCACACGAGTAGTCACGAAAGCACGCATGTGCATACATGGAAACATCCCGGGCATGCTCTGTTCCCTCTGGTTATCACCGGCCACTTCTCAGCTCCTAGACTTGAGTAAGAATACAAGGGAGCTTCGGAATACTGGAGAGCCTCAAAGAGTCCAAACATCCCTAATTGAGGCTGGAGTTGTACCTTAGGTCAATGCCTGGTACCCAGCGCCTGTGCCACAAACAGCGGAATCGTCACTGAGGAGAGCTGGGTTTGAGGGTGTGACTGGTTTCCGTTGTCAGCCGGTCGTTTTCTTTCGGTACCTGGAAAAAGCACCACAGCACCAGGGAACAACGCTGGTACTTGTCTTTACTTTGTCATCGTTTTCTTCCTACCCTAGTGACCAAACACTGTAGTTAGCAAGCACTGTGTTTTTTTTTTAAGATTTTTATTTATTTATTTGACACAGAGAGAGAGATCACAAGGAGGCAGAGAGGCAGGCAGAGAGACAGGGAGAGGAGGAAGCAGGCTCCCTGCTGAGCAGAGAGCCCGATGCAGGCCTCGATCCCAGGACGCTGAGATCATGACCTGAGCCGAAAGCAGAGGCTTTAACCCACTGAGCCACCCAGGCGCCCAAGCACTGTGTTTTTAAATATCAGTAAGAAAATGTTGATAACACAATTATTTATTTATTTATTTATTTGTCTGAGAGAGAGCATGAACAGGGGGAGGGGGAGGGGCAGGGGGAGAAGCAGACTCCATCCCAGGACCCTGAGATCATGACCTGAGCCGAAGGCAGATGCCCAGCCCACTGAGCCGCCCAGGCGCCCCCAAGTCTGAATGTTTTTAAGGCTTTTAAACCATATTGCCAAACTGTCCTCCAAAGTATTTGTAGCAAGGGGTATTCCTACCCTCAGCATGTCCAGCACATGTGTGGATCTTCAGTCTCTTGGCTTTGCCTTGCAAAGGAGATGTCTATGCACTTAAAGACACACCTGGTTACAGCCAGCGATGGAAGGGGCCGGCGGCGAAGATGGATGGGAGCTCAGCTGGGCCCCAGGTATCAGGCAGGAACCACAGATCTAGGAGGCAGAGGCTGAGAGCAGTCCCAGTAGGGAGAAATCACAGTGTCACTGTCCACAAGAACCTGAGAAACCCCCAACTGCTTAGTTGTTTCCATTGTTGCGTTCATCACTGTGCTGTGTTGCACAGACTCAAAGTCTTCTTTTTCCATAGCTTTCAAAATTTCTGTAATGACCGCTTAGTCATGCCCGGTCCGTAGTAGGGACTTAAATACCTGTTGAATACACGCCACTTTTAATCTATTGCTTTTTTCTGCCTCCTGAATTAAACCATGACACTGTAAAAATTCTCCAAACTACAGAGGTACACGAAGCAGCAAATTACCCTCTCCCCCACAAATCTACTCTCCAGAGATAACACTTTAGGGGTTAAAATGCATTTTTCCTGACTTTTTTTCTCCACGCATCCTTTTGTCAGTTTGTTTGTTTTGAGAATGAAATACTCCCTTTTGAAAGTAAACTTTTTCAATAATAAAATAAAATATTTTTTTGTTAAGGACTGTAGTTCCATTTAATAGCTCACCAATATACCATGTCAAGGTCCATCTTCAGTTAATCAAACCCCACAGTAGTTCATTGTCGCACAATAAAACTCTCTTCAACTTATGTTACGATACCTACTTAGCTCTTATGGGCGAGGAATGGAAATTACAACTCGTATCTGATCACTAATGTGTGATGAAGAGCATCAGGAGAAGTTATGAAGATGGATATAAAGAAATGGTTCAGATTTCAAAACACACTGCTTGGAAACATTAACAAAAACGTCCAAAGATTAGAGGTATACATGCTTCCAGTGAATTCTTGATAGGAAAGTTCAGAAAAACATCTGTTTCTTACTACAAAAGGGAGGGTTTCTTTTTAAGATCAAAGTCTGTTTTTTTTCACACAATTTCACACTTCCCTAATTTGAAGGCATAAACCAGCAACAGAGAACAATAATGCATGCATCAATGAATACTCTAGGGAAATCTTGAGGCGCCCGAAATCTTGATATTCAAAAAGGCTAAATAATGCTTTCGTGAATTTTCAAATAAATTTAACAGAGGTTAATAGTCACCAAATGTTAAGGTTAGAGCGAGACCGGTCAATGGGTAAATGTCATTACCATATTTTATACAGTAAACTATTTATTGAAGGAAAATCCACACAGAAAAATTCGCCTTAAGGCCACAGGACAGGGCTGGAGGATCAGTCGGTGGGTCTCACCACTCGGATGTTCTGGTTTACCGACTAGAAATGGCGGTTGGTGGGGATGGCAGAATAGCATCAGTTAAGCTGTAACTGCCCTGTTTCCTTCCTCTAATTAATTACAGAGCTGAGTACATCCTTTCCCTGTATCCCCATCAAAAAACATCCATTAAACACCTAATTAGATGTAGCATTGTCACAGGCAGGGTGGGGGGGGGGCTGCATCCAACTGCTTGGTTCAGGTTTGAACTGGGGAGGGTTTCTGTGTTCAGTAGTTTCTGGGAATCAATAGATCTGCTCCCAGTTCAAACTGCTCCACAGAGCCTTTAAAAATGTTTACACTCCGTGACCCAGTAATTCCACTTCTGGGAATCTGCACTAAGGAAAGAGAAATCTGGACTGAGATTTATGTGCAAGGATGTCCATGGCAATGTTCTTTATAATAAGGAAAAAATTGGAAAAAACCCTGAAATGCCCCAAATTACGGATATGATTAACTAGATGATAAGACAGCCATATGGTGCAAATGATATATAGCAATTAAAATTGTGTTTTCAAATATTAAGGACATAGAAATATTCCTATTAATGAGTAAAAAAGTAGGCTGTATATTTTGATCTCAATTTTGTTTAAAATTGCATATATGTGCAGAGAAAAATGACCAGAAGGAAAACCGTGAAGATATTTACTGTAGTTAACTCTGGGAAGTGGAATTACAGATGACGACCTTCTTTTTTATACTTTTCTGTGTCTTCCAAATATGTTCAGTGAGCATGCATTATTAACGTTAGCCCCCCCAACCCTCCGAATTCTAGTTTACAAATTAAATAAACCTGTGACTGTTGTGTAAATTGCACTCAGCTTGGGGCCGCTCGGGACCCATCTGCTTTGGTTCCCTCTCTCTCTGTCTCTCTCTGTCTCTCTGTCTCTCACACAGCCACACAGACACACGGCTCTGCTTTCAGTCGCCCTTGCCTGAGTGCAAGTTTCAGGCAACGTGTCACCTCTTTCAAGGAAGTTTGTATTTCTCTTTCACCGCGTGATTATTAAGGCTTGTTGCTGCCGGCGGGTGGGCAAGTACTTTTTCTGGTCCAGCTCTTTCTATGCCCCTGAAATTACGCCGGTAGGGGGCTGTCTACTCTGCGGATTGCCTGAAAGGAACAGCTTTTCTGAGACTGACCTGTCTGGGAAGATAAAAGGAACTCTGCCTGGGTTGGCGTGGGGGCGTGGAATTTGAGAGAAAGGCAGAACAGAGGGAGGGAGAGAATGGGCAGCTTTGTTTATTAGCGAGAACTCCTTTGGTAAGGTTGCACTTTAGCATACGACTGTTCAGAAGAAACACAGCTTTGCAGTTCAGTTGGAGCTGTAAGAAGTTCTGTTGAGGGGCACCTGGGTGGCTCAGTGGGTTAAAGCCTCTGCCTTCGGCTCAGGTCATGATCTCAGGGTCCTGGGATCGAGGCCCGCATCGGGCTCTCTGCTCAGCGGGGAGCCTGCTTCCTCCTTTCTCTCTGCCTGCCTCTCTGTCTACTTGTGATCTCTCTCCCTCTCTGTGTCAAATAAATAAATAAAATCTTAAAAAAAAAAGTTCTGTTGAAGATGAAATGCCCCTCACTCCAGACCTGCCCAGAAGTGTATAAACTACAAAGGAAAAGTCTTTCCCTTCCCGGTCTCACTTTTGAGACACAACCTCTATTCAAAGTCTGGTGTGTATTTCTCTAGACTTTTCCATTTTTCCTATCCATAAACAGGGGTACATGTGTATACACACACATATTTACACACGTAGGTAGTGAGCAAAAATGGAGCCAAACCGTAACTCTTATTCTGCAACTTTTTTAAAAAACCCAATTCTATTTCATGGACAGATTTCTACGTCAGTATATATAGATTTACCTCATTTTCCCCCCAGCAGCTGCCTAACATTCCATCATGTGAACATCTCAGACTTATTTAACCAACCCCCCGTGGTTGGATATTTAATTTAGTTCCAGTTTTTCATAGTTACAAGCAGTACTTCAGTAAACATCCCTGTACATATACCATGGAATCAATTTAAGGGGAAATCTTCTTTCCATCAGCTGTGCATTACCTAACCATTTGCAATTAGTTTCCTGGGCTCTGGAGAACAGTTTTTAATGGCCAAATGTTCTGTAGCCTCCCGAATGGTCCAAGGCATCCTTTCCAATTAAGTTGCAGTCTGCTACTCTGTGCATTTTAAACGACGTTCTGCGTTAAGGACAGTGCACTGTCTTACATTACTGATCCACGGTCGCAATGCTCTATCTTAATACCAACGCCCTGCACTTGAATGCGCACCTCCTGAAGAGAGTGGGCGCCCAGAGGCCGCCCGGACCAGCACCATCAGCCAGGGCAGCCCAACGCAGGGACCAAAATATGTGACCTTCCCCCCTCCCTTAACTTCCAGCCTCTCTCCACGACTTCTGGCAGGAAAGCCCAACTAGAGAGCGAGGCACCTTATTTGCCTACCTATGGGCTTGAGGGAAAGCAATAGGGGAGCACAAATGCCAACACCCACATCAAAGGCGATCAGGCTGCTTGCCGCCCCTCTCACCCCCCCCATCTGCCTCCTCTTACCCAGGTGCTCACCATCTCTGCCATGCTTTCTGACTGTGTAAAAGGCTTTTTCTTTGCCGCCCTGTTTGGGGGTAATCTCGGTCATTGCCTGCACCCCCATCAAAGCCGATCTCTTTTTTAGAATTCTCAGTTGCCAGGATTCGTTTGTGTTAGGGTGACAGCGCTGAGGCTTGGCATCAGGAGACCATTTTCTAGCCCTTGGCCTTGGACCACATCGATGTCTCAGAGCCTCCATTTTGACATCTGCGAAATGGGGCCAATACGATTATATTCCCAGGATCAATGCACAATGATAGGAGATAGCATACGGCAAAGCACACTGAAAGCAAAGGATATATGCCGACCAGAGTCCCCAGGCAAAAATGTCGGAAAGGTCTCTGTTACCCTTTTCTGTCTCCAGGGTAGAGGAAGGGGGGCGAGGTCAGCATGGATTTCTGAGAGCTGGCCCGAGGACGTGTCTTCCCCAGGGAGATGTGTTCTAGCAACTGTTTGGTGTATTTTTAAAGGTCAGAGAGGCTTTGGCTCTATAGGATGGAGGGGCTGTGACACCTGATTAATGTCTGTGCAGTACTTTCCAGAATGAAATTTAATCAGCAGAATGATTGCAGCAAGCAGCTGCCTGCAGGAAAATGATCCTGTTCTGATGGTGGCTTGTTTGATGTACATTATTAGTCCAGCCCAGGGGTCCCCAACTAGGACACTGCATCAACTAGTAAGGAAATGCAGCAAGCACCAGCAGCCCCTCTCCTGAGTGGGTCATCACTGTCAGATTGTCAGTTCCTGCCCACTCTGAGGACCTTTGCTGTCAGCCTCCCTCTCACCCCCGGGGTCTTTCCTGTCTGCTCCTTTAACCCCCTCCTATCATTATTACCCATTCCCCGAGCCCCTCACATCTATCATTCGTCATGCTACCCCTCCCCTGCTGCAAGGCCTTCTCTGACAGCCTCTTCCAACATGCTCACACATATGCACAGGCATCCGCCCCCCACCCGGCTCCCCCCCAGAGGTGTTCTCAAGGCTTCAGTGGAATGAAAAATGGCTTCCCTCATAAAATGGCCAGAGTCCTCTGGTCTAATTAACCCTTCTTGGCCTACTTTTCCATCAGAAGCACAGAGGTTATTATACTGACTCGTGGAAATTCTGTTGTCAGTATTACATTCTCTAACAGGTAGGAAATGCCGCAGGGACCTGGGTGACTGCCATGTCCCACTGTTCAAATGACATGGTGTGCTTTACATCCAATCGACTCTGTTGGACCTTCCTTCAACAGAATCTGTGGTGTGAGATGTTTCCCCAGTAGTAGAGATAAGTTGAATGAGCTAGGCACAATTTCTTGCTGATCTTTGTTCCCTAGTTTGAAAAATGGCCCCACAACCCCTCCAGAGTGTATTCTGATATCACCATGGGGATCTGACCCAGGATGAGGGCCGTGTTTGGAACTATTAAGTCCCCAGTTTATATTGGAAAGGGTAGCCTTTTGGGACCAAGAGGATAAAAATGCGTGGCATCTCCCAAAACCCTCTATAAGCTCAGAGAAAGAGTTGAGCAGTATCTTCTCCATGTGTACTCCATGAGTACTTCATGACTTGATGGAGGAACGAGACATGGAAGAGGTCTAGGGAGAAGGAACAGGAAAAATACGGCCACTGTCAGCGCCACCTCCCTGCCCCCATGCATGGGGGAGAAAGCTTCCCTTGCTGGAAGTGGGTGCAGCTGCCATCTTGCCTTCTACTTCTCTCAGCCCGGGGGAAGGGTTTCCCCGGTGGGACAATGTGCAGGGTGGGGAGTGGAAATTCCCACTGTGTCGGTGGCGAAAGAAAGAAAGAGAGAGAGAGAGAGAGAGAGAGAGAGAGAGAGAGAGAAGGAAGGAAGGAAGGAAGGAAGGAAGGAAGGAAGGGAAAGAAAAGGAAAGGAGGAAAGGAAAGGAAAGAAGAGAAAAGAAAAAAATGAAAGGAAAAAAATGAAAGGAAAAGAAAAAGATTCCTAACTTTGCCTGAGGCACCACCCTGGGGCCTTATATATGAAAGGAATCCTGAATTCAGGAAAAACAAAAAACTTACCAGTGTTCCTAGCCGCATGAAGTTGTATATGTGTTTAGGGCCGTCCAGAGGTGGAGCTAGACCGGAGGGAGCAGAGATGGTATCCAAAGTTAGAAGAAACTTTGACCAGCACACAATAAACCATTGTTGAATACTTGCTTTGTGCCAGATGCTAGAAATAGATAAGATTCGGACCCTGCCCTCAAAGAATTCACAATTAAGTAGGGGAGAGAGATCTGTAAAGAAGAAGAAGAAAAAGATAATTTCGGCACAGAAAACTAAATGCAGTGGTAAAGGTGTGCGCTGGATACTGAGAAAGGACTGAGAAGGGGTTTCTAACCCAGGCAGGAGAGGTGGGGCAAGTGGTACCTGGTTTAAGTGTTAAAAGATTGGCTCATTCATCCATTTTCTAGGATGTAAGTCCCACGAGGTCAGGGACTTGTTTTGTTCACTGCTGTAAGTCTAACAATGCCTAGATCCGTACCTGGATTATGGTAGGAGCTCAATATTCATTGAAGAAATGAATACATGCCTACTATGTGCCAAGTGCTGTGCTAAGTGCTTGGGAGACTTGGGCAGGGGTGATGGAAAGGGAAGAACCAAGGAAGATTTCTGGGTTTCTGGCTTGAGCAGAAGGATTGTGTTAAGTCTTCTTTAAGCTTCTGGTAGCATTCACCAGTGATGCTTTCTGGTCCTAGGCTTTGATTTGGTGGGAATTTTGACCACTGGTTTGATGTCTTTACTTGTACAGGTCTACTTTCTATTTCTCTGTAAGTCAGCTTTGGTAACTTGTGTCTTTCTTTTTTTTTTTTTTTTAAAGATTTTATTTATTTATTTCACAGCGGGAGAGAGATCACAAGGAGGCAGAGAGGCAGGCAGAGAGAGAGAGAGGGAAGCAGGCTCCCCGCTGAGCAGAGAGCCCGATGCGGGCCTCGATCCCAGGACCCTGAGATCATGACCTGGGCCGAAAGCAGAGGCTTTAACCCACTGAGCCACCCAGGCGCCCGGTAACTTGTGTCTTTCTTTAAATTTCTCCATTTCATCTAGTTATCTAATTTGTTGGTGTACAACTGTTTATAGCATTTCTTTTTAAAAATTTTCTAGGGGTGCCTGGGTGGCTCAGTCATTAAGCATCTGCCATCTGCCTTTGGCTCAGGTCATGATCCCAGGGTCCTGGGATCGAGCCCCGCATTGGGCTCCCTCCTCAGCGGGAAGCCTACTTCTCCCTCTCCCACTCCCCCTGCTTGTATTCCCTCCTCACTGTCTCTGTCTCTGTAAATTAATAAATAAAATCTTTAGAAAAATTTCTATGTTTGAAGGTAATGTCCCCAACTATTATTATTGAATTGCCTATTTCTCCCTGCAATTCTGATGGTGTTTGCTTCACATATATGGAGGTGGCCTGTTTTTAGGTGTGTATATATTTATGATTGTTGTATCTCCTTGAATTATTGACCTTATTATTATTACTCACTCTTATTATAAAATCTCCTTCCTCGCCTCTACTAACAACTTTTGTTTTAAAGTCTATTTTGCCTGATGTTAGGATCTCTGCGCCAATTCTCTTTTGGTTACTGTTTTCATTATACATCTTTTCCAGCCTTTTACTCTGAGCTTAATTGTGTCTGTGAATCCAAAGCACGTCTCCTGTAGACAACAAATAATTAGATCATGCTTTTTTATCCCTTCTTCCAATCTCTGCCCTTTGATAGTAGTGTTTAATCTATTTGGATTTAATGTAATTATCAAAAAGGTGAAATTCATGTCTGCTCTTTTGCTATTTGTTTTTTCTATTTCATGTCTTTTGTGTTCATCGGTCCCTCCATTACTGCCTAATTTTGTGTTAAATGGATTATTTTCTGGTCTACCATTTTGATTACCTTATTGGGTTTTTTTTAAAACTATATTTTCAGTTATTTTCTTAGTGGCCTCCCCGGGAACTGCAATGAACATATTAACCTATAAAAATCAAGTCAAAATTAAAACTAATGTTATTCAAGAACTTTGCTCCAAGAGAGCTCCATTGCCTCCTCCCTCCTTTGTGCTGATTGTCATACCAGTTACATCTTTATACACTATACGTCCATCAACACAGCTTTATCATGATTGTTTTGTGCGGTTGTCTTTTAAATCAGAAAGGGGAAAAAGGAACGTGATACACAGTCTAAAATTAATATTGCATGTTGCTTTGACATCTGGGAAACTTGGGAATGCCGCCAGTGGCCTAACTGCAAATTTCCCTCCCCACTCTGCTTCCACAGCTAGGGTCCTCTGGCCAAACAACCCTCCTTATCACGGAGACCAGGCACAGTGCCTACTTATCCCTGAGTAGTGGGCTTTTGTTCCCTGCCAGCCCATAGAACTATTTCAACAAGCCAATCGCATCCTCCTAGGGAAACCAGGGGTCACCCCATCCTTTTGATACTACCAAGCCTGCTTCCCACAATGCTTGGTTGTTCATTCTGATCTCACGTGAAAACCGTGTGTGGCTCTATGTGACAGGCAGTGCCCTCCTCACTTGGGTTGTAAGTGTCTGTGACTAATAAACGGCATCAATCTCATGTGGCCAGTGTTGGATGTTGTGTGTGCACTCATCCCCATTATTCTAGGGAAGAATCCCTCCCTCATCAATGAGGTGAAGAAGAGGTGATCATAACAATTGGCATCACGAAGAGGATAGACCAACCACAACCATGAACACATGGTTAGTTTTAATTAAGGGCTCATGGCTAATTAATTCTGCTTCCACGATATGGCAAATGTTGTCTGGGACAGAGCTGCCAATTGCTGATGGACTTGCACTCTGGCTTGTGGGGCACTCTGTGCTCTTTGCCAGGTATTGGTGTCTCTTCTCACTCGAAGTGCTTCAATCATGATAAGCATTGTTGCTAATTGACTTTACCCTAGCATGACACGCTGTTGGGTTTGGCCTGGGTTTGGCGGGTGGTCTCTGAGGCCTCTGACTGTGAAGGCAGCACACACAGTATCCTAATCACTTGGCACTTGAGTCCCAACTACCAAGGATGGGACTGTAGCTCTCTGGTGACTGTGTCTAGTCTGGTTATTGTCATTGGCTGCTTGGGCAGTCATGTCAAACTTGTTTGTGATTGTGCACTGCCAGGGTGGGCCTGGGGACAACTCTTGGTGAAGCTTGGGGAAAAGAAGGAGACCACCATCCTGGGGGGAATGAAGTATGGCACCCTAGTTGCCTAATCATCATTGTTGTTCAGACAAGTATAGCATCTTTGCTTCTCTCATATGCTGCTACTTCCCTTGCTACTGTCATGTATGATATCCTGACCCCCCCCAAAGATATTGAGGTACACATCCGGTGGTAACCCATGGCCCAGGTACTGATTTTTAAAAAAGGGAAGGAGAATATTGGTACTTAATTGCTTTCCCAATGCATAAGCCCCCAGAGTGCCTGGGTTTTGCCTAACACTGCTGCTCACCAGCACACCAAAGGGCTAATCTTGTGATCATAGGACTTGATGGATCCCAGTCAGACCACAGACAAAATGATTTTACTGGATGTGGACCTCAACCTGGGGAAGATTGACTGGCATTCTCTGGAGGAAGAGACAGCTGCCTATGAGGCAGCCGCCCCCCAGGGCCCCTGAACTTTTCCCCATAACTACCAAGAAGGTCCACATCACAAGTGAGTGGGCAGAAACAGAAACTAAAAGTTGAGCTTTACTTGGCTAGAAATCTAAATTTTTTAAAAAAAATATTTTATTTATTTAACAGAGAGGGAGAGAGAGAGCACAAGCAGGGGGAGGAGCAGAGGTAGAGGAAGAAGCAGATTCCCCGCTGAGCAGAGAGCCTGACATGGGGCTCGATCCCAGGACCCCGGGATCATGACCTGAGTTGAAGGCAGATGCTTAACCAACTGAGCCACCCAGGTGCCCCCAAATCTAAATTCTTACGAGGGACTTTTTACAGAGAGAAAAATAGGGGAACAAAGGGAAGCCCTTGTGGGGAAAAGAGTAGGACCATGGTGGACTTGTGTACCCAATGCTCTTCTGCTAGGCCATTCTGTTGCTTATGCCCTGATGGCAACCAAGAGCTCACTCCTTAGGGCTGCAAGGAAGAATATTAAATTGAAACAAAGGTACCCAATTTGACACTATTGGAAATCCAAAATTTACTCAAAGAATTATATAACAAAAAGACAAGAGGGCACTGATTGGCTTTTGCACCACTATAACATAGGTTCTGAATTAACGTCAGCATTTCCTGAAAGGCACCAATTGGCAACCCTACATGGACTTGATCAATACTGAGACTCAAATTACAGTTATACCTGGGGACTCATTAACTTTAAACAAGGTACTCTCTATAATCTTCAGCGAGTTACTGAATACAAAAGAAAGGACAAATAGGTATGCCTCACCTTAATGATTAGAATTATTATTTTATCTAAATTCCTATGGTCATAGCACCCATTACCCTAAAAAATCGTCTAGCGGGCACAGACATTCTGACCCAATTGAGTAATAAGTAAAAATTATATAAAATCTCTGGCCCTTATCAACTGGTTTGGCTAAATGAGATGCCATGGATTCCCCAGTTTAAAAAAGTTAAGATGGTGCGATGTAACTTAGAACAGGGCCCTGAAGGATTAAAAGTTATTATAGAAGACCTAATTAGTGAAGGGGTGATTATCCCCACTGCTTCTTCATTTAACATCCCAGTTTGGCCTGTTCTTAAACCTGGAAAGAATGAATGGTGCCTCAGAGTAAGTAACCGCTCATCAGTGCTCTGGCCCCATCCATTAAGACCCCCATATCCAATACTGACTATTGGAATTACTGACTCCATCCACTGGGAAATATTTTGCTATTTAGATTTGAATAATATATTCTGTTCAGTGTTTATTTCAACAGTCTCTCAACTGCTATTTGCCTTCACCTCTGAAAGGACACACTACACTTTTACCAGGCAAACCATGGGGTGCCTCAGCAGCCTTGCCATTACACACGGTCTTTGCCAGCAAGATCCTAACTGCATCTACCTTTCTCTAGAAACACAGACACGGTGTTACATTGATGACATCCTCCTCCAAGGAGATTCACTTGACACATTTACTAACAACATACAAATACTTATAAAGGACCTCACAAAAAGGGGACAGACCATTGCCACACATAGTGCAAGGCCCCACCATCTCTGTTGCGTTCCTGATAATTCTTTAGTAAACGGAGAGTTTTTCCATCTCTGACAGCTAAGAAAATACCTGTTGACCCGTTCAGCACCCACAATGTTAATACAAGTCCAACATCATCTAGGATTTGGAGGGGGCGGGGGTCCTCTGGAGATACCATATTCTTTATTTATAAATTTTGCTTAATCTCATTAATGTTGTTACTTGCAAATTGGAGCCACCTTGTTGGCTCCAGCAAAAAGCTCCAGAACCTGTCCAAATTGATATCAACAAGCACTCCTATTAGTGTCCTCAGACACTCCTTCATGCCTCCTTTCATGACTTCTGGAATCTCTAGACAACCTGTGATGACAGTAAATGGTCCATAGGCTTCTAATATAAGAAATTGCCCTTCATAGCCCTGCACTATATTATTAGGGCAGAAATTTGCTGGCCACATACAGAGATCTCCTGAAAATCAAGGCTCTCTCAGTCCCTCAGCCTGTGACCTTCTACACCCAGTTGCCCATTATGCTTTGGGTCATGGAAGCAGCACTCCACAAGCACATCACAGCTACTGAGACCTCTTTGCTACCAGATGGAGCCAAACGTGGACCCTCCAGTAGGTCCCACCTACAGGAGGCTGGCCTTCTCTATCCTCAGTCACTTACCAGAGGCCATGATGCTAGAGGACGTCAAACCTCTCCCAGACCCTTGGCTTCCTAGGGACTCTTTTAGGATCAACTGAGTGACCAATAATGGGAGTTCATACACTTTATGGATGGCTTTGTGTGGTCATACGTGATGGAGTTCAGTAGAATATTGACAGTTTTCATCCCATAACCAGAGCGTCCCTGAAAAGGATGGCACCCAAGAGTCAGTACGACTGGCCATACTTCAGGTAGTCATTTTAACATTGGATGCCTGGCCAGCAAATAGTATCATTTGCACATTTAAAAAAAGATTTTGTTTATTTATTTGAGAGAGAGCGAGAGCACAAGCAGGGGGAGGGAGCAGAGGGAGAGGGAGAAGTAGACTCTTCACTGAGCGGGGAGCCTGATGCAGGGCTCGATCCCAGGACCCTGCCGGGGCTGAATCCCAGGATCCTGGGATCATGACCTGAGCCAAAGGCAAAAGCTTAACCGACTGAGCCACCCAGGCAGCCCTCATTTGCATATTTTTACAAACCCTTGGGCCACTGCCTAAGAGTTCCCCCTTTTGGAGTAAAGAACTCTGGGAATCTCTTCCCTCACAGATATCCAAAATATAAATGAAGCTCACTTGTCTCTACATATGCTAAGGCCACACACAATACAAGGCCAGGATGTTTCTTGTCACCTTTGGAGTTATATTACTGTTAGCGACAAGGGCACTCATTTTATTTCTCAGAATATACAATGCTGGCTCTTAAAGAAGGCATTCAGTGGAATTTCCCCTACAGGGCCCAGGAAGTTGATTTAATTGAAAAGCATTATGGGCTCTTCAGATAACTTTTATTTAAGTTACAGAATGGCAAATGGACCCCTCCCCCCACTGGGTGTCACTATTGCCACAGGCATTGATTAGTCTAAATTTGTGGCCTCTGGAGACATGCCTGTACCAATGCCACACAGGTCCCTCAAATGCCTTTTTGGGACATCAAGGGGGATACCTCTAAAGTTCATGTTTTTTGACCATCATTTCACCACATGGCCCTCTTCCTCCTGGTCAAGTACTTACTTCACTTCCTAAGGAGGCCCTTCTACTCCCTAAAAACTCAGTCATAACCAAGATTGAAATTGATAAGACATTCAAAGAGTCAGGTGTGATGTCAGTCCTAAAATTAATATTCTGTGCTGCCCTGACAGCTGGTAAAATCAGGAGAGCCTCAAAGAGACTAACCACAAGTTCACCTCTCCACTCTGCTCCCATGGATAAGGTCCCCTAGCCAAACAAAACAAAGCAAAACAAAACAAAAAAACTTCTTCTTATCATGGGGAACCTGGCACTGTTCTTGCTTATCCCTGAGTAGCTGGGCTCAGTTCCCTGCCAGCCCATGGAATTACTCAAACAAGCCGATCACGTCCTTTGTGAGAACCGAGGGTCACCTCACCCTCTTGATACTAGAAAGCCTGCCTCCCAGTGATGCCGTTTGTTCACTCTGTTCTCAAGGGCAAACCCCTTGTGTCCCTGCATGGCACGTGATGTCCTCTTCTCCTGGACTTTGAGTATATGTGACTAATAAGCTACTATTAGTCTCATCTACCTACTGTCTGGTGTTATGTGTTTGGCCATCCCCATAATTCTACATTGGGGAATCCATTCTTCACCAATGGGGTGAAGAAGAGGTGATCAAAACAAAGCATTATAAAGAAAAAAATGCATACATATAGTCTTTATATTTACCTACCTAATGAGGTTTATCAGTTTCTTAAATGTGGATTTAAGTTACTATCTTGTGTTCTTTCACTCAAGCTTGAGAATCTCCCTTTAGTATTTCTTATAGGTCAGGCCTGCCAGCAAGACATGCCCTTAGTTTTTATTTATCTGGGAATGGCTTGGTTTCTCCCTTATTTTTCAAGAAAACTTTTGCTGGATATAGAATTCTTAGTTGACAGTCTTTTTCTTTCAACACTTTTAATGAGTCATCTTACTGCCTTCTGACACCCATGGTTTCTGATGAGAAATTAGCTGTTAATCTTGTTGAGTAACCCTTGTATCTAATGAGTCACTTCTTTCTTGCTGCTTTCAAGATGATCTCTTTCTTTGTCTCTTGACAGTTTGATATGATGTGTCTAAGGTGTGGATCTTTTTGAGTTTTTCCTACTTGGAAAATTACTTTATTTAGTGTCTTGGCTGTGTACATTCATGTTTTCTTTTTTAAATGAAATTTGGGAAGTTTTCTGACATTATTCTTTCAAATATACCTTTTGCTCTATTCTCTCTCTCTCTCTCTCTCCTCTCCTTCTGGGTGTCCCATTGTGCCTGTCCCACCCATTGTTGTCCCAACAGGTCTCTAAGACTCTGTTCATTTTTCTTTCTGTCCCCCAGATTCAAAAATTTCAATTGACCTATTTTCAAATTCACAGATTCTTTCTTCTCCCGGCTCTATTCTGTTGACAAGTCCTGTTGTTGAATTTTTCATTTTCTTATTGTACTTTTTACCTTTGTACTTTCTATTTCATTCATGTTATAGTATCTGTCTCTTTATTTATAATCACTATTTTGTGAGACATCATTTTCATACTTTGCTTTAGTTCTGTGACTTCAGTTTCCCTATTTTAGCATATTTAAAACATCTCATTTAAAGTGTTTATCTGGGGTGTCTTGCTGGCTCAGTTATTAGGGCATGCAGCTCTTGATCTCAAGGTGATGAGTTCAAGCCCAACATTGGGCATGGAGCCTCCTTAAAAAAATATAAATGTTTGTCTAGTAATTCCAATGTCTGGGATTTCTCAGAGACAGTTCCTATTAACTACCTATTTCTGCTGTATATGAGTCCATCTTTCTTTTTCTTTGCATGTCTCTGTGCAGGGCAGAAACCCCAAATGGCATACAAACAGAAACAAATGAATATAACATATATCAAATAAATAACATAACCACTTTAGGGTTTGGGGTGGAGAGAGAACTAACCCAAGAAACTTTTGAACACAATTTTTTGACTATATACCCTCAAACAAAATAATTGTAAACAAATAGTATACTCTAGTTAGTATGTATTTTTTTCAGTTGTATAGGTTAAAAATTCTCAAGCTACAACATGGAAGGAAAGAAAGCTAGAATGAACTCTGTGGTGTTGGATTTCAATCTGACCTATCAGTATGAACTCATGGTTCATAATATATTTCACCTGCATATTTTCTGGCTCTGTCACCTGAAAAGACCAAGTAGTAATAATGCCATAATGACAATGAGCACATCTAATGTCCAGAGCCTGGTATCTCAATATTCTTCCTTGGTAAAAAGAACCAGGGCTACTTGGAGAAATGGCTGATTCCAAGGTTAGGATAGCAGATATATCTCGCAGTGCCAGAAAATAAGAAGGTACACAAAGAATGAAGTTAGCTTGAAATGACTTCTAATAACCCAATATGTGACAATTTGATGAACAGAATAATGATAATAGTGAAATGTAACTCATAGAACACATACAAAAATTTGTTTTATTGTAGGAGCAAGTCTTTTTTAAGTAAGAACAATCTTGCAGGCAATATTTCAATGTAGTCTTTAATGTGTTTGTTACAAATGAGAATTAAAGGACTAGAATTTATTTCCAAATCTAGGGTAAAGTTAAATTTCCAAAGCTAAAGGAAGGTAAGCCACTATGTAAATCTTACTTCTGTCATGTACATTATGAACCTACTGAGTGATTTCCCCATCAGGCTCAACATTAGTCCAAGGGAGTGTCAAGAGGAAAATAAAGCCATATCTTGTTTGCTTTTTTCAAATTCATCAGACAATACTATATGCCCAGTTTTTTTTGTTTTTGTTCTCTAAGCACCATCTGTGACAACAGCCCTTTCTAGAATGCTAAACTACCTCTAATGTCTGCAGACTGCCCCAACCAGATTTCGTGTATTCGAAATGCATACATTCAAAACTACCATTTTAAAATAAATTGGAAAGTAGGGAAACCTTAAAAAAAAGATACATTCTGCTCTCACACTATTATAAACATTATAAGAGTGTGTGCTGTATATATATATATATAGAGAGAGAGAGAGCAGATAATCAAGATTTAGATAAGATGGTAAAAAAAAGGGAAATGTAGATTTCACCAAAGGAAATACAATAACCGCCCCAAGCTACAACTATAAACAGATTCGCTACCATGGTAATTTGTCTAGGTTCTGGAAAAAAAAAACAAGAACAAAAACAAACAAAACCCAGTAAAAACAAAGACAAAAAAACCCCAATCAAAACAAAACAGAAACAAACAAAAACAAACCCACAATAAAACCCACCATAGAATAAAACAAACATTGATGAGTCTATACTGATACAAACAAACAAACAGAAAGGAAAAGCCCTTTCTTACAGTAGAATTCCAACTAATGAATATAGAAGGAATGATGGAACTAGACAATCACCATTTGGCAACCACCATAATAATATTTGTTTCAGGCAAGAAACGCCAATGGATGCTAAGACCAGTGGGTGAGACTATAACCAGAAAAAGGATTATCTACATAGTACTGAAGCATCTTTCCATAAGATATGTATTAATTACCAAGAGTAAAATGTAACTTTACAGTGGAGAAGCCTGTTAGGGACCACCTTAACCAAATGGTCACAGTTAATAAACCTTGTGAGCAAAATCACAAAGCACTATCATGTATCTCTAATGTGATGCACTATTAAAGACACAGCATCACTCTCTGCTACTCCTGCCAAAAATGTATAACTTAAATCTAATAATTAGGGATCATCAGAAAAATCCAAATTGGGAGATATTCTATAAGATAACTGGCCTGTACTCTCTAAAAAGTCAAGGTCCAGACAAAGAATGAGGAACTAAGCAAGATTAAAAGGAATCTAAAAAGACAATTAAATGCAGTGTATGATCCTAGATTGTATCTTGGACCAGATGTTTTTCCTTTTGCCCTAAAGTCGACCAGTGTGACAATGGTGAAATTTAAATTTAAGTTAGTACATCTGATAAAAGTATGATATCAGTGTTAATTTTTTATTTTGGTCATTGTTCCGTAGTCGTATTTGAGAAGTTCTCTTTATAAGAAATACCTATTTAGAGGAGAAAGAACATCAAGTCTGCAACTAAATTTTAAATGTTTCAAAAAAATATATGGAGGAAGAAAAAGCAAATGCTGTAAATTATTAACATTTGGGCAATCTGTATGTAAAGGGTATAGAGTTCACTCTTGCGCATTTTCTGTAAGTCTGGTATTATTTCAAAATAAAAAGTTTTAAAATTTTCTAGGTATAGGGACACCTGGGTGGCTCAGTTGGTTAAGCATCTGCCTTGGGCTCAGGTCATGATCTCAGGGTCCTGGGATCGAGCCCTGCATCGGGCTCCCTGCTCAGTGGGGAGTCTGCTTCTCCCTCTGCCTCTGCCTCTCCCCACTGCTCATGCTCTTTCTTTCTCTCTCAAATAAATAAAACCTTTTTAAAAATCCTAGAAATAAACCCAGTAAAATGTGTGGAAGACCTCTATATGGAAAACTATAATGCTTTACTGAGAGACATTGAAGATCTATATAGAAGAGATATACATTATTCATAAATTAGAAGACTCATATTGTAAAGATGTCAATTCCCTCAAATACGGATTCAATGAAATTGCAATCACCCCCCCATGATTTGTGTGTGCGTGTGTCTGTGTGAGAGAGAGACAGAGACAGAGACAGAGACACAGAGAAAGGAGAGAGAGACTTAAAAGCTAAATTTTAAATGTATCTAAAAACACAAGAGACATTGTTGACACTTTTAAAGAAGCAGAAGCAGAAGTGAGAGGACTTGACTTTACCAAATATCAGCCATATTATAATGTTGTAGTAAACAGGATGGTATAATATTGGCACAGACAGACAAAAGAGAGCCCTAAACAACCCACATATACGGAGACTTGGTATATGACAGAGATGCTACTGCAGAGAAATGGAGAGACGATGGCGTGTCATTTTAAGACCTCTGATAAACAGAGGCTGAAATGGAGTTAGAAATGCAGGAGGTTTATTGGGAGTGGGGTGAGTATCACCTATGAAAGATAAAAGAGAAGGGAGCAGGACTGTGCAGCAAAGAGCCTCAAACTGTGATACATACCTGATCAATTTTTGGCCAATCCATCAGGGAGCTCTAGAGCAAAGATGACCAGTTAGAGGGGTCCCCCACTGGGCGGAATTGCCAGGATGGAGCACTCCCTCCATATTCAATGGCAAGTTCTTTCTCATTCTCTTTCTCCATGGCTGCCATAGTACATCCCTGGTGCTGAGCAGATGAATTTCTCCATATGTTTTTGGGGACAAGTTTATGTAGTTTTCCCATAGGCCTCTCTTACTGAGTGAAACTTAGAAGAGGGAAGTTAGTGGAAAAAATCCCACAGCCCCCATTGCTGCAATTGGTCCCAGAACTACAGCTGAAATCCATTGTCTCCTCCCTCATTGTCCATCCTCAATTCCTTTCACCCTCTGCTATCGCCTCTGCGAGTCCCGGTGGCTTACCTGGTGAAGTGAGTAAAGCTCTCATTACTGAGAAACCTGAGCCCCAGTAACCATACACACCTCGGTTTGGGGCTGCTGCCCTTGCCTATTCGCAATTAAAATGGAGCAAGGCAAAGGAGTACCAAGGGTTGTCCAAATGGACTACATAAGCCCCATTCTTATTTCACCCTGTCCCCATTTTGTAACCGCAGCCCACTGGGACTTGCCGGAAACTCTACAATGCGTGTCTTCTCATGCCTTACTCTTCCCACTCCATAGGGTCTGCTGGGTCACGTGAGTCAAGCAGCTGAGCTGCTTCTACCGCCCAGAGTTCCTGCCCTGTGACTTACTCCGAAGTGGTAGATTTCAACATCCCTGGGTACACGGACTGGATCGGTATTCCCAGGCATGGAATGACTTGCTCTAAAATCCAAATGGTCCTTCCTGGTGTTGTGCTTTTTTCCTTTGTGGCAGGGATTACTAGATGCCACAATTTGTCTTTTGCTTTGGTAGGGATTTCCCTGCATGTTCCTGACCAATAGATTCTTAAAAACTTCACTAAATCTTTATAGGCTTTATCTCCTACAACCTGGAGCACATGTGTCTTACCAAAGACTCCAGAGTGCTAGTCATCTCTTGCTCATCCCGCTCAATCAGCGCAATGAGATCATCGATGTATTGGATCAATGTGATGTTCTGCAGATGTCCAGAGAGGCCAGATCTCTTTGAACTATGTTATGACAGAAGGCAGGAGAAATAACATATCCTTGGACAAAACTATGAATGAAGACTGTTATACATTCTGCATGAATGTGAGCTCTTTCTGATTCTCTCTCTTGACTGAGATAGTAAAGAACACATTTGCCAAATCAATGACCATCTATCACGTACTTGAAGCCAAATTAATTTGTTCTAGCAAAGGTACCATGACTATAACAGAAGCTGTGATAGGCTTATACTTTCTTGAGCTTGCAGTCATCTCTAGTTATCTTTCAAGTCCTATTCAGTTTCTGCAGGGTCTGTACTGAGGTGCTTAAGGGTGGCTCAATCTATGCCATACCCCGTCCTGGGTCAGGGGGTGGAGTACTAACTTTGATTTACTATGCCAATTATGGGCTGCATTTTCAGAACTTTTGACTTGGCCTTTCTACTACTGTAGTTCTTATGCCATAAGACAAAGACCTAAGCAGAGGTTTCTCTAGCTGCTAAGTATGTCAATCCCACCGAAGACTCAGTGATGAGGGAAATGACTACCTGGTAGGTCTACAGGCCCAGCGGACCTGGGTATTAATGTCCAGCTGTCTTCTAAATGTCTCCCCTTTCCCCAGTGTACAGTCACCCACATAAATGGCCATAGGTCCCTTTGGGGAAGAACTGGGGTTAGTGTATGGTATATAATTGTCATGGTGATTTAGGGTCCTTCCTTCTGGGGACCCAGCCACTTCTTCAGTCAATGGGCTCCAAAACCTGACTCAGAGCTTCCACTGAGCTGGGAGCCCAATGCGGGGTCCCATCCCAGGACCCCAGGATCATGACCTGAGCCCAAGGCAGATGCCTAACCAACTGAGCCACCCAAGCACCCCTTTACTTGTAATTTTTATTTGCTAAATCTGGCACTGCTTGTTTGGAGAGCTGCTACGGTCAGAATGTTTATGTCCCCCTCACCCCCAAATTCATATGTTGAAAACCTAATGCCTAATGTGATGATAGAAGGTGGGGCCTTTGGGGGGCAATTAGATCGTGAGAGTGGAGCCCTCATGATGGGGTTGGTGCTCTTATGAAAGAGACCCCACAGAGCTCCCTAGCCCCTTCCTCCATGTGGGGACAGAGCTAGAAGTCTGCCACCCAGACGAGGGCCCTCCACCTGACCATGCTGGCAGCCTGATCTCAAAATTCTAGCCTCCAGAACTGTGAACAATAAATTTCTGTTTTTTATAAGTCACCCAATCTGTGGTATTTTATTACAGTAGCACGAACAAGGTAAGATAGGAGCCAGAATATTCAGGGTCATTCACCCACATGTGTCCCCAGTTTTCCCAATCAAGGCTCTGATTTTAGCATAACAGGACCCGCCTCTACTGAACATTCAATCATCCTTGAAGCTTCTCTATTCTTTAACATCCTGAGTTTGGTCTTCAAATTTTTTTCTGCTCCTTTACTGCACAAGATAAGAGTTTTGGTGTAAGCTACCAAAAAGGCACTCTGGATTTCGTAGTTAGATTTCAACTGTTCGTTAATGGCCCTCACCTTTTCATCATCCTTCTGTGGGGTGTCAATGCAGCCAAATAACAGTTGGCAAACTTTGTTGCCTTTGTATGATTCCCTCTTCTCCCCCAGTGCATTTCCCTAAACCCTGAACCATGGCACTGACCACGGTATTCCCCTCCACGGAACATTTCCTCGAGACACTAACTCTGAAAGTGTTAGCAATGGTGCCGCCATCTTGTGCCTGGGACAATCCATACCCCACATACCACTGGTGGTGGGGGCCACACTAACAGCCAGATGGTGGGTGATGCCGTCTTCCAAACTCCCATCTTAACTGCTTGATTTCCCGGATCGGAGGCTACATCTACTCATGTGTTAGTTTAGGTCCTCCAATGGGGGAGAGCCTGAGGTAGAGTTGCAAGTACAAGAGGCTTCCTAGAGGGTAACATCTGTTAAAGAAAGAGAAGGGAGAACCTCAGACTGAGAGTTTGGGCATCCGGGAGAGCCCATTAGAGACCCTGCTCAGTGAGCCAGTGGGCTTGGGCTGGAGTGCACCTGCCAGGCTCGTCAGTGGCCAGGGGCCACCGGGGAAGAGCCTGGCTTTGGCTTCAATGCTTCAGCAGACCTCTGAGGTGCAGCAGCTTGAGGCCGACCACTAACTGCACTCTCGGCAGCTGGATGGCAAGTTTTTCTTCAGAGAACAGCCAAGCAGAGCAGATGGTTCTTTTCAAAAATGGTGCTGGGATGATTGGGTACCCACACGGAAAAACGGAAAGAGATTGGGCCCTTACTTCAGTGAATGCACCCAAATGAGTTACAAGTAGATTATACATCTAAATTTAAAGGGCCAAATTATGCTTTTAAAATGCACATGATTGGGGCGCCTCGGTGGCTCAGTCGTTAAGCATCTGCCTTCGGCTCAGGTCATGATCCCAGGGTCTCAAGTCGGGCTCCCTGCTCAGTGGGAAGCCTGTTTCTCCCTCCCACTCCCCTTGCTTGTGTTCCCTCTCCTGCTGTGTCTCTCTCTGTGTCAAATAACAAATAAAATCTTAAAAAAATAAAATGTACATGATTATGGTCACAACTTTGGGGTAGTGACGAACCTCTTAAAGAGTATGCAAAACTGTGAACCATGGAGAAAAGAATGGATGACTTTGACCACAATAAAATTAAGCAGTTCACAGAAAAGTCACCGTGAAGAGAAAGAAAAACCAAGCCATAAAGTAGCAGAAGATATTTGCAATATATGCATAGCAAATAAAGTTCTAGGACATATACAGAATTGTTAGAAAGTGATAAGAAAATAAGAAAAATGGGCAAGAAGTCACAAACAGTTACTCCACAGAAGTGAAAATCCAAATGGCCAATAAGCATACAAAAATGTCCTCAATTTTATCAGAGAAATGCAAATTAAAACCATTGTGCAATATCACTACACATTCACTAGAGTGGCTAAATTTTGTTTTTTTCAAGATTTTACTTATTTATTTAAGAGAGTGAGCAAGTGTGAGTGAGAGAGAAAGAGAGAGCAAGGGGGCAGCCCAGCACATCAGGGAGCCTGATGTGGGACTTGATCCCAAGACCTGGGGATCATGACCTGAGCTAAAGGCAGACGCTTCACCGAGTGAGCCACACAGGCGCTCCTAGAATGGCTAAATTAAAAAAAATTCCCTTTTTTTATGTGAAGACAAAATTTTAAAAAGATTTTATTTATTTACTAGAGAGAGAGAGAGAACATGAGTGGGGGGTGGAGGAAGGGGCAGAGGGAGAAGGTGAAGCAGACTCCCTGCTGAGCAGGAAGCCTAATGCAGGACTGGATCCTAGGACCCTGGGATCACGACCTGAGCTGAAGGCAGATGCTTAACTGACCGAACCACCCAGGTCCCACTACATATATATTCTTTAACAGCTTTATTGAGATATAATTAACATCCCATACAATTCACCCAATTTTAGTGTAAAACTGGTGGTTTTTAATATGATCAGATACATGTAGCCATCACCATATTCAATTTTAGAACATTTTCTTCTTCTTCTTCTTTTTAATTTTAGAACATTTCATCACCTCAGAAATAAATTCCATACTTTTGACTATTAACTCCCTATCCCTCCAACCTCCCAGCCCTAAGCAAGCACTAATATACTTTCTGTCCCTGTAGCTTTGCCGATTTTGGACATTTCAGATAAATGGAATCATATAATATGTGAGTTTTTGCAATTACCTTCTTTCACTTAGAGCAGTGCTTTCAGGGTTCACGTATGCTGTAGAGTGCGTCAGTCCTTGTATTAGCCTGTTTGGTGTGCCATAACAACATACCACACACTGCGTGGCTTCAACAACAGACACGTGTTTCTTCACAGTTCTGGAGACTGGAAGTCCAAGGTCAATGTGCCAGCAGGGTTGGTTTCTGACGAGGCCTCTCTCCTTAGCTTGCAGATGGCTGCATTTCTGCTGGGTCCTCACACGGCCTCTTCTCTGTGTACCTGCAGAGAGAGAGAGGGGTTATCTCTGGTATCTCCTTCTCTTTTCGTTTTAAGATTTTATTTATTTATTTGATAGAGTGAGAGAGAGCACGAGCAGGGTGGAGGGGCAGAGATGGAGAAGCAGACTCTCTGCTGAGCAGGGAGCCTGATGTGGGGCTCGATCCCAGGACCCCGGGATCATGACCTGAGCTGAAGGCAGACACTTAACTGACTGAGGCTCCCAGGCCCCCCTCCTTCTCTTCTTATAGGGATGCGGGTCCATCAGACTGACTCCCCACCCTTATGACCTCATTTAATCTTAATTATCTCCTTAAAGGCCCTGTGTCCAAATACAGTCATCTTGGAGGTCTGGGCTTCAACATATTAATTTGGGGGGGGGACAGTTCAGTCTGTAACAGTCCCGCAGTCCTATTTATGACTGAATAATATTCCATTGTATAGATAAATCACACTTTTTTTCTCCATTCACCAGGCGATAGACATTTGCATTATTTCCACATTTTATCTATTGTGAATACTGGTGCTATCAACAGTCGTGTAAAAGTTTTTGTGTGGACATGTGCGTTCATTTCTCTTAGGTTCTATCCCTGCAAATCAGACAGCTGGTCACGTGGTAACTCTATGTTTAAGCATTTGAGGACCTGCCAGCCTGTTTTCTGAAATGACTGCTCTTACACTTACACTCTTGCCAGCAACGTATGTGTGTTCCAACCTCACCCACTCTTTGACAAAAATTGTTATTATCTCTTTATTTTAGTCATCTTCATGTTTGTGAGTGGCATCTCGTTGTGGTTTTGATTTGTATTTCTTTGATCCCTCACGACATCAAGCATCTTTTTTACTGTGCTTATTGGCTGTTTGCATTTCTTCTTTGGAGAAATATTTATTCAAATGCTTTGCCTAATTTTTATTTTATTTTTAAAAGATTTTATTTATTTATTTGACAGAGAGAGACAGCAAGAGAGCGAACACAAGCAGGGGGAGTGGGAGAGGGAGAAGCAGGCTTCCTGCTGAGCAGGGAGCCCCATATGGGTCTCGATCTCAGGACCCTGGGATCATGACCCGAGCCAAAGGCAGACACTTAACAACTGAGCCACCCAGGTGCCCCACCTTTGCCTAATTTTTAATTGGGTTATTTGTCTTCGTATTATTGACCAGTAAGAGTTCTTTATATATTCCTTGTTCTGTATTTCTTTCATTTTCTGCTCTGGTCTCATTTGGTGTTTCCTCAGAGCTTATTGAGCTTCCCAGAAACATAAATAAATGTTTGTCAATAAATTTGTAAAGTTTCCAGCCATTACTTCTTCAAATAGTTTTTTCTACTCCTTGCTCTCTTTCTTCTGCTTCTATTATACCCACTGCATGTATGTTGGTATACTTAATGATTTACCACATTTCTCCAAAGATCTTTGCATTTTTCATCATTCTTTTTTTCTCTCTTCTTTGGATTGGATAAACTATTGGTCAGTCTTTAAGTTCTTTAATTCTTTCCTGGGCACCTGGGTGGCTCAGTGGGTTAAAGCCTCTGCTTTCGGCTCAGGTCATGATCTCAGCGTGCTGGGATCGAGGCCCACATCGGGCTCTCTGCTCAGCAGGGAGCCTGCTTCCTCCTCTCCCTGTCTCTCTGCCTGCCTCTCTGCCTACTTGTAGTCTCTCTTTCTGTGTCAAATAAATAAATAAAATCTTTTTAAAAAAATTCTTTCCTACCAGAATTCTTCTCAGTTATTGCACTTTTCAACTTCAGAATTTATATTTCATGCTTTTTTTAAAAAATTATTTTTAGGGATACCTGGGGGGCTCAGTCACTTAAGCGTCTGCTTTGGCTCTGGTCATGATCCCAGGGTCCTGTGATGGAGCCACACATCAGGCTCCCTCCTCGGTGGAGATCCTGTTTCTCCCTCTCCCTCTGCTGCTCCCACCCTCTTTTTGTAAAAAAAAAAAAGATTTTATTTTTAACTAATCTGTATTTCCAAGGTGGGGCTCAAACTCACAACCTCTGAGATTGAGAATCACATGCTTCACTGACTGAGCCAGCCAGGCACCCCTATTTCATTCTTCTTATAATTTCTACTTCTTTACTGATGTCCTCTATTTGATGTGGCATTGTCATCATACCTTTCTTTTCTTCTTTAATCATGATTTCCTTTAGTTCTTTGAACATGTTTATAATGGTTACCTTGCAGTCTTTACCAAATCCATCATCTGGTCACTATCTGTCTTAGCTCAGGCTAAAACTAACAGAGTACCATAGATGGGTGGCTTAACCAGCAGGAAGTTATTTCTCAGGGTTCTGGAGGCTGGAAGTCTAAGTTCAGGGTTCTGGTTGGTCAGGTTCTGCTGAGAGCCCACTTCCTGGCTTACAGATGGCCACCCTTTTTGCTGTGTCCTCACATGGCATGGTGGTGGTGGGAGTAAGTGGAGAAACTTACACAAACACTAATCCCATGATGGTGGCCTCATTCTCATGACCACTTCTAAATCTACCTTCCAAAGGCCACACCTCCAAATACCATCACATTGGGGGGTTAGGGCTTCAACACATGAATGGAGGGGGGGGACACAAACATTCAGTCCACAACACTGTCACAAGAGTTGCTGTTGCTTGCTTTTTTTTTTTTTAACTTCCCGATTACTTTGGTTGTCTCATACTTTTTGTGTTGGAAACTATTGCAAATCTGGGTACTGGTTTCCCGTCTAGGGCTTGTTATTTGAATTTGTTTGTTTGTTTGATTTGTTTGTTTAGTGACCATCTGGGTTAGTTAAGCAAAGTCTGTCTCCCACCCACCACTACCATAGTGTGAAGGCTCTGATGTTGCTCCTCAAGGGGGTGCAGCCTAGGGTATTTCAGTAGTCATTCTGGGATGACAGTGGTTTTTAGTTTTCCTTATCTCTTTTCCTAACCACATCTAGCTGTTAAGCTCTACTCATTGTCAGTGGACTGCTCTACTGTTTTCAACAATGCCCAGGCCCCTAAACTTCTCCACAGACAGATCCAATCAAATTCAGAAAGGATGATTCCCAAGGGAAGTGTTTTGACCTTTGTTCTGACCGCGGAAGGACTCCTCTTAGCTGTCTTTTTCCTAGGTTCTCTCCAGCAAACTAGTGTGTCTACAGTAAGTTAGTCTATGTACCTCCAACAAATTTACTAGTCTCCTGCCAATTGCCTTTCATCACAACCTCCACTTATTTTTGAGGGCTCCTTTAAACTAGAACCTCTCTACACTGTTGCAAATGAAGTCATTTCTTTTGGGAAGACATTCAGAGCCCTCTGTTTATGGCCTGCTCCTCCCACCCCCCCCAAAATCTCTGAGCCATGACTCTAGAGCTGAGGGTACGGATAATGGGGCACTTCTCTCTGATGGCACCCCCACTCTAGAAGCTTAGTGCTCAGTGGAACGGGGAGCAGTAGCTTCAAGTTTTCTAGGTTCGCTTCTTCCAGCACAGAACCACCACCTTACAAGGCAGGGCATGGGTGATTGGGATCGCCATATTCTCAGCAGTACCATGCCTCCATCCACAAGTGGAGCTAGGTGGAAGAAGGAAGCCTACACCTTTTCACAGTCGCTGGATCTTAGACCCAGCAACAAGCAGCTAAAGGCCAGATGAGAAATGCTCACCTCCTGCTCTTCCTGAGAAAATAGTGCTCCAACTGGGTGCTAGGAGAAGGTAGAGCCCTGGGTTCTTGGCTGCACCAATTCCAAGTGGAGTTTCCTCCTCACGGAGTTAAGAAAGGGGGTCAAGAGGGAATGGGTCTTGGTTCAAATAGCACAGACACTCCATGCTCTCAACAAATTTTAGTTGACTTTCTTAAATAGGTATTTCTTAGTTTGCTGTATGTCCTTAAGATTATTTCTAGAGACTTTTAATGATTGCGTGTATTTTTCCATAGTTTTCACCAGTTTCATCAGAGGGCTGATCTACAGAGCTCCTCACGCTGTCATGCTGGAAGTAAAACTCCTTTATCTATATATTTTTTGTTGTTGTTGTTGTTGTTGAGCCATCTCAAAATAAGTTACAGACACCAGGAAACTTTATTCCTAAGTACCTCAGTATGTATCATCCCCAAATAAGGACATTTTCCTACATAATGACATTCTTGAATAAATTAACATAATTCTATAGTATCATCTAATAAACATTCCATATTCAAATTTCTCTAAGAATGTCTTTTATTCATCTTTTTTTGTGGGGGGGTAGGGACAATAACAAAACAAGATTCACATATTGCATTTTGTTGCTTTGTCTCTTCAGATTTCCTTAATTTAAAACAAACCTTCCAACCTTTCTTTTCATGTTATTGACATTTTTCAGAGTCTAGACTAGTTGTCTTTTAGAAGTTCCCACATGGGAAGAAGGTTATTTCTTGAGGGCATCTATCTTCTATTTCTTGACCTGGGTAGTGGTTTCCCTATGGTGTTCACTTTTCAACATTTTTCATTGGGCTGCACAATAGTATTCTATGCATCAAATTTGTTTGTAACCAATACTAAAAAGAAATGAGCTCTTGAGCCATGAAAACACACGGAAGAACCTTAAAGGAATATATTGAGTGAGAGATGCCAATCTGAAAAGGTTATATACTGTATGATTCCAACTATATAACATTCTAGAAAATGAAAAACTATGGAAACAGTGAAAAGGTCATTGGTTGCCAAAGGTTAGGGAGGGGGGATAAATAGATGGAGCACAAAAGATTTTTTAGGGTATTGAAATTATTCTGCATGATATTCTAATGGTGTCATTATACATTTGTCAAAATGCATAGAATGTCCAACACCAAAAGTGAACCCTAATGTAAACTATGGACTTTGAGTGATGATGATGTGTCACTGTTGGTTCACCGACTATAACAAATGAACCACTGTGGTGTGGGATGTTGATAGTGGGGGAGTGGGCAGGCGATAGATGGGAATTCTCTGTAGTTTCCATTCAATGTTGCTGGGAACCTAGAAATGACTCAAAAAAAGAAAGTCTATTTAAAAATCTGTAAGTATATTTCACAACTTTTAAAAATGGAGAAATATCTAGAAAGAAGTGATGACGGTTCCAGTGCTCTAAGTTTCTCACAGTTTTTAGGAGGTATGTCAATATGTTAATTTTAGACCTTACACTGGACTGTCAAAGTCCAAATTCTACATTTTTCCATTCACACCATCCTTCCTTTCTAGAATCTAGTTAGGAGTTATTGACCCTTCTTGGGCAGGTCTTCTGGTTGCCATGTTTGAAAGTTCCCTCCAATCTCATTCCCTCCAAAGAGTTGCCCTCTTCCCTAGGCCGCCATGTTACAAGAGCTGAGAAGTGAATCGCAGTTTGCCCCCTGCCCTAGGGAGGAACGGTGACAGAAGGCTTGGCATACCACTTGGAAAGGCCTCTGACTCATGATCAAGGGGATTAGACCAAGAAAGAGGCCGAGCTAATGATTAAAATGAGTTAGGGATAATGTTTCCTTGCTTCTATTCCTAGCAGTACAGCACTAACACGGGATTGGTTCAAATTAACACCTGACTTTCTATCCGTGAAATGAGGGAGACCAATTTGGGCTTGCAAAATACTTGGGAAAAAATATTTTTGTTGATACCCAAGGAGTGACTGACCAGAGAAGTCTGAGAATTTTTATAAATAAAATAACCACGAATCTTCTGGTAAATACCATTCCATCCCACAGTATCATTCCTTTTTTTTAGCCATTTATTTATTTATTTATAGACCAGATTGTTTCTGTCCCTAAACAGATGGAGACTCTGCTGGGAAGGGAAGGCATGGAAGTGAGTTCTAAGGGTCAGGTACAGCCTCTGCCTTCAAGAGTCTTACAATCCTATTGGAGAGAAAAAAATATTCAGTCAAGATGAGGAAGGGTGGTAGCAAACCCGTGAAATCTTTCCCTGGTTTTGGAGTGCGTGATCATTTCTTTACCTGCCAGAGGTGAGGCTTACCTCTGAAGAGAGGAAGGCGGTTTTGTAGCTAATTAATCGTGAAAAATGAGGGCACTCTGTAGGTTCCTGAAGAGTGAAGGCTAGCAGGTTAGCTAACAAATGCTCCTTTGGCAGCTGGGTTTTGTCTTAAAGATGGCTCTGCTAGTGGCAACTGAGATCTGTTCTTTCAAGTCCTCAGCAGATTCTAGAAGCCTCATTTCCCTGACGCTCCTTCCTTTCTCTCACCAGTGTCTCTGCCTGTCTTGGAAAGTAATAGGACTCCACTCCTTGGACAGTGTTCTACATCCTAGCTGGTCCACAAGTTTAGATTGACCTTTCACCTAGTTAGGGCCCAGAAGTGAAGTGTGACTCCATCAAGGAAAAGCGGTTAAGAGATAGGGTCCTATGTGGACAGTGTCTCTCCGTGAGGCGGTACAGATCAAAAGAAGGAAATGGAGATAAGCCTCTCTTCCATACATTACGTTCTCCTGATGACCAATAATTTTTAATTTGTTTTTTTAATGTCCATCTCCCCAACTAAAGGGCAAACTGTATGAGGGGGGTGACCACGTCTTTTTCATTCTCTGTTTTATCTCTGGCCCCTAGCGCAGTATCTGACACATGGGCGGTGTCCTATAAACATTTGTCAGATGAATGAAGAATTAATTAATGAATTAAGTGGGACTTAAGTCCTGACAAGATGTGGTTGGAGATGAGCAGATAAGTGAGCAAAGGTGGTAAGAAAGACACGGGGGTCTTCGCTGGCCCCCACGCAACAGCTGCAGGAACGGGGCAGGAAGTGTGAGACAGCGGGACCTTCTAGTAGCCACGGTGGCAAAGGGAAGCTAATATCTGCAAAGCACCCTCTGGGTGTCTGGTGCTTTAGCATGTATGAGCCCGCTTACCCATCACCCCACAAGGAGGAGGCACTGTTACAACCTACATTTTACCGATGAAAACAAATGAGCCACAGAGAGGTTAGAACTTGCTCGTGATCACAAGTGGGAGACTGTTCCCCATGGATCTCTCATGTTTCTGTGCATCTTCTGAGCCGACACTGGTCCGGAGTATTTTTTTCCAAGATATTTGTCAAGTGAACAGCTTTAGAAGATATGGTGTCTCCCTCTGGAGTGAAGGAAAGGCGTACTCACCACCCGTCGTAAGAGATTAGGCTTCACGAAGCTCAGTGTCGCTCTCCTGCCACACAATCCATACCAGGTCTAGGGCTCACCTGGCCCCTTCTGAGGAGCTCCTGGGAAATCTGGAGACAAGGGGAGGTGACACAAGAAAATCTTTATACTCTGGCTACTACACTTGCTGTGAGAAGTCAAGCCCCTTATCTCTGACCGGGGAGCCGGGCAGATTCACACTGCCGGACAGGGATTCCCAGAGGGCATGACAGGTGGAGCCCCTTAGATACTGCACAAATCACCAGCTAGCTTGAGCTCTTTGGGGGATGCTGGCCAACTCTAGATCAAAGGTACCTAGGTGGTGGTTCAGGAGGTGTACGATGGTGGGATCCCAGTATCGCACTGTCTACATTTCCAACCCCCCCACACAATATTGTATCAAATGGTAGAGGTTTCTCATCTCCAGTATCCCTTTTGTTTATATAGGTCTTTTGTTCTCATTATTTACAAACTCTTTTTATCTTCAGCGCTGCTGTGATGTTAGACCATCGCTCTCTCTGTCCTGCCAGAGCTGGCTACGGAGGAGGGGGGCTGTTCCCACTTACCACGTCCCCAGAGGACCGCTCTTCCAGAAGGCCTGATGATTTGTCTAGCACTTCCACCGAAGTGATTACAGGCTTTCCACATAATAGCCCTTTGAGAAAGCTGAGGTCTTCAGTGACCATTCCAGCAGCACCTGTGCCTTCCTAACAGGTCTGGGGCTAGAATGCATCTCCCTACCCTGGAAAGGTAGCGAGTTCAGAGGATAGTGCCCCAAGGTCAGGAGGAAGAAGAGCAGGCACGTTAGGATGAGCATTCTTCGTTTTGGCAGCTTCTGATCATCCTGCTTGGAAGACAGAACCTTAGGAGACCAAGGGCAAGGCGAGGTCAATGCCAAGCCATGTTGGCCTTCCTTCCACAAAGTGGGGGAAGAAGAGCGGCAGAAGGACTGGTGTACAGCAAAAAGCCAGGGACGGACAGTCCCACAGTCTGATTGGACCATGACTTTGTCCTTCCCCTCCCTGTATCCAAAATCTACAACGTGTAGGTGCCTTCGGGCCTGAGATGGTTAGTTTTTCCCTCCCGGAGTCCAGCCAGATGGCCAGTCCTTCTGGAAGAATGGTCCACTGGCAGAGTTGCAGTGGAAATAACCTCCCCACCGGCTTCAGCTATATCCCCCCCCCGCCCCCTCCAGCAGCTGTTGCTCTCATCTGAACAGAGGATGATTGTTTCACTTCTTGACTTCTGGGCATAGATTTACCAAGCTGAGCTCTACTTGCATTGGAGCCAGAGGTGGTGGGAAGCAACCAGTTCATAAAAGGCCTACACAGGCTGGGGTTGCCACCATCCTGAACCAAGCAAGGAGGACTAGGGATAAGGAAGGGAGGCCTTTGGGACACAGGCATCTATAAGAGAGAAAGGGTCTCAAGAGGGGCACCTGGGTGGCTCAGCCGGTTAAGCGTCTGCCTTCGGCTCAGGTCCTGGTCAGGCTCCCTGCTCAGCGGGGAGCCTGCTTCTCCCTCTCCCTCTGCCGCTCCCCCTGTTTGTACTCTTTCGCTCTCTCTGTCAAATAAATAAATAAAATCTTTAAAAAGAAAATAAAAGAAAGGGTCTCAAGAAAACAAGCTCCCAGAGTCTTCTCTTGACGTGCGTGCGTTTGCTTGAAGAGACAAGGAACAGATTAGCTGATTTCTGTCCCTCTGGCTCCTCAGGTGAGCAGCAACACGCCCTAAAAACACTTTCTTTTTTCAGTATGGGCATGAGGCATTCTCTAAGAACTGGGAAGCTCCTAGAAGGTGCATTCATTTAACCCTTTTATCATAGAGAGCATCGATCCACTTAGGATACCCCAAGGGAAGGAAGATTATGGTGAGGCTACACAGCCCGGGAAACAACTAGATTCCACATGAGCTCCAGCCAGCAGCATCTTGTTCTCCTCCTCTTGTGTGCTGTCCCTGCTTAACACTGCAAGTCTGCGCTATCCTCCTCTCACCACTGACCGGAAAATTCTCTCCTTCCTTCCTGGGCAGGAGGCAGTGACCACAGTATTGGACATGACAGGCACCATGACTAATGGGTCTAGTACAGAGGGCTTTCCTCTGAAGGTTTGTGGCAGCCTTGGTGACAAACCACCCGTGACAGGTTCAGCTGACCAGGAGAGAGATGGGCCCAGTTCCCTGTGTAAGTGAAATAGACAACTGCTCTTATCAGCGTTGCCCAAGTCATGGTCCTCCAACCCCTGCATCAGGTTCATCTTAGTCCTTTTCAAACCTTCAAATTTTTGGCCTACTTCAGACCTACAGAATCAGAATTTTGGAGCTGGGATCCAAGAATCTGCACAAGCTCCTCGCATAATTCTGTGCAGACTAAAGTTGAGGACCTCTGCTCCGTGTTCTTCGAGGTTCACTTGAGCCGTGGCCTCTTTCTGGAAAGTTCTTTCCCTGCTAGCTTTGCTTAGCAAAATCCTGTCCCATCTCTGGAGGCTGCGTTCAGAGGTAGCTGCCTTCATGAAGCTTTCCCTGATTTCATGACTCCTTAACTCCCACTATCTCCCACTATCTCCATGCATTATATGCCCTATTCCATAACAAGGAGATAGTGGGAGACAGTGGGAGTTAAGGAATCATGAAATCAGGGAAAGCTACTTTAGCATATGTCTCCTAAGAATAAGAGCATTCTCTCATTCTCTTGCATCATCATAATATCATTTCATATCCAGGAAGTGTTACGTTGATAGAATAATATTATCCAATATAAAATCCATATCAAAATTTCTCAACTGATCTCCAAAACACCCTAGATGTTTGTATTGATGCAAGATTCAATCAAGAATCATGGATTTCGGGGCGCCTGTGTGGTTCAGTCAATTAAGTGTCTGCTTTCGGCTCAGGTGATGATCTTGGGGTCCTGAGATGGAGCCCTGAACCCCACGTCAGACTTCCTGCTCACCAGGGAGTCTGCTTCTCCCTCTCCTTCTGCCTCTACCCCTACTGTGCTCTCTCTCTCAGATAAAAAAAAATCTTAAAGAATCATGGATGTCACTTGTCTTTTTTTTTTTTTAAGTCTCCTTTAATCTGCATTCTACAATAGTACCTTTGGCTATTTTTCCTAAAGATACTGATGTTTTTGAAAGGTCCAGGTCGGTTGTCTTATTTGTAATCTGGATTTGTTTGATTGTTTCTTCATGCTTAGATTCATATTCAACCCCTTTGGCAAGGAGATTATAAGAGTAATATTGCTTACTTCCCATTGCATCACATGGGGGGTCCACTTGCCATTGTCCTGTTACTGGTGATGTTAAATTCGATCACTTATATAAGGGGTGTCTTCTAGAACTCTTTACTGTAAAGGTACATTTTTTTCCTTTGAAGTTAATAAGTGATGCGTGGATTAATTAGAAATGTGCATATTTAACAAGTTCTTATGGTGAATTTTGAGTGCCCTCAAGTCTGAACCGCTGTTTTGCATGTTACGGTGGGAAGGAAGGTCTTCAAAGGCCTTGTCCACCTCCCAGACACAGACTCGCCCTGGGCTGAGCGGTCGGTCTTCACCATTCGCCTCCCACCCCACCTCCAAATGCCCCTTCTGTCTTGCCTGGCCGCAGATCTCAAGCACAGGGGGCATTTGTAGTCCAGATGGGGACATCGCCTCCAACGTGAGGGAGCTCTCTCCCTTTACCAGTAAGGTCATTGGCCTTGTGAAGAAGAACCCTTAAAAAGGATCCTTACGTTAATCCAGTGAGGGCACATATGGGAACGCGAAGGTTCAGAGACATGAAGTAACTTCCCCAAACTATTCAGGGTGGGAACTGGATCCGAATCCTGTCTCAGGGGTAGAGCCCATGCTTCTAAGTGCTGTGCTGTACTCCCTCCAGAGCACTCACTCCGCCTGACTTCAGAATTCTCTCACCATTTTCTTCCGAAGCCTTCTGGGCCCTTGGCATTCCTGAGACTAAGGAAGCAGGGGCCCTGGACTTATTCTCTCTCAAGGTGGGGAGACGGTGTGATACAGAAATCAATCAGCAAGCGAGTAGCAGAGCAGGGCCGCTGATGGAGAGACCGTAAGCTCTCGCTTATGAATTTGATTTTGATTTACGAGGCAGCCGAGAGCCACTGTGATTTCTGACTGGTGGTTGCTGAATCCAGAGTGGGCTCGGGTTGGATTAATATCACTGTCTTTTGTGCGGGGAAATGCTGCTGCTTGATAATAAACAGGTTTGCAGGGCGCCTGGGTGGCTCAGTGGGTTAAAGCCTGCCTTCGGCTCAGGTCATGATCCCAGGGTCCTGGGATCGAGGCCCATATCGGGCTCTCTGCTCGGCGGGGAGCCTGCTTCCTCCTCTCTCCTCTCTCTCTGCCTGCCTCTCTGCCTACTTGTAATCCCTCTCTCTGTGTCAAATAAATAAATAAAATCTTTAAAAAAAAAATAAACAGGTTTGCAGGCTTTGGCGGAAAAGACCAATGTTGCCTAATAGTCCCTTCTGTGCTTGGCACACGTGATTGACTGCCTTTAGGCTGCCGGCCCTCTGTCCAGCCTGTCACGGGGAAAAATGTGACCTCTTAGATTCTAGTTAGCTCCAGAAAACCTCTCGCCCCCACCCCTCTCCCTCCATCCCCCATAAACAGAAAACAAGCCTTGTGGAGGGCCTCCACATTTGCGTGGCCCACATTTTCCCCCGATCCCTCGATTCTTCTATGAGAACACCTGGTCAGACGCTGCAGTGAAATGAAAATGTGACAAACAAACCCACCAAAAAAAAAAAAAGACCGTCTCCTACTAGCAAGCCACTGGTAATTTGGGGGTTTACCGTCCAGTTTAATCTTTCATTTCAGGTTGCCCATTTCATATTGGCGGAGGTGTCAGAAAAACATTTCTGCACCTGTTGCAAAGTCTCAGCTACGGCTGGAGATAGACGCAGACAAACACATATAGAGTGTCAGCCCAATTTTAGCATATGTGCCCTTGAAGCCAGCACATGTACATAGAAAGTACCACCCAAGTTTAGTATGTCCTGATAAATTACACAGCATCGCATAGAGACACGGGAGATGTTAAAGTTGGAGGACTCCTAAGAGGTCACCCGGCAAAGCCCTCCATCCTACTCGTCATCCCCTCGCCAAGAGACCAAAGTTCGGGCAGCTCCAATGACAAGTGGCTCCCTGGCTGTCAGAGGCAGCCGGCGTCCGTGACCAGCTTTTTTTCAACAAAGGTCTTTTCTAAAACAAGGGGCATTCCAACTTCCTAGCAAGCCTTGGGCACCCGGGCCCCACCCCCAACCCCAGGGGGACTGAAACTTCTAGCACTACAGTTCCCGAGCCAGAACCCTGGCTGCGGCTGCTGCCTCTGATGGACTGTGTCCCTGAGCCCCGTTTCCCGGGGTGTGTGTGTGGGGGGGTGTCGGTCGGGGCAGCCCCGCCCCTATGGCCCCGAGGCTCCCTGCCCACCCAGCGAGCGCAAGGCTCCTAGGAACTGGGGCCTCTGCGGGCCCACTGCGGTGCCATGACTCCACTTGCCAAAAGCCATCGGATGCAGCAGGTAAGCAGGCAGTTAGAGAGGTGCACTGGCTTTCTGAGAAGCAGCAGTCTAGCTAAGGCAGGAATAGGCTCTAACTTAATAATCTGCTCATCACACACAGTAAGAGACACCCTGACTTATTCAAAGACACCGTGGGCGGTGCAGAGGATGAATAAGCATGATTCACTGCCACTCTGGCACCCGGGGCACGAAGAATAATAAAACCCAAAGAATTGTAGCAGCCTGAGTAGTAAATTAAGAGATCCGGGGCTCAGCTAGACTCTAGACATCAATGTTACCATGGCGATAAAGGGCCCCAGCGTTCAGCACTTATTATAGAACAGGCGTCTAATAGGCTAGTCTATGTCACAGCCAAAGCCCAAGGGGCTAGCAAAGAAGACCAATTAGCATATCCATTCATTAGGGGCCTCTGCACACTTCTTCTCTTAATTCCAATTAGTTGTTTGTTTGAACCAACGTCTCTTGCCTGCATTATGCTCATTAGTGCCTTTTAGCCACTGGAAATAGGCTTGAATCTCCGCAAGGACCTCACAATTTCCCAAGTCTTCGTTCCACCCCCCCCCAGGGGTCTAGACTTACACAGTTACAAACCCATGGCCCTCAGTCCCTCGAAATGAAAGCATCTCTCACTGTACAACTGTACTCGACAGATGGAAACTCTGCTCAGGAATGTGATGCGCTCAGGGTTCTTCCTGGAACCCAGCGAAGTAGGGATCTGGGGCCATTATCTGGACCGTACTGGCATCAGCAAAGTCAGGCAGTAGCTGTTCCAGCTTGAAGGACTGCCCTTCAAGGTCCAGCCCAAACCCCGCCTATTCCGGGAAGCCTTCCCTGACCTCTGCAGCCCCAAATAAGATCTACCCCCCCCCCGCCGCCGCCCAAGCACTTCGAAGATGACACCCTATGCTGGGCAGTATTCACGGGCAGCCTCAGGCCCTCGGCTGGCCTGGACCTTCGGCACCCATGACTTCAGAGTCCACAGGTCACTGATGTTGGAACGGTCTGGGGTTATAGAGAGTCCTCAGCCCTGCCCGCTGACTCCAGTGCCAAAGAACTCTGAAGTCCACTGCACGTGACCTCCCAGAGACTCCCTGAGGATTTAGCAAACCCCTAGGTAAAGAAAGCACATAGCTGCTCTTTGGTGGCTCTGGGACACGCTCCCCCTTCCCCCCACCCTACACACACACACACACACACACACACACTCACACACACTTGTGGAAGTGACCCACAAGAACAGATGTCAGAAACTAGCGCCTCTCACGGAGGAGGCAAAGATTCTCTGAAGAACGCTGCCAACTCTTTCTTCCTGCTCTGGGAACAGGAGAACCCAGTCCATAGGTTTCCGTTCCCCATCAGCCACCCAGCAACCATGTGGTTTGACCAGAGAAGGCAACCAGGAAAGGAGGCTTCTAGAAGCAGCTGGTAACACCGCGCCCAAAGACTGAGCATATACAGTTTGAGAGACTGGAGTTATTTGCCGTTCAATCTGCTGTCAAATCCTCTCCTTGCTACTCTTGCCTCCGGAGCCACCGTTCATTTGCAGTTCCCCTGGCCCCTTCTGGCTCCTGCCTGCTGTGCTGTTCAGCAGCTTTCTCCCTCCCCCCGCCAAGACCCAGAAAATTTGGCAGGGAAGTTTTCTCCTGTAGCTAGAGTCTTTTGAGTGTGAACTCATACGGATTTCTGTCTTTGAGGTCTTATGGGATTTTGTTATTTTACCCCACCCAACAGCTGGCATTCCAGAAGACAGCCTGAGCTATAGTCAAAATACATTGCAAATATATTAAGTGTATAGCAAACCCCAAGTTACCCAGAAGGCTCAGGCGTGGGAGACTCTGGAGAACAGAATATTTTGTTACCGGAGGTCACATTGCTCCGAATCTCCTTTTGTCTTCCCCCTCTTCCTGCCCCCAGCTTTATTGAGATGTATTGACATACAACATTGTGTAAGTGTGGGTGTACAAGGTGGTTTGACTCACTTGCCTGTTACAAAATGCTGATCACCGTAGTGTTAGCTAACAAAACCTTCATCACATCACTTAAGTGCCATTTCTTTTTTAGGGGGAGGACACTTAAAATTGACTCTCTCAGCAACTTTCAAGGAATAATACAGTATTATCAACAAAGTCACCATGCTCCACATGAGATCCCCAGAACTTATTCACCTTGTAACTGGAAGTTTGCACCCTTTGACCAACATCTCTCCAATCCCACCCCCACCCCCAGCCCCTGCTAACTAACTACCATTCTTCTCTGTTTCTGTGAATTTGGCTTTCTTAGAGCCCACATGTAAGCGAGGGCCTCCAGTATTTGTCTTTTGCTGTCTGACTTACTTCATTTGGCACAATGCCCTGAAGGTCCATTCATGTTGTCGCTAATGACAGGATTTCCTTCTTTCTCATGGCTAAACGACATTCCTCTGTGTGTGTGTGTGTGTGTGTGTGTGTGTGTGTGTGTATCACACTTCCCTTATCCGTTCATCCACTGATAGACACTTGGGTTGCTTCCGTACCTTGCTTATTGTGAATAATGCTGTCCCCCCCACTCTTGATTTTTGAAATCTTGCTTACATGACTGTGCTCTTTTCTGCTTTAGGAAGACAAGACCAGTTAACCTACCCTCTGGTTTTTGAGGTTTGCCAAGGGCTTCAAGATTCTCATATTTAACATTGGGAGTCACACAAAAGACTTGATTGGAGAAAGTGTGAAAAAACCCACCATCTACTGAGATCAGGTTAACCCCTAGGATGTATTTTGCCTTTATTAAAGTCCAAGAAGTGGAATGAGTGCCTCTTTTTTTGTCAGTGGCCTCTTTCTCAGCAAATAAGCGTAGGGCGGGGGAAGGGACTCTGTTAAGGAAGAGTCCTAATTAGTAGCGTTCTAATAAATGGAGTCTTTATTTTAAATTAACCACTATTGAAGCTGTCTTCCTCAGAATAGCCCAGACTTGGAATTATGAATAAGTCAATCTATCTAAGCTATTGTGCTGGCTTTCTTGGTCGTGTACATGCCCAGAATCTCATTATCTGCAATGTTCTCAGCCACCTGGGTATAACGGTGAGAGGGGTGATTTGTGATGGAAGGATCGCAAATTCCACCCAAGCCTTTTAGCCACCCAGGCTCAGGTGGGGTAGACAGGACAGACCAAAAATGCTATTCAGTGTTTTAGCTCTTTCTACTAATTTTTCTTTTGTTGGGTCCCACATTGGCTTCAGGAGTTATATATGTCTGGGAAACTGACACTGCAAAGTTCTGGCCTGTTCCCTGCCCTGATGCTAAGGGATAAATATAGATCTCAACCATTACAGAAATGTGGCCAGGATTCCAAGGGGTGTGTGCGTGAGGGGCAGTGACTGATGGGGCCATTCTGACATGTGGGCTAGAAAAAGGCTTCTTTAGGTCCAAGACCCTCGTTGGGGAGGGGAGGGGAAAAGCAGGAGCCTGGCCTCTAAAGTCGGAATGCATAATCCACATTTCAAGGGGCTCCTGGGTTGACACAAAAAAGGAATATTGTAGGTGGCTTGGTGTGGGGGGGGGGTGGGGGTAGAACAAAGGGAATCTTTCCTGACACCCTAGATCCTTTTTGCATGAGATCAGTCTTATGAAAAAAGAAAGTTATTCTTGGACATGTCCCCTCACCCCCAACTCCCACCCACGCCCCACCTCCTGCACACACTGCTACTCAGCTCTCAATTGAGAAGAACTCGACTTAAGGTTTCCATTGGGCCCATAGTAGCTCGGGCGCTAGAGAAGGGCAGAGGGCGGGTAGAGACGTGAGGTGAGGGGGGTGGTGAGTCGCTCATCCTCGTGACCCAGAATATCTCCCCCCTCCCTGTGATGATGAGCTTGCTTTTCCATAAGGGCTTTCCTTTGATTCAGGGAATAGGCCAACCAATGAGAGAGGGGCATCTTAGATTATTTTGGGGAAGGGCTCGTGCCAGGAGGGTTCACTTTTACTAGGCGCCGAGTGTCCCCAGCAACCAGTGTCTCCTGTCCCAGCGAGAGCTCCAGAACTCTCACCCCCTTGCCTGCCTCTGCCGCGTCTTCGCCCACGGGACAGCCATGAGAAGGCAGCTCCGGTCCAGAAGGGCTCCGGCCTCTTCTTATGGTTATCGCTCCAGACTTGTGAGTCCTGGGAAGCAGAATGTTTTGCCGTCCCTTTGGAGGGGGGTGGGCTGGGGGTTGCGCAGATCTTGGCTTATGGCCACTTCTCCTCCGCATGGGCAGGAACAGCAGGGTTTAAGGAAGCCTATAATTTCAAGATGGAGCAGTGACTCCTGGCACCCCATTGTGCCCTAAATTGCTGCTTGAAGGAGGAAGCCCTGCTTCCTGGGGAACAAAAGACACGGGAAGGGGAAGATGCCAAAGACTAAGGGCCTTCTAAAATTGGGGGGGGGGAAGTCTGGAATTTAAACAAACAGACCTTTTGGAGTCTGTGAGTAGAGGTTTTGGTCCGTTAGCAGGAAATTCTAGCCAGGAGAGAGAGGAAGGGGAAGAGGAAGCAACAGACACTGCCCACCCAGCTGTCTCAGTCCCCCGGGGGGGTGCGTCTTAGGAACCCAGCTGCTCTTTTTCTAAAGCAGAAATTCCAAACTCTCTCGCTAAAATCAGAGACTTGTAGATAGAAGCCGGGAGTAAGCTTAGACGTCATCTCTCCTGAACCCCGCATTATGTAAAGGAGGCCTGCTGGGGCTCCGAGCACAGGAGTGACTTGCAAGTTAGTGGAAGAGCCACAGCGAGAACGCCAAGTTTCCTCACTTCTAATCTCGGGCTCATTCTGTTAGACGTGCGGTAGGCAACTCCCTACCCTCTGTCCCTCCCCCACCCGCCGCCAGCCCGCCTGCCACCCCACCCTGCCCAACACACACACTCACACACACACGCAAACGCGTAGTCGCACACATGCTCTCTGCTGTTGCCGTTTATCTCCAGGATGCACCACAGATGTCTTGAACCCACAGCACCCTTGCATTTACTTTGCTCGAAATCATTCATGTATGCCACACGCAGTATACTTTTTTTCGGGGCGGGGGGTGGAGAGCGTAGTCTGAAATCTCCCCCAGAAAGGGCTGCGATCTGAGCTCCGGGAGGAAACAAAGCTTAATCCACTTTTCTTTGGACATGGCCGCTTACATAACCAGGGAGCCCGCGGAGGAAAACACGAATCCTTCCAACCCCGTATCAACCTACAGAGGGCTTCCCCTCTCAGCCACACTTTTCACATTTCCAGAGTCCCTCCCAGCTTTCGGGGCAGTCACAGCCTGTAGGGCTTCTAGAACTCTTCCTTCCTTGGCTTCTTCTCTGCGTCGTGTTGCTAAAGCGTTTGTGTATCAGGTCGATTATTTGTCAAGCGCATCAGAGGGGCTTGCTCTTTATAGGAAATGCTTGATTTTAAATGCATCGGGGGATCGTGCCCTGTAGAGGGACTACTTGATCAGATCTAAAAAGAAACTATTTAATGCAGTGGTGGGTCGTATGCTAATTTCTCTCTGAAATTAACCAACCGTTCAAATGTTTACAGGGTGTTGTTACTCAGTGCAGGGCGCAAATTAATCCTTCGGGTCACACTGTTTGTTTATATGTTTAGACGTTTATATATTTAGAGTGCTCAAAATGGGAGCCACCCTCTGCCCTTCAGACTCTTCCCTTTTAGGGCAAGACGATGGCCCGGGCACACTCCCACTACTATAGCCCTACACGTTCACACACGCTATCACATGAGGGCATGGCCACTTCAGGCAACGGGCAAACACAGACCCTGTCATTCCCAGAGGACTCCCGGCGGGATTCTGTTAAAAAGTTGCCCAAAAGTCCCTCCCTTGCACAAGGCAAGCTTCTCCTACATGGGGAAGCAGAGGACAGCAGGAAATATATCTGAGGTTCCGGAAGCTCAGGCAGTGTGAGAGCCATGGGGAAATTAGCTCAGAAGGTTAATTCTTCCCGGGAGGGTAAAGCTTTAATGACAAGCCGTCTTTAATGGGATTATCATGAAAGCTCCTATCTACGAGTAAGATCAGGCTGAGGCCCAGGCCAGCTGTCTCCTCCGTGGAGCAGAGGTGGACGGCAGGCCCCCCTCGTAAGAGGGAGAAAAAAGGAAGCTGTTCAGAAAATATAAAGGGGGCGATAAATCCCCCCACAGTGAACCGTTGCACTTCAAATTCTCTGAGAGTCCCAGCTGCGGCGGATTCCTCCTGGGCCATGAGGACTACCCACCAAAGTCCACAAGGCTGCCGGGGTTAGGGTGGCCTTGCACCATGAGTCCGGGTCAGAGTCAGATTCTTGATCGTGAGCACCTACAATCCCTTGGGAACACAGAATGCGACACACCGCTGGTGGCTCCATCCGTCTGTTAAGGACATCTGGGTGCTTGAGCTCAGGGTGCGAGGGGAGAAACGTCACTGCCCCAGGTAATGAGAGACACGGGTTCTGTCGACTTGATCCCGAACTTGCTGTACGGCTGCTGCTGCATCCTGCTCCCTCTCTGGGCGTCCGAGGGACAAGGGGATCTTCAGGGTCCCTGTCAGTTCTAATGTGGTGTGTGATGCATTGGAACAAACTCGAGAGCCATTCAGGAGTGCTTCCCATCCTGCGCCGGACAGCATGGGGCAGGCTCAACTCTGAGAGCAGCGTCTCATCATTCTGTGTCATTTTTACTGATTCTGAGCAATCCAATTTTCTGAGCCCCCGCGCCCTCCCCCGACTAATGGCAGCATTTTTAGCCGAGTGTCCTCTAAACGGCCTTTGAGGAATCAGGCAGGGAGGGGGCAGCACGGAGCCCCTGGCCTCTATCATTTGACACATCCAACCCCAACAGGTGCACAGGCCCCGTCACCCTTCAGATTTGGACAGCAGAGGGAAGAGGGGGTGGCCTCATTTTCTGCTGCTGCAGTGAGCCTTGGCAGACCCCCAAAGAGCAAAGATCCAACTCTCCCGCCTATGGCTGAGAGGCATTTGAAATACCGTTGGTGAAGTCTGGGTTTCTCTTTTTTTTTGTTTAATTTTCTTCGAACCACTCAGAGAAGATTACAGTTTCGGATCTCAATGACTGCAATCAGTCAATCAACAGATATGTGCTGAGCACTCACTACGTGCCCAGATTTTTGCCTAGGGTATGGGGGGGGGGAGACTAAGGAAGTATCAGTTGAAGTTCCAGACCTCAGGGAGTCTGTTCGACCAGCTGAAGGCAGGAAGAGGCGCCAGCTCAGGCAATAGTCAGAGAAGCAGCAGACAGACCCCTGTGTTTTGTTTCTGCTCGCATGGGAGTCTAAGTTTCGAGGAGGGGTCCGGCCTCTGGCCTTGCCTCCTGCTGTCTGTCGCAGGCTACTCTCAGGTAAAAGGCGGGTTGCTCAGGTTGAGCACCTGCCAGTGTACAGGACCGACAGTAAAGCTGGCCTGGCCTTAGGATTTGCCGAGGCGGACTCAAGGGTCTGAAATGACTCCGTCCTCCGGTGTCGAGCTCAGCTCCGCCCTGACCAGCCAGACCAAGTGAGGCCGAGGCCCCAGGACGGGGGAGAGACAGAAGCGGAGCCCTGAGGGGAAGAGCCCAAGGGCCTGCAGCTGAGACTAAAACGCACGCCTCTGTGGAAAGAATATTGGGTCAAAGAAAGGATATTTCCTCCAAAAGAGCAGAGAGAGGGAACATGTGCTTCTGGTAACCACGGGTACGTGTCCGGGGAAGCGTCTCCAAATACTGAGTCGTTGACCATTCCTTTCGGCTGGTGGGATGCGGCCTGCGGGATTTTTTTTTTCAGAAGGGGACTGTGTTTTGTCCCCACTCCAGGACGATCAGGATGAAGTGAACCAGAACTACTTAGCAGACGAAGAGGAAGAAGCTGAAGAAGATGCTCGGGTGATGGTCGTCGCCCACCTGGAGGAGGAGGAAGAGGAGGAGGAGGAGGAGGAAGAGGAGGAAGAGGAGGAGCTAGAAGAGGAGGCAAAGGAGGAGGAAAAGGGTCAGGGTCAGCCGGCAGGCGATGCCTGGCGGCAGAGATGGCAGATTGTGAACGACTACCTGTGGGATCCGGAGAAAAGGATGTCTCTGGCCCGAACAGGTCAGAGTTGGAGTAAGTCCCAGTTGTCCCAAAGCCCCACTCGGGTGTCCTTTGCTTTTGGCTTAGTGTCCAGGACCCTTTACCATACGTTGGATGGGCTTGTCTTCTCTTAGATGTCGGGGGAAGGGTTCGATGCCTCGGGAAATGCCTGGACTGTGGGCAGATCCCGTCGGAAGAAACACCAAGTAGGTGAACACACTGGACGGTGGAGCTGAAAGCCGCTGGGCTCGACTTCATTTGCGATGCAGAGGGGCAGTAAGAATGAGTGGAAAAAGCACAGATTTGGTTTGGTTTTTTAGGTCCCAGCCCCATCACTTTCTATCTGTGTGACCTTGGGCTCATCCTTTACCCTCTCTGAGCCTCGGTTTTCCTCATCGGCCAAATGAGGGAAACCATCCCTACCTTGTCTCTCCCGTGGGTGCTTCAGTTGTAAACTTGAAAGCACAGTTGACTCTTGAACAACACGGGTGTGAACGGCACTGCTTCCCACGGGTGTTGTGTGTTTTCTCTTCCACGAGATGGCCTTTTCTGTGGCTTACTTTATGGGAAGCAAACAGTACGTCCTACCTGTCACGTACCAAATGCGTGTGAAGTGACACTTCCTGTCACCGGTAAGGCTTCCGGTCGACGGTCAGCTATTAGGAGTTACGTCTGCGGGGGAGTCAAGAGTTAGACACAGATTTTCGACCGCACGGGGGTCGGCACCCCTAAATCCCTGCGCTGTTCAAGGGTCAACTGTACTATGCGGGAGACTGTTGCTGGGATGTGGGACCCCAGTCCCTGCTAACTTGACCGTGGCTTTATAAAATCTCATCGTTTTCCCCCAGTGATGTCAGAAAAGGAAAGCCAGGAGGCCCGCCCTCGGCCCCCGCTGGTGGGTGCTTTAGGCTCCCGTGGGGCACACAGAGAAATTCGGTTTAAAGGGGTCGTTTCTGGCGATTACGGCCGAGCCCCCGTCGTGCTCTGTCAACAGCAGAATGGCATTCCTTAGCCACCGCTTTAACTTCACGACCTCTCCAGCACCCCTCTCCCAAGGTCCTACTCAAGTCTTGAAATATTGATACTGAGCCTCCTCCTTGAGAGATTTAGCCTGTGGTAAAATTCACACTTGCCACACTCTCTGCACGGCCCAGGAAAAGAGCAGCTGCGGCCTTGGCACTCAGTTAAACCACAGGAGGAGGACAAAATAGATGACTCTATGGATGAAATCAGAGTCCCCCAGTGCCCAGGGTCTCGGTTGCTAAAGTTGACCGTCATGCCTTCTGAAGGCCCCTTGGCTGAGAATTCTCTCCCCCCGAGTTTATGTTTCTAATTCAGCTCCGTCAGGGGGAAAGGGCCAGCCCTCCTTCCTGGAATTAGGAACAGCAGGTGTGGGGCTCTGAGCAACGCCCACCCCCCTTCACCCTTCCTTAGGTCCCAGCCCCACCCCTGCCGATCCCTCAAACTCTCAACTGGAACAAATGTACCATTCAAGGAACATTCCAACGTTCTGGAAGCTGCAGACGAATGCCGGACACTCACTGGGGCTCCAAAGGGGACACAGCTGTTTCCCCCTTGCCTAAAGAAGACTGGGAAAACAGGCCTTGTGAAATGCAAGTGCGCTTCTGGGAGAAGGGGCTATACTTTAAACTCTAAATAGCCGGCCCCTGGAACTTTCCGGGAGGAGCTGAGCCACGTTGCTCCCATGGTTCAAGTTCCCCGGGGAAGACATGGCAGTGGGGACACCGCATAGCAGGCCACATCCGGGCCTCTGATGATGGCAGATCTGAGGAGAGTCCAGGAACTCGGGCTTCTACTGTTGGGCTATGCCTGGGCAAGGGGCACGTGGTGATGTTAACGCCTAGGCCACCAACCATATGCTTTGCTGCCCTCTTTGCTGCCCTCTTGCTTAAAAACTAGGTGCCCACTTGAGCATTTACTAACCCCATCCCATCCTGCACATCGACATGACCAACATATTCACCCAGCCTATGATTATGGTCTGGGTTTTTCCTTTGGTAGCTGGGCAACTTCTATTTTTAGGCACTATCTGTTATTTTATTGGATACTGACAAGAACCATATGAGGTAGTAATATTATTATCCCCATTTTACAGATGCAGAAACTGAGGCTTAGAGAGGGTAAGTAACTTACCTAAAGTCACACAGTTATTAAGCAGCAGCACTGGGATTCAAGCCCAGGTCAGACGAACACTGGGGTTCATCCTCTTGCCGGAACACCACATTGTTTTAATGAAGTGTAGTGATGAGCAAAGCCCTGATGGGTAGGGTCTCAGGACCTGATGGGATGTTTTGGTGGGAGGAATAAAGAATCTAGATCATGGGTCCTTACCCATGTCCCAAGATACCCAGGTCTATCCAGGCTTGGGTAAGCCATTCAGAAGAGACCCCTGGATTACCCAGAGGAGTCACCCGAGTAAAACCTGGACATCCAGGGCAGAAAAAGTTGGAGGGATCAGGGGGTTCTGACAGGTATGGTGTTTGGTCTTCCTTGGCGGGGATGGGGTGTGGGAAGCTGTGTCAGCGCATCACAGACTTCAGGGCAGAGCTGGGAGGTGAGGTTCAGGGGACTCACCACTAGTGCCATCGCCCCCTCTGCACTTCCTAGCCACACATCCTAGGCAAGGCGGAGGACATCCAAGGGGATATGTCTGTATCCCATTGCTTTCCTTCCCTCCATGAGACTGAGTCTTCTAGTCCGCCAGGATGGCTCCAGCCCCTGAGCCCTTCCCGGCGCTGGGGACGGGGCTTGCGGAAGGCAGGAGGAGGCGCCAAGTACCACAGGCGCACAGGCGCTGCTGTTCCTTCTCCAGGGATTCCAACCGAATCGATGTGTTCCTGCTCCAGTTCTGCCTCAGTTCACCTTATAAAACATCAAGCTTCCATTTCCAGTGGGATGCCTGCGGAGCTTTTTTCTCCCTTCCTCCGCTCCTCCCCCCTCCTGCCGCACCGCCCCCCACCCCCCCGGCCAGCCTTCCTGGTTCATTTTATTTGGTTCACGGTTCAATTTAAAAATTAATATTTGGATTCAGTTTTGGGTACAGCAGAGTTATGTGGTTTGTTCCGGTTTCTGGTTCGTGAGTCAGTTCCAATCTGTCGTTCCGACATCATGTCACTGCTGTGAGCAGAGCCGATACTGTTGCCTGAGAAGGNCCGGCCAGCCTTCCTGGTTCATTTTATTTGGTTCACGGTTCAATTTAAAAATTAATATTTGGATTCAGTTTTGGGTACAGCAGAGTTATGTGGTTTGTTCCGGTTTCTGGTTCGTGAGTCAGTTCCAATCTGTCGTTCCGACATCATGTCACTGCTGTGAGCAGAGCCGATACTGTTGCCTGAGAAGGCCCCAAGGAGGACTTGAAAAGAGCTTCTCGGCAGCCTTCTTGTGCTCATTCACCTCGCTCCGTGCTGTCTCCTCCTGGGGCAAACCTAACCCCAAAACAGCCCGCGGACAAGGGATTCACACAACCGTGTTTCTGGTCCTACAGCAATAGACATGCGAATAATAACAATGCTGGGGACCTCCGTGTTTGTACAGGGCACTTGGTATCTGGCAGGCTCTGTGCTCTGCTACTTAAATGCATCGTCCAACGCCAAGAAGGAAGTCCTATTATTGTCCTCACTGGACAGATGAGGAAATTGAGGCCCAGAGAGGTGAGCAGCATGTCCAAGATGAAACAGCGAGGGAATGGTAAGGTCAGGAGAGGGCATGGGGACACGCGGGATTTCAGATGTCGTTAGGGCTGTAGATCAGTATATGAGGTGAGGTGCTAAACTTGTTCCCATTCTCCCTGTGAGGAATTAGGAGGCACAGAGAGGTTCTGGAACTTGCCCAAGCTCACAGGTAGAGCAAGTGTCGATGATCAAGCACAGTTTCTTTCCCCTTCCTTCCCCGTCGCATGTTCTTTTGGAAAAGCAGAGCCACTTAAACTTTTGCTGAAGATGAATAAGATTTGAAATAAGTAGGGTGAGGCCTCACTTTTGCCTTGATTAGAGTAGAGGCGAGTCCAGCGGAAATTAATCAAAGTTTGAATTATAGGCTATGTGAAAAGAAATGCTGTTTTCATCACTTGCAAATACATATAATCACTGGAGCCAAGTTGCTAGGACTCTTCAGGGCACCTGCTTTAATGAGAACTCCCAAGCAATTTGCCCTCTGCCATACTTTCAACTCCACTCCCCTGTAATCTTGCTCGTGGCCATCATCGGCTCAACAAGCCCTTCCATCGGAGATGCTGTAAAGGTACACGGCAATCAGACCTCCGACACAGTTCTCACGAATTCCAAATTGGTGAAATCTGAATAAGCAAGGACATACTGAATCTGGGGAAGGTGACAAAATAAACAGATAAATACAACACGTCGCACGTGTTGGGGTTGGTTCTGGCTCATGAGTTCAAGTGAGGAAGCGGGAGGGCTTGTTGGCAAGCACTGACCGCTGTCATCTCTGATCCTTCTGCAGGCCTGATTTTAGTCATTTACTTCTTCTTCTATGCCTCCCTGGCCGCTGTGGTCACTCTCTGCATGTACACCCTATTTCTGACCATCAGTCCTTACATGCCGACCTTCACCGAGAGGGTGAAGCCTCCTGGTGAGTGTCAGAACTCGCTGGACAGAAATCTGCTTGTACAGCATGTTCGGCCTCAATTAACTTTGGTTCTTCCCGGTAATGACTTGGGGATTCAATTATTAAGAGTAAAAGTAAAATGGTACTTGGCAAATTATGGTCCTTTTTATTTTGATTGCCTGGGGGGTAATGGTTTCATGGGAATCGGTACAAAAAAATTATCCCAAGAATGGGTTAATATATCCAAGACCTGTTTTCGTTGCCAGGAGTTATGATTAGACCCTTCGCCCACAGCCTTAACTTCAACTTCAACGTCTCTGAACCTGACACTTGGCAGCATTATGTCATTAGCCTAAATGGCTTTCTCCAGGGTAAGTAAGTTCCTCTGAATGGGGGGAATCTCTGTGGAGTGGTGGTGGGGTGGGGGTGGGGGGTTCGAAATTCACAATTCACCAGAAATCCCACTCTTACTAACCCCAGCCCATCCCGGTCTTTCTGTACATTGCATCCCCCTCAGCACCTGTGTGTTCAATCAAGACTGTTCTGGTTTGTGATTGTGTGTTGTCTTGAAAGTGTATAAGACAACTCTCCAGCAAGATGCTAAGTTCACTGGGGCAGAGAACTTGTTTTCTTTTCTTAAACATTCTAGGGCACCTAGTTATGTCCTGGGCACATCCAGATGGCATGGCTCAATAATGACCATTTATAAAAGATCATTCCAGGGGGTGGGTAGTGGTGAGAAAAGAAGAGTGTTCTCCAGAATGGGAAGATTGCTGCCTCCTATACTTTCTCAAGGTAAGAGAATTCCTTTCTTGGAGATGGGCCATCTTGAAGGAAGAAAGCAAGGGTCTTGATTTAATAGCATCCCGGCAGGGAGGTAAAGGAAGAATCTCTGGGTGACAGTCACTTCAACATTTGGAGAGCAAGTGTTTGCAAGATGCCTATCTCTATAGCGTCATCAGATCCACTTCCAGGGACCAACGAGTGGCTTTTTGAGAAGCCCTTCCACTGACTGAAAACTGAGGTAGCAGTTTGGTTAAGGTCTGACACAGAGCTCGCAGACTCTAAGCCCTAGGGGGTTGCACAAATTATTTGTGGAAAAAAGTCGGTTTGATTGCTTTGGTTGTCCCTGCCTGGCTGAAATGGAGGGATAGAGAGCAGTAGAATGTGCACTGAGAGAGAAAAACAATCTCTTATGTGATGGGAAGTGTTAGGTAAATGCATAAATCTTGTCATTCAACTTTAACCCTGAATAGAAGCGACCATCGGGGCACCTGGACGGCTCAGTGGTCGGTTAAGTGTCCAACTCCTGATCTCAGCTAGGGTCTCGATCTTAGGATTGTTGAGTTCAAGCCCCGCGTTGGGGCTACATAAAGAATCTACCCATCTCCATTCTACAAATGGGGCAACTGAGGCTCAGAAGGGGGAAGTAATGTGATATAAGTCTCCCAGCAGCCGGACCAGTGTTTAAACCCACATCCATGGTTGTGACATCCTTGCTACTGGAAGTGTGATCCAGGACTCTCGGCATCAGCATCCCCTGGGAGTTTGTTAGAAGGGTGGGCTCTCAGGCCTCACCCCAGGCCTGTTGAATCCGGATCAGCCCTTGAACCAGAGACACAGGTGCTCTATATGAACTTCAAAGCTTGAGAAGTACTGCTTTTCATAATTCTTTGCTGCTGCCACATGACCTGGAGTTAGAAGCTCAGCTTTGTATCAGTCATGCTCAGTGTCATTTTGGGGAAGTCTGAGTTTCAGATTCCTCGTCTATAAAATGCGGGGGAGGGGGGCTGGGTCCTGTAGTTTTTTGAGCTCCAAACAAACAAGCAAACAGACAAAAACAAAAATGTTTTGGGCAACAAAGCCAGCACAGCATCTTCTTTTCTTTCAAACTGTTTGTGAGCTATTGCAAGTGTGTTGTCAGACTCTCTGCTGAGGAAATCCCTCCGAGGAGCTAGTGGATAGAAAAATACCAATTCTGACCTGATGACAGAGATGGAGAACATTAGGGAGAGCATTGGATTTTTAGTTCCTCAGTGTAGATAACATGCCCTATTTAAAAGGAACACATCTCTGAAATAGATATCCCAGAGTATCAGTTTCATTCCCATGAGGACTGGGATTTTGCAATAAGGGTCATACCCATGTCACATTATTTTTAATGGAACTACCTCAAGAGAAACAACGAGCACGTGATTAGAGCTTCTATTTAGTAACTTATTATTTGAACATAGTTCTTGTTCTTAAAAAAAGATTAAAAAGAAAACTTGACTCGAGTGTAGCTTTGTCAAAGGAAAAACAAAGGCTTGATCGTAACTGGAATAGATTTAAAATTTCCAGTTGCTCCTTAACAATATCAAACCCAAGTCACAACCTGTCTAGATGACAACCCAGCAGTACGTTTGAAGTTTTACCACCAGTAGATCATAGGTGCCTAGTCTCCTCTGAAAAGCTAAGCTACTGGGAACATGAGTGCATGGGGGCTGGACCTAGCAAGACTAACTGGACTCTGTCATTTAAAACCAAGCTGGAAATAATGCAGTCATTTCCTAAGCCCAGTCCATGGCATCTGGTAGTCCAAAGAGTGAGCTCACAGAGAGCCCCTTCAGCTCTCCCTCCTTGATATGTACACCTTGGACACATGCTCCGTTCCATCCGATGTAAAGGGACATGAACCCTGAGTGCCTCGGCTCTCAGTAGACAAGATCTCACTCTCTCACCTTCTCGGGGGAGACCCTACAACTTGTCATTGGTTTCTGTCTTTCAACCTAAGCTTCTATTCTGTGGTGCTAACTTCCATCCTTCAGGGATGAGAAGCTGGTTTATCTCCTCTTCCTCCCTCTCTCCCTCCTCTCCCTCCCTCCTGTCCCACAACACACACTTCTCATTTTCTTGTATCAGCTGTCTCTCACGGACCTCCAGGGGAGATGTTTCCTAGACTGAACTTTGAGAGATTTAGCCCAAGAGATTCACTTCCTTATATAAGCCCGGCGGTGACATGACTCAGTCCCTCTTCCAAAATCCGTTGACTATGTGCCTCCTCCTCTTTCAGAAGTAGAAGAGGCAGCCTCCCAGTTCACAGTTTGCCATAGCTGAAAAGAAATGATGGGAAATGGAAGCTATTCAGTGACCAACACATGATCCAGAGATAGTCCGAAGTTCGTAGGGAAGGAGAAGCAATCAAAAGTGGGCCCAGGCGATGAGCCCAAAAGGCTTCCGTAAGGCAGAGATGCTGATGGGGGACCTTGGGCACCGATGCCAGGTCACAGAGCCTAGGCCAGGCTGAGTGGGCTCTTAGAGGAGCTCCAGCAAGTTGCAGAAGGGAAACGAGGGAGGAGGACTACTAAAATGTGGCCCTCCCCCGTAGCACCTGTCTAACACGCCCCCCCCCCCGCCACCCCCACACGCTTTAGGTTACAATGACAGTCTTCAAGAGGAGATGAATGTAGATTGTCCCCCGGGGCAGTACTTCATCCAAGATGGCGATGAGGAGGAAGACAAGAAGGCCTGCCAGTTTAAGCGCTCCTTCCTGAAGAACTGCTCTGGCTTGGAGGACCCTACTTTTGGCTACTCTACTGGACAGCCCTGCATTCTTCTAAAGATGAACCGGGTATATTGGCCCTTGATACTCCCGTGGCAATAAGTGGAGGAGCAGCATGGGAGGGCTCTGGCCACTCCGTTTCTCTTGGGTTCTGTCTTCGCACACCACAAGTCTGGCCACTTTCACTGACAGCATCAGTAAGACAAACAACTAGACAAACCTATCAAGCAATAATCCCTTTATCTCCCTGAATACTTCCTATTTCCACTCTTGTCTCCTGCCCATAACCTGCCCTTTGATGCCCGCTGTCAGTAACGAGGCCCGGAGCTGTTTGGAACAGGGAGCTGACGTGATGGGGGAGGGACAATTCTATCATGAGAGGTACATTTGCCTCCTTTCCTGCCATGCCTTAGGTGTGGTAGAGCTTTACGAGGCACATCCCTCTTAAAACCAGAAAGTTCTTTACATCTTCAGGGTTCTTCTGCTGCAGTTACCATTGTATGAGCATCAGGCACAAACACAAGGGGTAAGCTGAGCTGCACAGTTCTGGAGATATTTTTGCATTTTTTTGTCTTTTTTTTAAAAAAAAGATTTTATTTATTTCTTTGACAGCAAGAGAGTACAAGCAAGGGGAGCAGCAGTGGGAGAGGGAGAAGCAGGCTCCCCTGAGCAGGGAGCCTGATGCAGGGCTTGATGTGGGGCTCGATCCCAGGACCCTGGGATCATGACCTGAGCCGAAGGCAGAGACTTAACCAACTAAGCCACCCAGAGGCCCCGATTATTTGGCTTTTATAACATTCCTGAAAAGACTAATAGGTTAAGTTTATGCCTAAGGAAGGGGTGGTTTAAGGGGGGCGGTTAGAAAAGCCCCATTTTTACTGTCCAATCCATTTTGGCTTTTGATGTTTAAAAAACAACAACAACAGCACACTGGTTTTCTTTTGATAGATTGTAGGCTTTCGTCCTGAGTTTGGGGATCCTGTGAAGGTGTCCTGCAAAGTTCAGGTAAAGTGCCTTTTTGAGTAAGTACTGCTAGCACATCTGTTTTATGCAAAAAGATGGTTCATCCCTTCCCAGGCTTTCATCGTGGATGCCTGGCTGCGGGTTAGGGAAAGGGTTAGTTTTTTCATAACTACGCCTCCCTTTGGTAGCATCTGGCCTCCCTCTTGCCAGAAAGCATTCAATTCATGTGTTTGTGTGTGTCGCGCGTGGGTGTGTGGGTCCGCATGGGTTTATACCTGCGAAAGCCAGAGAATGAACCTGTTAAAGGCCACAGCAGGGACCGACACTGCGCCCCATCGTTAGCTGGGATTCTGTTTACACTTTTGCTTTTAGCTCTAATTACTTGTTTCGTTGAACTAAACAAACAGCTTTATTAGAGTCATTACTCCCTGCTTTTCAAACAGAATTTCACTTTTTGCTGCAATGACCAGTGGCACTGAGTGTTGCGATAACAAATGACTACAAGGGAAGTATAAACAGAACTCCATTAATATGCTAATTAACTGTCCTTCGAGGGACCATTAAGTCCTATCTCATTGGCACCAATTAGCTCCTTGGTAGGAAGAAGCCCTAGATCTTGGGTTTGCTTCTCAAGCTGGAAACCGTGGCTCCCTCCAGTTTCCTAGCATCCACTGCACCCCCAGTCCTGGACAGCTGTCTCGCTCATACTCGTGAAGCCTGGTAATCCCATCCTCCGTGCTAGCAACGCAGCTCAAAACACCAGCCTTGAGGGTGGTAGATCGGAAAGCTACAAAAGGCAGCACTTGTCCTGCAAGTATTTATTGATCACTTACACTCTACCAGGTACTTCGCTAGGTGTTGGGGGTACCAAGATAACTATGACTCTGTCTCTGAAGTCGGGGCAATCATGTGTTCCAGCTGCTATGAAAGGTGCAGTGGGGACACTGAAGATGAGTGTTGAAAGCTCAGGCTGTGGTTTGCCCCGTGAGCAAGGTAGGAAGGACAGTCATTCTGTTCACATAGACACTAGTATGTGTAAATATACACACACGCACGGCGTGACGACAAACTGGTGGCACCGATTCCCCAGACTATTCACAGACATGAATTGCATGGCTTTCTAGAAGAATGTGTAAGTAAATCATAAAGACTGACCCAGTCTTAAACTAGCATATTAATCGGCTCCAGTCCTACTGAGAGCTCCCTAGTGGAAGGCATTTGTTTTTCCGCTCGCACAGAACCTTGCTGAGAACTGTCCTTTAAAAAGAAAACAAGAAATAGTAAGAGTTATTACACATTCTCTAATCATCAACTGGTGAAAATCCACACCCACTTGTGGAAATCAGGCAGGACAAGGTAATCACTAGAATAAACTAAGGAGAGCTTAGAACGATACTCTGAACGATCCCAGTGTGGTGACAGAAGGAATCACATGACCCCAGTGAGCGGTTCGCTAGTAGTGAGCACTGTTTGTCCCCTACTGGCCCCCAGACCTCTAACTAGGGCAAACCTAACACATAGGCAGAATGGTCAGTCCCCTACCCGACATGGTGTGATGAGGGTAGACTTGCTTCCTTCACCTTTCCGGCCCTGGTTCCCTCTTGCTTACTCTCTGGAGTTCACCTCCTGGAAGGAAGCACTATGGAGAAGGTGGTCAGACACACGAATAGAGTTTCGGTGGCCCGGACCGTAGGTTGTGTCCCTATGCAGCAGATAGATGCCCGTGCGCCTGGTCTGCCTTCCCACAGAACTGAGCCCAGAGTGATTTTGTTGCTGTTGTTGTTGTTTGGAGAGGGGCTGGCATGGTAGGCCCTCTTGCTAGAGCAGCACCAACTTCTAGCAGCCCCCCGGACCCCTTCTGTCTCGGTCTCCTAGAAGCCAGTACAGAGCTGTATTGAGCACGTTCGGCCTCCTCTGTCCAGGCCTTCCATTCGGTATTCTTTGAACTGAAACCCGAGGCGCAGTCTCTCCCTGGAAATGCTCTGGGATTAGGTGCGGGGTAAGCTATGCCCCATTCTGCTTTCGTGGGTCTTCCTGGGACAGTTGGTTCTGGGTCACATTGTGATTTCGCCAGGGGCACTGGCCCCTTGAGCTCAGGCTTCAGCCCACCGGGGGACCCAGCATCCCACATACACCTGCTTTTACTTCCAGAGAGGCGATGAAAATGACATCCGATCCATCAATTACTACCCAGAGTCGGCTTCTTTTGACCTTCGCTACTACCCTTACTACGGCAAACTGACTCACGTAAGCCCGTATCCTTTTCAGTCTTTGCTGTTAGAAAGGGCTCAGAGACAGAGGCAGGGCTGTCCGGAATCTCTGAGAATTAGGGAGCAGCGGGTAGTAACAGTGGGGTGAACAGCGGCTGGCCCAGACAGGGAGCTCTCTCTCCCAGTTCCTAGTACAACCGCTCCTTTCCATATCTGAAGCTATTTCAGATACGGTCTGGTCTAACTCCTTCAGTTTACAGACGGAGAAATTTGAGTTCAGAGACAGAAAGCGACTTGCCCAACACACAGAGCTAATTAGCGGCAGAGCCAGGAGCAGACAAATCACTGTCATTGCACTCCACGACCGCCGAATGATCACACCCGCCCGTTTGTCCCAGGTGAAGCCTTGGGGCAGCGGTGGTGGGTCATGGGGTGCGGCTTCCCCTTTAGCACAGACCTTTCAAAGACGCTCGTTCTGCTTTCATTCATGGTCTGGTACCCAGAAAATCCTATCACACAGAGTTAGACCTGGTTTTCCCCAGAGGACAGTCAGACATCCGACAGTGACTTGTGAGAGAGATGTGTCATTTCCCCACCGAACCAGGGCAGAGAGTGAGCGTGTCAGTTGCTTTCGCCGTCCGTGACTTGGCATCATGGGATTTGCTCAGTTCGCTGTGTGAGGGTTACCCAGCCCTGCACTGAATATCTGCCCCCTTCCATCCTGTCACCCACCCCCACGGCCTCCTCTCCTCCCACTTAGGAGTCATTGTTCTTCTGCCTACAGGTTAACTACACCTCCCCGCTGGTGGCAATGCACTTTACAGATGTGGTGAAGAACCAAGCAGTGCCTGTCCAGTGCCAGCTGAAGGGCAAGGGCATCATAAATGATGTCATCAATGATCGTTTTGTGGGTAGGGTGATCTTTACTCTGAACATAGAAACATAAGAACTTTGCGGGGCACTCCCACTGGTTCTGTTTCTGTTTTATTTCATGTACCCCCTGGTAGTACATGACTTCTTTTTCTTCGCTCAGGACACAGCCAGATGGACACCTAAGACAGCAGATCATCTTTCCTTGCCTTTGACATATGTATAAAATGACATTGTGGGATTGATTTTTTAAAGATAGTCTCTCCTGATGACAAATAGATGATGTTAATTTCCTTTCCCCCCCTACTTAAAACTAAAACCCATTCATGCTGCTAGAAGTCTCACCATAGTGTAAACATAGTATCTGATAAAATTCACAAGAGCCATGAAGGAGAATTTCTATAATGATCTTAAATTCTTCGTGTTTTGTAAAAATTTTTGTTGTTTTTAGAGATTCCTCCCAACAGGGCTGATAAGCTGCTTTTTTTTTTTTTAATTTTTTTCTTAACCTGCCTGGCAAGTTCCTTCCCTGGGAATCACCAATCAGATCAACTCAGAATACACCTAGGGCTACCATACCTAGAGAATTCTATACCCAAGGGTGCTTGAGGAACTGGCTGTCTCAAATGAGCAACTAAATAATACTGATTTGAAGACTAGGTTCTCTTCAACTGGGACAGAAAGTAGTGCTAACTGGATATCGTCCTGGAATAGAAATGAACACCTTTCCTATGACTTTTTTGGGGAGGTGGGCCCCACAGCAACTCGGGAGCATACTCACCACGCGGGTGTGATTGGCATTTGATTCCTTGCTCTGTGGTGTGATCATCCAAAGGCAAACATTCCTGCACATGGGTTTGTCTCAGCTTCAGGCAAAGGAGAAAAGAAGGAAGCTCTCCACCAGCTAATTATTCTTGGGCTATATGCTTGACAGTAAGTAGTGTAATGGGCATGTTGAGCCCCAGCTACAGCTCTAGGGATTGAAATCACAGTCTGCCAACTGCTACACAGTAAGACAGAAAGCTCCCGCCAGGCTCCCCCAAACCCAAGGCCCATTACCAGCGTTTCATTTGCCTAGAAAACGATGTGGGGCAGATGTTGATCCAGGTTGTGGGTCAGCCAGGCTACTTTGTCTTCTTCGGCCAAGCGACCATTCCACCGCTTCTTAACACCTCCACCAGGGGGAGAGCTGGGACAAGGAGAAAAAGTGAGCATTAGTAAATTGCATGGTGTCTCGGGGTCCAAAGAAAGCTTCGGTGCCACCTAGAAGCATCCAGGGCCTGAATCTCCTCTATAATGTTTATCTTCTCCCCAGACGGGGAACTGGCAATCTGGTAGTGAAGACAAAAAGCAAAGAAGTAACTATGGACCGGTATGACGAGATATACTAGTAGTATGTGGAAATGTTATAGGAACATGAGGAAAAGTAACTAACTTGAGTTGCGAAAGTAGTAGAGGAAATTTCATGCACACACCACCGTGTGTTTGGGTAACTGGGAGCAGTTCGTGTAACTGGAGTGCAAGGGTCTCAGAGGATTGGGCTGGAGAGGTATACGGGTACTCAAAGAGGACTTTGAGTTTAATCCAGTAGGTGAAAAGGAGTCATTCAAGTATTTCAAGCAGGGAAGCTCTGTAATCATATTTGCACTTTGGAAAGAGCACTTTGGCAGCTACAGTGTGAAGGGTGGGTTGGAGAGGGCAAGACTGGGGAATAGGCAATGAGGGAGAAGGAGGAGTCAAGAATGGCTCCAGGGTTTTGAACTTGGCTAGAACCAGTGTGATGGTGACACTGTTGACCGAGACTGAGAATCTAAGAGAGAAGCAAGATTGGAGAGCAAGATGTGACCAATTTAAAGCTTGTGATTCCTATTGGTCAGACACTGATGTGGCGATGTCAACACAAGTGGGGTTGGGGAGCAGGAAATCTGAGAACCAAAACAGCTTTTGCTTAAGTGAACTCTCTTAAGAAATTCAAAGCTATTTAATCTCGGGAACTTGAGCCAGTTATGTAAACACGCCACACCAATCTAGTCTCTCAGGGAGTGTTTTTCTCGTTTGCTTGTGGCAGAAAGCACTGCCTGCTCTTTGGGATCTGCTTCCCGCTTCCCAACTCCCGTCAACAGAGTAGAGGGGAGCCGACCTCTATTGACAAGATAAAAGATGTTCGACAGCATATCTGTGGAAAATACAAGAAGACAATGAAACTGTCTCCTCCCAACCCCTGTCCTTACCAAATTCTATTTCCAAAACTGATCTTTCAAAAGAAAGAACAAAATGCATGAAGACGGTAACTTTAAAACCATTACAAGATTACCTCAAATAATCAAACTCTCAAAATTCAGTAGGAAAATATAATAGACCATTAGATCTGGAAAGGATACTAGAGTGTTTAGAGAAAACAACCTGCATTGCATCTGACTCCAGGTCCAGTGCTCTTTCTACTCTGAGCTGCTGCTTACCAGGAAGTACCATCTTTTTAAAAATCAATGGATGATACCCCAAACATTTTGAGACATATGTCAAATTTGAGTTAGAATAGTTAACATTTCACAGGAATTCAACTATTGGTGCTATATTTTATACATAATACATTATCCTGTTAAATACGTTGACTATTACACGGACAAGGAATTATGAGTCTTTTGTCCTACAGTATTTCTCATTCAGTGGAATCCATTGTATCCACAGTTTCCAAGCAGTATTGAACAGTACTAGGATGGTTTGGGTTGTCAGATGGGACATGAAAAAATAGCTTTATCACACAGAACTGGATATTATCACTAAACTGGAATTCTAACAGTTGAATAAACTTCCGGTGGATTAATCTAAATCTTCCCCCATACCATTTCATACCGGGATTTGATCTGTATGCCATCTGTTGCAATGCACTTGGTTTTACTTGATTGTCAATGAGAATTACTACTTCCAAATGCCTTCGTAGTTTTGTCTATGCTAGATTTATGATTTCTCGCCCCTCTGAAATCACTATCCTAAAGTAACTTTTCTTAGGCATCCATTTGCTGGGGATCTTCATGTAGAAAACATTATTATTGTATTGAGGAATTGTTGACAACAATAAATTGAAATAAAAAAGAAGTGTATGGTTTCCTCTTTCTCGACGGTATCACTGATTTTCCCACAGGAATACTTGGCAGCCATGTGGGTGGACAACTTGACAACTGACAGCCTATTGGTTTAAAACTTTTTTCTTCTTCTTCCTCCCACCTTTTTTTTTACTCTTGGGGTTTAACCACAGGAGGATCATAGGTTTTTTGGGGAAAAGGAACAAAAATCCAAAGAGAAGCTGCAGTTGCTTGATGCAAGCCTAGCTAAGTGACTTTAGGGCACGTCTGGCCACAAATGATCTCCCAGAGCAAATCTCTAATGGTAATTGCAATTAAAGACAGAAATATTGGGCGCCTGGGTGGCTCAGTGGGTTAAAGCCTCTGCTTTCGGCTCAGGTCATGATCTCAGCGTCCTGGGATCGAGGCCCGCATCGGGCTCTCTGCTCAGCAGGGAGCCTGCTTCCTCTTCTCCCTGTCTCTCTGCCTGCCTCTCTGCCTACTTGCAATCTCTCTCTCTGTGTCANAAAAAAAAAAAAAAAAAAAAAAAAGACAGAAATATTTCCACTCCCTTGTTTGAGTCAGACTAAGCTGCTATAGGAATCCCTTCTTTCTTTAGAAGCTACCCTGGCCCAAGGTCTCAAGGCTTTTATAGTTTGGGGTGAAGTCTGTGATCCCGGTACATTTTCCCTATCTAGGTTCTTCGTTAGAGTCATTTTCCTTACTGATTTCCTCTTAAAATACTCAAACACGGGGTGCCTGGGTGGCTCAGTGGGTTAAGCCTCTGCCTTCGGCTCAGGTCATGATCCCAGGGTCCTGGGATTGAGCCCTGCATCCGGCTCTCTGCTCAGCAGAGAACCTGCTTCTCCCTCTGCCTCTGCCTGCCTCTCTCTGCCTACTTGTGATCTCTTTCTCTGTCAAATAAATAAATAAATAAAATCTTTAAAAAAAACTCAAACATGATAAAGTAATTTAGCCAAGTCATGAAGAAGTGTGATTTATTTTTTGTAATTTTTTTTATTTTTTTTAAAGATTTTATTTATTCATTTGACACAGAGAGAGATTACAAGTAGGCAGAGAGGCNACACAGAGAGAAATTACAAGTAGGCAGAGAGGCAGGCAGAGAGACAGGGAGAGGAGGAAGCAGGCTCCCTGCTGAGCAGAGAGCCCGATGTGGGCCTCGATCCCAGGACGCTGGGATCATGACCTGAGCCGAAAGCAGAGGCTTTAACCCACTGAGCCACCCAGGCGCCCAAGAAGTGTGATTTACACTGTGATTTTATCTAGGCAGAAAACAGAGGGTTGGATGTGTGAGGTGGTGGGCAGAAAGGGCAGGATGGATGGAGGCAAAGGGTGAGGAAAAGGGAGTTGAAAGGCTGAATAGTCCTGCTTACTTCACAAAGATCTTTAGTTGCAGGCTGGAAGGGAAGAAACACTGATAGGAAGATCTAAAAGGCTTAAGAAGGATATGATAGGCTCTTGGTCTGGCAGCTTAGTCTCCACGATGTACTACTGTGCAGGCTCCTGTATGGTCATAACATCAGTCAGGGTTCCAACAATAAACAGCACACTTGACAAAATGGAATAATTGGCAGGGGGGTTATTTCCAAAGAGATTACTTATAAATGTGTAGATGCAGGGAACCGCAGAGAATAGCACAATAACCCAGGATGGTATAAGCTAAACTCTTACCTTCCCTAGACCCCAAGGCACAGGCATAGAAAGTGGTTCCCACAACCCAGAAGGACTGAGTCATGTACAATTGACTGCCTTGAGAAGAGCAGTGATGACCTTGTTGAAGGTCTAACCTAGCCGAAGGTGATTTTGTAGGGAGGTAATCCTACACCTATTTATGGTTGTAGCTGAACTTTTAAACTAAAATCTTTTCAAAATTTTAACATTAAGATCTCCAAAGAACAGTCCTTTCACTCTACCTGAGCATTTTGTTGACATCTTTCACTTGAAAGAAAGGGAGGGTGAAGAGAGAGAAAGAACCCACCTTGATTCATTTTGCTTTATCTTTACCAAAAAAAAAATTCTATAATTGAACTCTGTATTAAATGTCTGGCTTGCATAAGACATTTTCTTCCCAGAACAGAACGATACAACCTTCATAATACAGCTAACTTGAATCAGAAAAGTATTTGTCTTCCATTAAGGACAAACATGTTCATAAATGAGAATCAGGATAAGAGTGACATCCTTTCCCTCTCCAGTCCTCCAGCTGATGATATCATCTTGTATATAGAAAATCCTAAGGAATCTCCTATGAGACTATTACAGCTAATAAGTAAATTCACCAACATTGCAAGATAAAAGATCAGTATACAAAAATCAGTTGTCTGGGCGCCTGGGTGGCTCAGTGGGTTAAAGCCTCTGCCTTCGGCTCAGGTCATGATCTCAGGGTCCTGGGATCGAGCCCCGCATCGGGCTCCCTGCTCGGCAGGGAGCCTGCTTCCTCCTCTCTCTGCCTGCCTCTCTGCCTACTTGTGATCTCTCTGTGTCAAATAAATAAATAAAATCTTTTAAAAAAATCAGTTGTCTTTCTATACAATAGCAGTGAACAATTAAAAACAAGAAATTAACAAAACAATGCCATTTACAATTGCATAAAATAAAATACTTTGGAAAAGAGTAACAAAAGAAATGCAAGACTTGTACACTGAAAACTACATAGCATTGTTGAAATAAAAGAGCTAAATAAATGGAAAGGCCCCTGTGTTCATGGAATAGGAGATTAATATTGTTAAAATGGCAATACTTTCCAAATTGATCTACATAGTCAACACAATCCTTTCAAAACCCAACTTCCTTTTTTCCCCCCAAAATTGATATGCTAATCCAAAAATTAATTTGGAAATGTAAGGGACCCAGGAAAAGCCAAAATAATTTTGAAAAAGAAGAACAGTCCAATTTCAAAACTTACTACAATGCTAGAGTAATTAAAATAGTGTGATACTGTTATAAGGACAGACATACAGAACAAAGGAATAGAACTGAGAGTCTATAAAATAAACCCATACATCTATGGCCAGTTGATTTTTTTTAAGATTTTATTAATTTATTTGACACAGAGAGAGATCAGATCACAAGTAGGCAGAGAGGCAGGCAGAGAGAGAGGAGGAAGCAGGCTCCCCGCTGAGCAAAGAGCCCAATGCAGGGCTCGATCCCAGGACCCTGAGATCATGACCTGAGCTGAAGGCAGAGGCTTAACCCACTGAGCCACCCAGGTGCCCCAGTTGATTTTTTTAAAAACAGTGCTACATTCACTCAATAGTCAAAGAATAGTCTCTACAACAAATGGTGCTGGGATGATCCACATGCAAAAATGTTAATTTGGACCCTTACCTCACACCATATACAAAAATTAACCCTGAATGGATCAAAGATCTAAATGTAGGAGCTAAAATTATAAAACTATTAGGAGAAATACAGACACAAATCTTTGTGACCTTGGATTAAACAATGGTTTCTTAAGCACAAAAGTATGCAAAGAGTCTAAATAGATATTTCTCCAAAAGAGCTCTACAAATGACCAATAAGCATTTGAAAAGATGTTAAATATTATTAGTCATTAGGGTAGTGCAAATCAAAACCACAATAAGAGACCATTTCACATCCACTACAATGGCTATTAAAAGGAAGGACAATACCAAGTGCTGTTGAGGATATGGAGAAATTAGAACCCTCATAAACTGCTGGAGAGAATGTAAAATGGTGAAGCACTTTGGAAAAAACAGTTTGGCAGTTCTTCAAAAGGTTAAACGGAGACTTTACCATATGACCCCAGAAATTCCACTCCTAGATATACACCAAAGATCACTGAAAACATAATTCCACCCAAAAGCTACTACCCGAATGTTCATAGCAGCATTATTCATAATAACCAAAAAGTGGAAATAACTCAATGTCCATCAACTGAAGAATGAAGAAACAAAGTGCAGCATATCCATATAATGGAATATTATTCAGCTGTAAAAGCTATGAACTACAGATCCATGCTATAGCACAGATGAACCTCAAAACATTATGCTAAGTGAAAGAAGCCAGAAAAAGCCACATATAGCATCCCATTTATATGACATGTCCAGAATAGGCAAATCCATAAAGATATAAAACAGATCAGTGGTTGCCAGGGAGGGGAAAGAGGGGGGTGGAATAGAGTGATTGCTAATGGGAATGAGAATATCATCTATCTATCTATCTATCTATCTATCTATCTATCTATCCATCCATCCATCCATCCGTCTATCCACCTATCTATCCATCAAAAAGACAGAGGGAGAAAAATTTCTGGGTTATATGGCAACTTCTTGTTTAACTTTTAAAGGAACTGCCAGGCTGTTTTCCAAAGCAGCGGCACCATTTTACAGTCCCACCAGCAATGCATGAGAGTTCCAATTCCTCTATATCCTTGCCTACACTTGTTACCGTCCATTTTTTAAACTATAGTCATCCTACCGGGTGTGCCGTGCCATCTCACTGTGGTTTTGACTTGCATTTTGCAAAAAATGTTGAACATTTTTTTCATGTGCTCATTGACAATTTGTGTATTTTCTTTGGAGAGATCTCTATTCAGATTCTGTGCTCATTTTATTTTATTTTTTTAAAGATTTTATTTATTTATTTGACAGAGAAAGAGAGAGATCGCAAGTAGGCAGAGAGGCAGGCAGAGGGAGAAGAGGAAGCAGGCTCCCCGCCGAGCAGGGAGTCTGGTGTGGGGCTCGATCCCAGGACCCTGAGATCATGACCTGAGCCGAAGGCAGAGGCTTTAACCCACTGAGCCACCCAGGCAACCCTCTGTGCTTATTTTTAGTTTGGTTGTCTTTTTACTATTTTTGTTAGAGCTATTTATGGTCTGGATATTAGACCCTTACCAAGTATAAGATTTACATAAACTTTCTCTCATTTTATGGGTTGTCTTTTCAAGTTCTTGATAGAATCCTTTGAAGTAAAAAAATGTTTTTAATTTAGGTGAAGTACAATTTATGTATTTTTTCTTTGGTTGCCTGGGCTTTTGGTCTCATATCTAAGAAACTATTTCCTAACTCAAGGACACGAAGTTTACTCCTATGTTTTCTTCTAGGTGTTTTAGAGCTTCTGCTGGTACATTTAGATTTATGACCATTTTGAGGTACCACACTCTTTTTTTTTAAGATTTTACTTATTTATTTGACAGAGAGAACAAGAGAGCACAAGCAGGGTCGCAGCAGACGGAGAGGGAGAAGCAGTTTCCCTGCTGAGCGGGGAGACCGTAGGGCTCAATCCCAGGACCCTGGGATCATGACCCAAGCTGAAGGCAGATGCTTAACTAACTGAGCCACCCAGGCACCCCTTGACTTACCAGTCTTTTAATTACTATAGCTTTGTAGCAAGTTGTGATTGGGAAGAATGAATCTTCCAACTTTGTTCTTCTTTTTAAAGTCCTTTTTTTTTATTTCTTGCATCCTTTTAACTTGTATTTAAATTTTTGGATCTGCTTGTTAATTTCTGCAAGAAAGGTTCTATTTCAATGGTTGCTTTGGGGTTTATAGGTTTCTCTCAGCATTGTTGACATTAAGGGCCAGGAAGTTGTTTTGGGGACTGTCCCCAAAACAATTGGGGCATCCCTGGCCTCTATCCAATAAATATCAGTTTTGGAAACCAAACATGTCTCCAGATATTGTTGAATGTCCTCCAGGGACCAAATTCACCCCTGACTGAGGACCACTGGTTTAGAGTTTACATCTTTAACATCACAATATACCTTCAAGTTATATTATACCATTTCATGTATCGTATATGAATCTTACCATAGTATACTTCCATTTTCCCCATCCAGACCTTTTGGCTACTATTATCATACATTTTACTTATTCACATGTCATAAGTCCCACAACACATCGTTATTATTTTTATTTAAACAATTGTTTTTAAAAAGAGATATAAATAATAAGAAAAATAACCTTATATATTTAATCATGTAGTTACCATTTCCAGGGCTCTTTATTCCTTTGTGTATAGATCTAGGTTTCCAAGTTTCATCATTTTCATTCTTTTTTTTTTAAAGATTTTTTTTATTTATTTGTTTGACACAGAGAGAGAGAGATCAGATCACAAGTAGGCAGAGAGGCAGGCCGAGAGAGAGGAGGAAGCAGGCTCCCCGCTGAGCAGGGAGCCCAATGCGGGCCTTGATCCCAGGACCCTGAGATCATGACCTGAGCCGAAGGCAGAGGCTTTAACCCACTGAGCCACTCAGGCACCCCATCATTTTCATTCTGCTTGAAAAATGTCCTTTAACATGTTCAGTGGTCCGGAACTGCTGGTGAGGGTTTTTTCAGCTTTTGTATGCCTGAAAGTCTTTATTTTTGCCTTTGTTTTTAAAAAATATGTTGATGAGTATAGAACTCTTGATTGGGAGGGGCATCTGGGTGGCTCAGTTGGGTAACCATCCGACTGTTGATCTCAGTTCAGGTCTTAATATCAGGGTTGTGAGTTCAAGCCCCATGTTGGGCTCCACACTGGGCATGGAACCTACTTTAAAAAAAAGAATTCTTGATTAAGAGTGTTTTCTTTTCAGGGCGCCTGGGTGGCTCAGTGGGTTAAAGCCTCTGCTTTCGGCTCAGGTCATGATCTCAGCGTCCTGGAATTGAGGCCCGCATCAGGCTCTCTACTCAGCAGGGAGCCTGCTTCCTCCTCTCCCTGTCTCTCTGCCTACTGTAATCTCTCTCTGTGTGTCAAATAAATAAATAAAATCTTTTAAAAAAAAAAGATTGTTTTCTTTCACTTCTTTAAAGATGTTGCTTCACTGTCTTCTGACTTGTTTCTCCAAAAAATCTGATGGTAACCTTTGTACATATCTTTTTTTTCCCCTCACTGTTTTTGTTTTGTTGTTTTTTAAAGAAGATTTTATTTATTTGTCAGAGAGAGAGAGAACACAAGCAGGGGGAACAGCAGGCAGAGGGAGGAGCAGGCTCCCTGCTGAGCAAGGAGCCCAATTCAGGACTTGATCCTAGGACCCAGGGATCATGATCTGAGCCAAAGGCAGATGCTTAACAGACTGAGCCGCTCAGGCGCCCCTTCCCCTCACTGTTTGTAAGATTTTCTCTTTACCACTATTTCTAGGCAATATTATATTATATGCTTGGCACAGTTTTCATGCTCCTTGTGCCGGGAGTTCATTGATCTTCTTGGATCTGTGGGCTTCCTAAAATTTGGAAATAACTCAGCCATTATTTCTTCTTCAAATACTCTTTCAGCTACCACTCCCACCTCATCCTCTCCTTCAGGGACTCTGAATACATATATATATATTGGGTTGCTTGATATTTTCCCATAATTCATTGATACACTGATCTTTTTTTCATTCATTTTCTATCTGCATTTCATTTTGACTATTTTTTATTGTTACATCCTCAAATACACTAATATTTTCCTCTACAACTGGTCACCTATCACTAATCAAAAATACAGTGCTTATTTCATCTCAGATATTGTAGTTTCCATTTCCACAAGTTTGATTTGGGTCCTTTTTGTATTTCCCATGTCTCTACATATGTTCAATCTTTCCATACTGTATTGAGGATGTTAATTACATTTATAATGACCTTTTCAAAGATTTATTTATTTATTTGAGAGAGAGAGTGCAGGGTGAGGGGCAGAGTGATGGGGAGAGAGAGAATCTCAAGTAGACTTGACGCCAAGTGTGGAACCCCATGTGGGACTAGATCTCATGACCCTGAGATCATGACCTGAGCTGAGACCAAGACCATGCCAAGAGTTGGACTGAGGGTGCCTGGGTGGCTCAGTTGGTTAAGTGATTGCCTTTGGCTCAGGTCATGATCCTGGAGTCCCAGGACTGAGTCTCATATCAGGCTCCCTGCTCATCGGGGAGTCTGCTTCTCCCTATGACCCCTCCCCCCCCCTTGTGCTCTCTCTCTCATTCTCTCTTTCAAATAAATAAATAAAATATCTCTTTAAAAAAAAGAGAGAGTTGGACTAAGCCACCCAGATGCCCCAATGACTTTTTTTTAAGATTAGATGGTTACAGATTTATGGGCAGAGGGTACATGGCCTGGCCTTCTGATTAGGAATCTGAAAGGAAAATGACTGGAAAATTACAGGCAAAAGAGTTTGGGGGTGCCTGGGTGGCTCAGTGGGTTAAGCCTCTGCCTTCGGCTCAGGTCATGATCTCAGCGTCCTGGAATCGAGGCCCGCATCAGGCTCTCTGCTCAACAGGGAGCCTGCTTCCTTCTCTCTCTGCCTGCCTCTGCCTACTTGTGATGTCTCTCTCTGTGTCAAATAAATAAATAAAATCTTTAAAAAAAAAGAGTTTGGGATGTGGATGAACATGTGGCAATGCTTACAAAGTGTGAAGATCTTTGTATCACTTGTTAATGCTCACCAGACAGTGTCTACCATGGAAGAGGTACTAAAAAACCAAGTAAACAAAATGACTTGGTCAGTTGACATCAGCCCGTCATTTTGGTGCTAGCATGTTGAGCACATGAACAAGATGGCCTCAATGGCAGAGATGGAGATTAAAGATGGATCCAACAGCATGGATTCATACTTACCAAGACTGGTCTGGGTATTGCTACCTCTGAATTTCTAATCTACCAACAAATTAGACCAATAGGGAGCATCTGGTATGGCATCATCACTTTATATGCCCAACTGACCATTTGGTGACAAGTTGGCTACAATGAGCCACTTCCTTCCTGGATGTACACCAGTTTGTTTTCATGGCAATTGATGTATATTCCTGGTATGGGTTTGCCTTTCTTAATCACAAGGTCCCCATCAACACTGCTATCTGAGATCTTACAGAGTATTTGATCAATTAGCATGTCATATTACATAATATTGCATTAAGCCAGGGGATACATTTTACAGCAAAGGAAATGTGAGAACGGGCCTATGATGATGGGATCTACTGGTTCCATAACATATGACACTCCCCCCAGAAAGCTGATATCCTTACAAAGTAATGGAATTGCCTGCTGAGGAACAGCTGAAGCACCAACTCAAAGTAAATACTTTGTGAGGACAGAATGCTGTTCTCCAGAATACATTAGATTCATTGAATCAAACATTTTTACATGGTGTGTATCCTCAGTTAGGATACATGGGTTCAGGAGCCAAGAAGTGGAAGCAGGAATAGCCACACTTATTATCACTTCTAGTGACACATTTGGGGGACTTTATGTTTGCCATCCCTGCAGTTCTGAACTTTCTAAGGTCAGAGGTGCTAGCCCTGAAGGGAGCTCACTCTAGCCCAGGGTTTCTCGACCTTGCCACTAATGACACTTGGGGCTAGATAATTGTTTGCAGGGGCTGTCCTATACATTATAGGCTATGTAACAGCATCCCTGGCTAGGTACCAGTAGCGCTCTCTTCCCAGCTGTGATGAACACAACTGTCTCCAGATATTTCCAAATGTCCTCTGGGAGACTGAATTTCTCCAAGTTGAGAATCACTGCTCTATCCAATAGAGGGAAAAAAAGGTTCACAATGAACTATAATTTGTAGCTGCCACCTGGGCATTTTGATCTCCTCGTGTCCACAGTCCAGCAGGCAAGAAGAGGAGGCACCATTTTAACTTGGTCAATTGACCCTGACTATCAGGAGATAGGGCTATTATTGTACAATGGGAACAGGGAGGAACAACTGGAGGATCAAGTAGTCCCTAAGCAGAAGCAGCCGCAAGGTTGGATTACTATTCTGTCAGAGATCTGTCCAGCAAGGAGAAAAGCCCAACTAGATACACACACACTTTGCTACTTACATAGATAGTATAAGCGAGATCAGCACAGTGTCAGCTCCCCACATCCCTAATCTTACAGGATGACACCTGAACCACAGTGGTCAGATAACAGACTGATAGAGCATTCTGTTGTGGAGGGACCAATTCTAGATGGCAGCTAAGAAGTGTTAGAGCCTTCATCTATATGCTAAGTAAGGAGGCCAATGTAGACAGTCCATGCCTCATTGGAACCAGGGAGGTAGATAAGAACCTGATTTGTGGCATCCTCCTGCAAGATAGGGAAGCTCATGAGAAATAGTCTTGGGACAGCTCCTCACAAGATTGCTATCTTGCCATGTTCCTGGGAGGGTCACAGGTTATTCAGCCAAGACTTAAGTCAAAACAGTTGAGCCTTGCCTACCTGGCCTACACAGATATATAAGGTTGGCAGCATGCCGTGGTTGATCCATTTCCCGCACAGGTATGTGTGCGGAACCCAGGTGATCCACTTGAATACTTCTAGGTACCACATTTCCCAGTTATGACTACAAATGGACAGGTACAGCAACCTTGAACTGAGAAGGACCTGGTGAGGTCATTGAGGCCACTCAAGGACTAAGGTCTGGGTCATACCTCTAGGTCAGCCACTGAGACAACAGAGGTGGTAACTGGGGGTGAATGGAACTGAAAATGGGTGGTAAAGGAAGGAGATGATGACTATCCATTTTGAACCCAAGACCAACGTCTACAGTGTTGCCTGCATTTGTAACACTGACCCCCCTCTTCTAAGTTTCCCCTCAGGAGAAAAGACCTTATGGAGTCCTGTAGAATCTGCCCCCCAAATATACAGAAAGAAGCAGTGGCATAAGTAGTATATTGTGGGAGACAAAGACATATACTACCTAGCTGCCTCTTTGAGGAAAAAGTTGCTGCTCAGCTCTGGGAAGGGCAGTCAGCAGACCCTAGGAAGCTGTCAGCGTTTCCAGGCCATGCCTCAGCTGCGGTCTCTTTGCCCAAGTAACACCCTTCCTGTGACAGCCCACATCTAGTAACTGAGTGAGTTTGACACGGGGCCACGCTGATTGGCAATACTCATTCCAAAGCCCTTTGCTGGGTCACCAAAGTCTTTGTTTGGCCTATATCACATTCCAGCTTCTCCACTGGCCCAATCCTACTTCATCTGCCTTTCGTGGGTGTTGATCCCTGACAAACATCTGACACCCTACTCCATTTCAGTATCTGTTTCTAGACAGCCCAAACTGGAACACTAATGATGACGTGCAGAGCCAGGTTTAGAGGAAACAATATATCTTGATATGTCAAAATATACTCTGCATTGACATTTTTGTGGCGTAAAGTTGTTCATAATATTTCCTTGTAAGCCTATTAATGTCTGTATGAATCTGTAGTGATGTATTGTCTCTCATTCTTTATATGGGTAATTTGTGTCTTTTCACTTTTTTCCCCCTAGTGAGTCTGCCTGGAGGTTTATCAATTTCACTGATTTCCTTAAAGACCAGCTTTAGATTTCACTGATTTTCCTCTATTGTAGCTTTACATTTTCTACCTCATTGATTTCTGTTCTGATTTTTAAGAATTATTTTGCATTTGTTCTTATATTTTTGGGTTCTTAAAGTGGAAATTCATTGAATTGGACCTTTCTTCTTTTCTAATGTAAACATTTAGTTCTATAAACTTCTAAGTATGTTTATATTTAAACAATATATTTAAACATGTTTAAATTTTCCTCTAAGTAAGCTTATGCTTTAGCTATACCTCAATCATTCTGATATATTGTGTTTTTATTTTAATTCCCTTCAAAACACTTTCTTTTTTTTTTAAGATTTTATTTATTTATTTGACACAGAGAGAGAGATTACAAGTAGGCAGAGAGGCAGGCAGAGAGACAGGGAGAGGAGGAAGCAGGCTCCCTGCTGAGCAGAGAGCCCAATGCGGGCCTCCATCCCAGGACACTGAGATCATGACCTGAGCCGAAAGCAGAGGCTTTAACCCACTGAGCCACCCAGGTGCCCTCAAAACACTTTCTAATTTCCCATTTGATTTCTTCTTTAACTTGTGAAATATTTAGATGTAGTATTATTTAGCTTCCAAACATTTGGGGATTTACAGATATCTTTCTGTTATTGATTTCTAATTTAATTTTCCATTGTGGTAAGATGACGTACATCATATTATCTAAATGATTTTAAAAATATTGACTTGTTTCATAACTCAGAATATTGTCTATCCTGGTAAATGATCACCTGAAATATATATTCTGATGTTTGTGGGTCTAGTGTTCTATAAATATCAATTAAGTCAAGTCTATTAATCATATTTTTTGGATTGATCATACTTTTCAAGTCTTCTTTGTGTTTGCTGCTCTGTTATCTATTTTGTTTGAAATTAAAGCCACCATTTCAGCTTTATTTCAATTAGTGTTAGCAGGATGTATTTTTTTCTATTCTTTTTTTAAAATTTAATTTATTTTTTCAGTGTTCCAAGATTCATTGTTTATGCACCACACCAAGTGCTCCATGCAACACGTGCCCTCCTTAACACCCACCGCCAGGCTCACCCATCCCCCTGCCCCCCTCCCCTCCAAACCCCTCAGTTTGTTTCTCAGAGTCCACAGTCTCTCGTGGTTCGTCTCCCCCTCCAATTTACCCCAATTCACTTTTCCTTTCCTTCTCCTAATGTCCTCCATGTTATTCCTTATGTACCACAAGTGAAACAATATGATAATTGACTTTCTCTGCTTGACTTATTTCACTCAGCATAATCTCCTCCAGTCCCATCCATGTTGATGCAAAAGTTAGGTATTCATCCTTTCTGGTGGCTGCGTAATATTCCATTGTATATATGGACCATATCTTCTTTATCCATTCATTCGTCTGTTGAAGGCATCTTGGCTCTTTCCACAGTTTGGCGATTGTGGACATTGCTGCTATGAACATTGGGATACATATGGCCCTTCTTTTCACTACGTCTGTATCTTTGGGGTAAATACCCATTTTTCTATTCTTATACAAGCTTATTTGTGTCTTTATATCTAAGGTGGGTTTATTATAGACCACACGTAGCTGGGTCTTGGGCTTTTTCTTATCCTGACAATCTCTACCATTTACTTGAGTTGTTTAGACTGTTTATAAAAAACATGATTATTGATGTGAATTGTATTTAAATCTATCGTCTTGCTATTTGTTTTCTGCTGGTCTTGTTGTTCATTGTTGCTGGTTCATTGCTCCCCTTTCTTCTTTTTTCTGCCTTCTATTTGAATTAACTGGGTTTTAAAAATGATTCTACTTTATCCCCTTTATTGATTTATTAGCTATATTGTTTGATTTATTTGTTTGAGGGGTTTTTTAGACATTGCTTTAGGGTTCATAGTAGATATTTTTAACGCATCACTGTCTACTCTGAAGTCATATTTTACTTCTCATATAGTATAGGAAATTTACAATATACTTCCATTTTCATCTTTGATCATCATATATTTTTCTTCTACATATATTATAAACATCACACTACGTTGCTATTGTTTGCCTTAACCAATTACCTTTTTTTTGCAACATGACTTTTAATAACTAAATAGTATTATGTACTATTCAGAGTATGGATATGTCAAAATGTACTTAACCAATTCCAAATTGTGCATTAAAGCTGTTACCTTTTTTTGTTGATAGTACAAATTATATAGCAATAAACATTCTTGCACAAAAATCTCTTTGGATGTTTCTGATTATTTCTTTAGGATAGTTTTTTATTGTGGTAAAAAATACACATAACAAAAAATTTAACATCCTAACCATTTTGGGGGGCACCAGGGTAGCTCAGTCAGTTAAGCATCTGCCTTCGGCTCAGGTCACGATCCCAAGGTCCTGGGATGGAGTCCTGTGTCCGGCTCTCTGCTCAGCAAGAACCCTGCTTCTCTCTCTCCCTCTCCCTGTCACTCTGCCTGATTGTGCTCTCTCTCTGCCAAATAATAAATAATCTTTAAAAAAAAACCATACTAACCATTTTTAAGTGTATAGTTCAGTAATGTTCAGCATCTTTACATTGTTGTGAAACAGATCTCCAGAACTTTTTCATCTTGCAAATCTGAAACTTTATACCCATTAAAATACTCTTCTTTTCCTCCCTCCCCTAGTCCCTGGCAACAACCATTCTACTTTCTGTTTCCGTGAATTTATGTACTTCATATAAGTGAAATCATACAGTATTTTTCTCTTTGTGGCTGGTTTATTTCACTTAGCAGAATGTCCTCAAGGCTCGTCCATGTTGTGGTATGTGACAGAATTTCCTTCATTCATTTCTTTGGATGCCTTTTCTTTCTCTTTTTTTTTAAGATTTTATTTATTTATTAGAGAGAGAGAGTGCATGAGAGAGACCAGAGGCAGAGGAAGAGAGAGAAGCAGACTCCTTTCTGGGCAGGGAGCCCAATGCGGGACTCGATCCCAGGACCCCAGGATCATGATCCGAGACGAAGGCAGACGCTTAACCAACCGACTGAGCCACGCAGGCGCCCTGGATGCCTTTTCTTGAGTGTATCATTTGGGATAGTTTCTATTGCTACATATTCAAGTTTATTATTTTTTTCTTCTGCAATGTCTAATTTGTTGTTAATCCCATGCAGTATATTTTTATTTCACATTGCACAGTTCTCACCTCTAGAGATTTGATTTTTGTCTTTTTTAAAAGATTTTATTTATTTATTTGACACAGAGAGAGAGATCACAAGTAGGCAGAGAGGCAAGCAGAGGGAGAGGGGGAAGCAGGCTCCCCACCAAGCAAGGAGCCCGATGCAGGGCTCCGTCCCAGGACCCTGAGATCATGACCTGAGCCGAAGGCAGAGGCTCAACCCACTGAACCACCAGGCGCCCCTGATTTTTGTCTTTTATATTATCCATGTCTTTACTTAACTTTTTGAACATACATAATATAGTTATAATAACTGTTTTAATGTCCTTGTCTTCTAATTCCAACATCTGTGTTACTTTGGGGTTGCTTTCAATTGCTTGATTTTTTTTTTTCATTTCACTGTGACAGGTTTTCCTCCTTCTTTCACGCCTAGTAATTTTTTGCTGGATGCCCAAGATTATAAATTTTAACTTGTTGGTTATTTGTTGTTTTTGTAATCCCACAAATATTATTGGGCATTTTTCTCAGACATAGTTAAGTCACATGGATATAGCTGGATCCTTTAGGATCTGGCTTTTATGATACTTTAGGTGGATTGAGAGCAGCGTTCAGTCTGAGTTTAAATATCCTCCACTACTAAGACAAAACCTCAATACTCAGGATGACTGGCTGGCTCAGTTGGTTAAGCGTCTGCCTTTGGCTCAGGTCATGATCCCAGGGTGCTGGGATCAAGTCCCGCATGAGTCTCCTTGCTCAGCATGGAGCCTGCTTCTCCCTCTGCCTGCCGCTCCCCTGCTTGTGCTCTTTCTTTCTCTGACAAATAAATAAATAAAATCTTTAAAAAAAAGAACCTCAAGAGTCTACCCAATGTTCCATGAATTATGAAGTTTTACCAGTGTGACTAAGGGATCAGGTACTATTTCCAGCTCTGTGTTCCAGTCCTTTTGTGTGGTTAATTCCTTAGCCTTGGGTAGTTTCCTCAAATGTCTGTGCACATTAGTACTGTAGGTCTGTGCAGTCCTCTCTCTACATATCTCTCCTATCTGGTACTCTGTCTTGCAAACTCTAGCTGCCATAGTCTCCCCAAACTCTCCACTCCATCTCTTCAGTTTTTCAGGTTCCATCTGGGTTCCCTCTCCTTACACCATGACCTGGAGACGCACTCCAGATGTATGCTACACAACATGGGGTTCACCTCATTTCTCAGGGATCACTGTCCTTTATAACTTAATGGCCAATAACTTTAACTTTAAAAACTTTTTTTTAAGATTTTATTTTTTATTTATTTGTCAGAGAGAAAGGGAGAGAGCACAAGCTGGCAGAGTGGCAGGCAGAGGCAGAGAGAGAAGCAGGCTCCCCTCTGAGCAAGGAACCCGATGCGGGACTCGATCCCAGGACCTGAGCCGAAGGCAGCCACTTCACCGACTAAGCCACCCAGGCGTCCCAAAACTGTTATTTCATATCTTTTTTCCATTTTTAAAAGTTTTTTTTTCTGGTGGGAGAATAAATTATTCTCTATTATGTTCCTATATTCCTAATATATCATCTTGGCCAGTAGTGGAAATCTACCTCCTTTTTTGTTAAATTTTACTTCAAAGTGTGTCAGTCAGGCTTTACTCAAAGTAGTAGAACCACTGTGTGTGTGTGTGTGTGTGTACGTGTGCTTGTAGGTGTATGCATGTAATCCATAAGAGATTTGCTACAGAGATTTCCCTTTATATAATCATGGGAACTGGTTAAGGAGTCTCTGTAAAGCTGTTATCTTTACATCTGATGCTGAAACTTGCAGTCCGCAGTGTAGGTAATGCGGAAAGCAAGATGGACATAATGTAAAGTGGGAGAGAACAAAACCAAAGTGGAACCCACAAGCATGAGCTGGCACCCCAAGGACAGACTGAAACATTTGTCAGTTCTTACTTCCTCTGACCTTGATGGAATGGGTATCCTGTAGAGACCAAGGCACTTCATCACAGAACTAAATTCACACACCTGGCCCAGGAGTCAGAGGAGCCAAAGGAGGATCCAGCAGAAGGTGGAACAGTTGCAAACCCAGGGGCTGCTTCATGTCAATAAGGCGAATCGACAACAACAAAAAAAGCCACAATGTGTTCAAGCTACCAAATGGCCACCGCTTCACTTTTGTCCTCCAAATCTCCCAAAATAAACTTGCTTGTGTCCCGCCCTAACTGGAAACATAAAGGAAAGTGAGTTCCAGGCACCTGGGCGGCTCAGTGGGTTAAAGCCTCTGCCTTCAGCTCAGGTCACGATCTCAGGGTCCTGGGATGGAGGCCCGCATCGGGCTCTCTGCTCGGCAGGGAGCCTGCTTCCTCCTCTCTCTGTCTGCCTCTCTGCCTCCTTGTGATCTCTATCTCTGTCACATAAATAAATAATATCGTTAAAAAAAAAAGAAAGTGAGTTCCCCCAATGTTTATAGCAGCAGTGTCCACAATAGTCAAAATATGGAAAGAGCCCAGATGTCCATTGACAGGTGAATGGAGAAAGAAGAAGTGGTCTATATATGTAATGGAATATTACTCAGCCATCAGAAAGTATGAAATCTTGCCATTTGCAATGATGTAGCTGGAACTAGAGGGCTATTATGCTAAGTGAAATAAGTCAGTTAGAGAAAGACAAATATATGATTTCACTCATATGTGGAATTTAAGAAACAAAACAGAGGATCATAGGGGAAGGGAAGGAAAAATAAAATAAGGCAAAATCAGAGAGGGAGACACACCATAAGAGACTCTTAACTGTAGGAAACAAACTGAGGGCTGATGGAGGGGAGGTGGGTAGGGGGAAGGGGTAACTGGGGGATGGGCATTAAGGAGGGCACTTGAAGTAATGAGCACTGGGTGTGATATGCAACTGATGAATCACTAAACTCTACCTCTGAAACTAATAATACACTATATGTTAATTAAATTTAATTTTAAATAATTAAAAAATTTATTTTATTTTATTTTTTATTATTATGTTCAATTAGCCAGTATATAGTACATCATTAGTTTTTCATGGAATGTTAAACAATTTATTAGTTGCATAAAAATTTTTTTAATAAAAAAAAGAAAGACTTCTGGGAAATGTGGGAAATGTAACTGAAAAAGTAAGGGAGGAAGGGAGGAAGGGAGGGAGAGAGGGAGAGAGGAATCGGATACAGGGGAGGAAACAAAACAATGAAACAGATGTCCAGTTTGACCCAATTGAAGATCCAAAATTTACTAAAAGAATTTATAAAATGAAAAGATAAAAGTGTGCTGATTTGCTTTTGTACCTCTACAACACAGCTTCTGAATTAACTTTTTTTAAAAGATTTTTTTTTTTAAAGATTTTATTTATTTGACAGAGAGAGAGCATGAGAGAGGAGAAGGTCAGAGGGAGAAGCAGACTCCCCATGGAGCTGGGAGCCTGATGCGGGACTCGATCCCGGGACTCCAGGATCACGACCTGAGCAGTCGCTTAACCAACTGAGCCACCCAGGCGCCCTGAATTAACTTTAATGTCTGCTGAAATGCATCAACTGGTAAACCTTGATGGCCTTAATCAATACTTGGGCTCAAATTATAGCGATACCTGAGGATCCTTCTAAATTTGGACACAACCCCTATAATCGTAGGGCAGTTACACCTCATCTTGACTATCAGGACAATAGCCTTGGCTAAATTCCCTGTGATGGTAGCACCCATTGCCCTAAAATATCCCATAATAAGGACTCAGATGCTCTAACCCATTGGGTAATAAATTAAAATTAAATCTTTGGCACTTACAAATTGGCTTTAAAAAAATGAGACCACATGGACTTTCTCCCCTCCACACACCTGCTAAAAAAACTACTAAAGTCCAATGTAAATTTAAATAGGGCCTTCAAGGATGGAAACCCATTATCTAATACCTATTTAGAGGAAGAGTGATTGTTAACCACTACTCCTCCATTTAACAATTCAATTTGACCTGTTCTTAAACTTGGAAACAACAAATGGGGCCTCACAGATTATTGCAGCCTTGGTGCTGTGGCCCCATTCATTAAGGCCCCCATACTCAAAATTATTGAAATTACTATCTGATCAGCAACTGGTAAATATTTTTCCATAATAGATTTGGCTCACACGTTCTGTTTATTGTCTATTCTATTGGCAGTTTTCCTTTACCTGCTAATGGACAGGATACACCTTTACCTGGTTATCTATGGAGTACCACGGTAGCCTGGCCATTGCACACAATCTTTGCAGACATGATCTTAACTGCATCTAGATTTTCCCAGGAACACATATAGCATTATATTCATGATACCCTCCCCTGAGGATGTTCATTTGGAACACTTATTCAGGGCATACGAATACTCACAAGGAAGCTCAGCAAACTGGATGGGCCATTGCCTCACACATAGTGCAAGGCCCTGCCATCTCTGTAAATTCCTGACATTTATTTGGTAAACCAAGGGCCTGTCCATTCCTAACACTGTCCAGAAATCCCTATTGACTCTCACGCCCACAATATTAAAACAAGCCTGGGCATCTGGGCGGCTCAGTGGGTTAAGCGTCTGCCTTCCGCTCACGTCATGATCCCAAGGTCCTGGGATCAAGTCCCGCAAGGGGAAATCCCTGCTCAGTGGGGATTCTGCGTCTCCCTCTGCCCCTCTCCCCCACCGTGCTCAAGTGCGCGAGCACACTCTCTCCCACTCTCTTGCAGGGGCCCACGTGCAAACATAAAAATAAACAAAACCTTAAAAAAAAAAAAGCCCAAAAGCTTTTAGGCCTTTTGGGTTCTGTAGGCAACACATTCCTCGTTTACAAATTTTCCTTAAGCCCATTCCTGCAGTTACTTGTAAATCAGTCTACCTTGAATAGAACCCCGTCCAACAAGAGGCTCTAAATTCTGTCAAATTTGCATTACAACAGCCGCTCTCATTAATGCCCCTCCCCCAGACTTCTTTCACGGTCGAAGCTTTAGTAAGCTTCTCTCATGCCTCCTGGAGTCTCCGGGCCACCCACACTGGCCAAAAGTTATCTATGGGCTTCTGGTGCAAAGCATTGTCCTCTGCAGCCCTGTGCTGTACACTATAGGAGAGGAAATTGTTGGCCACAGTACTGTTCTTTCCTGGAAATGGAAGTCCCACAGGCCCTGAGCCCAGGATCCTCCAAATCCAGCCGCTCACTATGCATTGGGTCATGGGCGAAGCACCCGTAAGTTTGCTGTGACCACAAAGGCCTCCTTTGCTACAGGATAGAACCAAACCTAGGGGATGCCTGGGTGGCTCAGTCAGTTACACATCTGCTTTCGGCTTGGGTCATGATTTCAGGGTCCTGGGGTGGAGCCTCGCATAGGGCCCGGCTCAGCGGGGAGTCTGCTTCTCCCTCTCACTCTCTTTCTGTATTCTCTCTCTCTCTCTCTCTCAAATAAATACGCAAAATCTTAAAAAAAAAAAAAAGAACCAAACCTAAGCCCCCTGGCATATCCCATCTGCAGGAGGCGTGGCCTCCCCTGTCCTCAGTTCTTTGCCCGACGGCATGGTACTGGAAGAAGCCACCCCTCTACTAGACCCCTTGGCTACATGGGGAGCCCCTTGGGATCAAACTGAGTAAACAGGGCACCTGGGTGGCTCAGTGGGTTAAAGCCTCTGCCTTCGGCTCAGGTCATGATCTCAGGGTCCTGGGATCGAGCCCTGCATCGGGGTCCCTGCTCGGCGGGGAGCCTGCTTCCTCCTCTCTCTCTGTCTGCCTCTCTGACTACTTGTGATCTCTCTGTGTCAAATAAGTAAATAAAATCTTAACAAAAACAAAAAACAAACTGAGTAAACAGTGGGAGTTTGTACATTTTAAAGATGATAATGTCCATCACATGTGACAGAAGTTCACTGGACAGCGATTGTTTTCATCCCTTAACCAGGACATTCCTAATGAAGGATGAGACAGAAGAGTCAACACAATTGCCCAAATTTCAAGCCTGCGTCTCAGAACTATTTTCCCTGGCCAAGAATCAGCCCCATTTGCACCATTTTACAGACTTGTAGAGTATTGCCAGTGGTCTGGCTCTCTGGTCCAGCCAACGGCAGCAACAATAATTCTTTGCCTGGGGTTTCTCCCCTTGGGGTAAAGAACTCTTGCCTCACAGACAACCCACATAAAATCAAGGTCACATATGCCTGTACATATACTGAAACCACAGTATAAGGCCTTACCAAGACACTCTTTATTCCCTTTGGAGTTTCAAACATCACTGATAGTGACCAAGGCACGCATTTTGTTTCTCAGGATATAAAATACTAGGCTCTTGAACAAGATATCCAGTGAAACTTTCACTTGCCCTACAGGCTCCAGGCTTCAGGCCTCATAGAGTGCCGTAATGGCTTATTTAAACAAGTTCCAATTCGATTAAATGAAGCATGGTACATTTTTGTCATCACTCAAATATCCGGGGTGAATTATAATGAAGAGCCTGACTCCATTTTTTGATGTTCGACTGCTGACAGATTTTAAGCCTCAACCTTCACTCTCTCCCTGGGTCCCACATGTGGGCAAGTTAATAAGAAAGCCTAAGTTCTTCCTTTGGTGCCGACAGGGGTTTCAAACCACACAAGCCCCTGCCCCATGCAGGAATTATCACCCCAGCCCTAACCCTAACCACCATTAAAATCCCAAACCAGGGGCACCTGGGTGGCTCAGTGGGTTAAAGCCTCTGCCTTCGGCTCAGGTCATGGTCTCAGAGTCCTGGGATCGAGCCCCACATGAGGTTCCCTGCTCAGCGGGGAGCCTGCTTCCTCCTCTCTCTTTGCCTGCCTCTCTGCTGACTTGTGATCTCTCTTTCTCTGTCAAATAAATAAATAAAATCTTTTAAAAAAATCCCCAAACCAGTCTCCTTTCCTTACTGTCTTATGCCATTTGTGGAGGCCTGGCTGCTCTCCCCAGAGAGTCCCATTAGGTAAGTGATAAACATGTTCATACCCTCTTTCTGATTGTCATCAGTCTTGACATCTGAACCAAATTTTGGGTGAGGATTCACCTTGTTTCTGCATGATGGTCACAACATATGTCTGCCATGTATCTCCTCGTGGTCTCAAGGTCTGACAATGACACATTCTCACGCCAGCATCCCAAGGATGAGGGCTTGTGGTAAGGTTTTCACTTCGTTGATCCTTTATCACAAAGGAGCATCTTTCACTGAAACCACCAGCAAATTTTATGTGTCTCCCTGACCAGCACAGCATAATATACCCACCGGTAAACCAATCACTGACAAAGGGAAACAAGATGGCTGAGACCAATCATGAGACACTTGCCCATATCTTAGCACATCACTGTCTAAGCAATGTAGAGGTTCTGCTAGTAGGTAAGAGAGTATGGCTTGCTGCTGGTTATTAACCAGCAATATCTGCCACCGGAATGTTGATACAGTCCTTTTTCAGATATTTAATGTAGAACTTTTACAGATGGGCCAGTAAATTTTATACTATATTATTTTCTACACTATTTTTTGATTGGCTATTACATTTTATTGGCTTCACAAAATGAACTGGGGAGCTGTCCATCTTTTCCTATGATGTGGAATATACATCTTTAGCTTGTCATAATATACCTTTTTTTTAGCTTATAATATACCTTTAAGAGTCATCATCCTCCTTCATATATAAAGGAAGAATCTCAAAACAGGGAATTGCTCTTGGATATTAACCAAGAGTAACATAGAAATGTTGGTACAATTCTTTGCAGCTATACTTATAAATAAAACGGGTCAGTAGCATTCTTTTTGAGGTAATAAATTTTTCTTATTGGATATTATATTATAATGGCTATACATAATGATCTAGGGAGCTTTTCATATTTCTCTATGGCTGAAATGGCATGTGTCATAATCATCTGATTTTAAAGGCTAAATAGGAATTAGCATGGAATCATGTTTTGTGCTTTTAATAACTGACAACACTCAAACAATGCTTCTATAGATTGGACTGCTCCAGGCTTCAGTCCTCTGTTTACTACTCATCTCTTTTCCTAGGGGATCTCATTCAAGTCCATGGTTGTTAAATACCATCAACTCACTGTTTTTTCCCCCAAATTTATATATCCAATCCAATTTCTCCCCTCTGCTCCAGACCTGTATATCCTAGAAGGTCTTCTTGATACCTCTACCCTCGCCACAAACAGACAGCACAAACCACATCTCTGAAAAAGTACTCTTGTTTTTTCCTTTCTTCCCCTGTTCTTCTCCATCTTAGAAGTGGTACCATCATCCACCCACTTGCTCGAGCCTAAAAACTAGGGGTCATCCTTATCTCCTTTCTTTCTCTCAATCTTTACAACCTTCATGCAATCTAAATATACCTGTCAGTTTTACTTTTTTTAATAAAGATTTTATTCATTTATTTGACAGAGAGAAAGAGAACACAAACAAGGGGAGTGGCAGAGGGAGAGGGAGAAGCATGCTCCCTACTGAGCAGGGAGTCTGATGCGGGGCTTGATCCCAGGACTCTGGCATCAGGACCTGAGCTGAAGGCAGATGCCTGACTGACTGAGCCACCCAGGCACCCAATTTTACTTTCAAAATGCATTCTCTCTCCCTGTGTCTATATCCACTAGCACCACTTTAGACTAAGCCAAATCATGATCATTTCTTGCTTAATCCACTGCAACAGCTTCCAAACTGTTGTCCCTGTTTATATAATTCATATAATGTCTATTCTATAACATCCAGAGTGAAACTTTTTAGACCTGACAACACTACCGCAGGAAATACTACAACGTTGCCCCTTCATACTTAGAATAAAATTCAGTCTTCTTAATATTGCTTCCAAGGCCATTGCAAGATGGCCCTTTTGTTTATGTCTCTAACATCATCTTATTCCACTCCCTCCCTAACTTAGCAGGCTCTTGTCCACTTGGATCTTGTCTACTCCCTGAAGATTTGAAAATTTTCTGCACCAAGACTTCTGCCACTGGAATTCTCAGTCTCAGTTCAAATGTCCCCTCCTCAGAGAGACCTTCTCTAAACTCCTTATTCACAAGGGACAATCTCAAACCCCTGTAGAGTCTCTATCTCTCACATCAACTTAAATACTAACTTGATAGCACATACCACAATTTACAATTACTTCACTTATTTATTTACTTTTTTCATTTATTATTCCACCATGGGACATAAATAACAGGAGGGCCGGGAACTTTTCGGTATTTTTCACTTTTTGTCCAATGAGCTTACTATGTGTTTAATAACTATCTGTCAAAGGAAGAAAAATGTATGGCTCTGATGATGAAGAGAAAAGTCTAAATTGGAAATAGAGAGTTGTGGTTTGAAGTAGTGTTTAAAGTTAGCGGAGTGGATAAGCTCATCCAAAGAGGAGGGGTCTGAGGACAAAACTAGGAAAACACCAACTCTGGGGCTATGGGCTGAAGAACAGGCAGTTCACCGAAAGATAACCGGGAGAGCGAAGAGGAACATCAGCAGAATTTGGTATCACAGAAACCAAGACAGTATGGTGTCAAGAAGGGAATGGTCAACAGCATTAAACACTGCTGAAAAATCATGTGAAAACTAACTTTTGGGGTACCTGGGTAGCTCAGTGGGTTAAGCGTGTGCCTTCAGCTCAGGTCAAGATCCCCGGGAAACCGGGATGCAGCCCCGCCTCCGGCTCCGGCTCCGGCTCCGGCTCCCGGCTGAACGGGGAGTCTGCTTCTCTGGCTCCCTCTGCTCCTCCTGCATGGGCGGTCTCTCTCGCAAATAAATAAACTAATTAATAAAAAATTGTTTTAGACTTTCAATGTATCCGCTTGCTCTTGTGTTGACGTAGGGCCTGCTGGTGACCTTAACAGAATTTTCACTGAGGTTTTGGTTGGAAAGAACCAATGTGAAAGGAGCATGATGAAGCGGACAGAGAAGAGACTATGTCTCATGGGACACAGTCTATTTCTCGATCGGGAAGAGAGAAAGGGCAGGACAGAGGGTGGAGGGAGGAAATTATTCTAAGCATAGAGGGAACTTGAGCAGGTTTACTGTAGGGGAGAAAGAGACCCAGTAGCACAGGAGATGCTGGGAAATACGGGGGGCGGGGATGAGACGTACCGAAGTGGCTGAGGAGATGGAGGAGATGGAATAGGAGGGACTAGGGTCTGGGGCAGGACGATAGGGTTTAGCAAGGAAAGGTGAGGGACTTCACGGCTCCATCGCTTGAGAGGGACTCCAAGGTCACGGGCTTAGGACGAGGAGGGAAGAGGACGGAAGGCTTGGGACTGCGCGAAGTTTGCTACTGCACCTGCGAGTTACGGGAGAGGGCGCCGAACCAGCAAGCCCCCCGCCCCCGCCCGCCCGGCACACACTCGCCCGACGCCCCGGGTCGGAAATGCATTCGGCGCGCCTC
>LNAC01000379.1:1393781-1436342 GCA_002007465.1 Ailurus styani | reverse complement strand
AGGACGGCCAAGGGGGTCGGGGGGCGGCGGTCGGGGCGGGGGGGTGCGGGGCGGACCCATAGGCCTCCGTTGTTTCCCAGCAGCCAGGGCGGCCGGGACGGCTGACTAGGCCGCAGCGGCCATGGCCATAGATTTCGGGGATCCGAGGAGCAGTTTCCACCACAAAGAGGTGGTGGTGTTCATCAACGAGGAGGTGCTCAGCAACGGCGGCGGGCCCGACTTCTACCTGATGTTCTGCTCGAGGCCCTGGAACGAGATAGAGGATGAGCTGCTGTCCATCGTGGCGGATCCTCAGCTGCCGCATGCCGTCAAGCGGGCCTACTCGTGGAGCGCGCTGGCCTTGAGCGTGCGTGAGGTCGCGTGGCAGCAGGAGCAGCAGGCGCACCGCGTCCGGCGGCTGCAGGAGCAGCTGGAGGAGCGCGAGACCACCACTTGGGCTCTGGCCTCCCAGCTGAAGCGGCTGCGCCAGGAGCATGAGCAGGTGGTCGCGCAGTTGCAGCACGTGCAGCACGACCTGCAGCAGGTCCTGGATGAGCGCGAGGTGCTGCGTGGCCAGCTGCTCCAGGCCCAGAGGCAGCCCCCGCAGGCTGGCTCTTGGGCGCAGCGGCTGGCGACGGAGGTGTGGCCCCTGAGTGCGGAGGGGCAGAACAAGGTGCTGGCCTCCACCCGGTCGCAGCGCGAGAGGGATGCGGAGACCCAGAGAGAAGAGGCCCGGATGGCCTCCACCGCAACACGTGTGGTTTACGTGTCCGGGCAGCCGCCGCTGCTGCTGCCGCTGCCGCAGCAGATGACGACTCCCTGGGCCCAGGTTGTTCAACCCCCTCTGCCAATGCCATTCTCCATGCCATTCCAGGTGGCGCTCCCCTACGCACCACCTCCCCAACCCCGAGTAGTGGCAGAAGCAGCAGCGAGAGCAGCATTCCCACCCCAGATGCCTGCTGGGGCCATCTACCCATCGGGCATATGGCCTCCGGTCAGACCTCAGGAGGAGATAGTCCTGCAGTGGGACCAGAGGCGCCAAGGCCAAGAGGAAGGTCCTGCCAGGCTCCACTCTGGCTTAAACCCCGCAGGGCACAGCTGGAGCCAGGGAGACCTGGGGAATCAACAGCCGCAGGGACAGATGCCCATGCAACCAAATGGTAAGAGAGCCTTTGAATTCTAGCGAAAGGAGAAACCTGCCGCGGACTTGGGAGGAGGGATTGGGACTGCCTGCGGTGTAGAGCATGATTAATTTTTCTGGACACTTGGCTTGTGATAAATGCAAGAAAATCTAGATACTAACTTTGACCCCAAACAAGCTCCTCCCTGAATTTAGGCATGTAGAAAAGAATGGGGACAGATTCCAAAGAAAAACCAATCTCGGGAGCCCCCCTTCTGATAAAAATTCACTCTTTTATTTACATCGTAGGAAAATGGAAAATGCCCCAAATTTTCAGTATCCTACCATCCAGCAATAACCGTATTTAGCACATTAATATAGCTTTTTCCACAGGTGGATCTCTTTCCCTCATTGCGTATTATACATGTATTTGTGTGTGTGTGTGCGTGTAATGCGTATTGCTTTAAAGAAAGATGAGACTTGAGCGAATATGTTAATGAATTGTTTAAAGGAAAATTTTTCCGACTGTGTTTAAGTTCATAGGTGCTGGCCTCCAAATGGCTGCTACCAATTGGTTGACACCCTGGCGAGGCTGACACGATGAAACATTCTTTTTCTCTTTTCTCTGTTCTCGTTAACCTCCTCTCTCCCACACCAGCAGGTCTCTGGCTAAGAATAATCATGCTTTTAGAACACACGCACATTACATTCCAGGAACACCGCTTTTCCTGGAGAACGCGACTGCTGGGCTATAAACTGCAGCAGTGTTCCTATTTGTTTCTTGATTTATTTTTACAAAATTCATAGCCAAGGGCCTGTTTTTTGTGCCTCTAAGCTCCAGGATCTTCGTATGAAGCCGAAGAAACTCCAGCTCCCAGTGTGTGAATGAATCCTCTCAAAATACCCTCTGGCTCTCAGCGGGCTTCACCTCAGTGAGACCTCAACTGGCTGGAGCTAGCAGCAGTGTGAAGAAATCAGGGAAAAGGAGACATTCTGGCACACATCTTGAAACGGGGGAAAGCAGATTTTGTTAGAATTTGACCCTTCTCATACGGAAGAGGGATTAACATTAGATTTTGAAGAGTGGATAGGAAGATAGTATTAAATGTTAGCAGTTATAGCAAGCTTGTTGAATTTCGTTCATTAATTCATTGAACAAATAGTTATTGATTGCCTTGTATGTGTTAAGAACTACAAGATGTAAAAAAAAAAGAACTACAATATGTTATTATCTGGTGCATACATGATAGCTCAATTGGATGAGTCTGGTTAGATGACAGAGAGCCTAATTTGGGGTACAGTGTACACCGGGGGTGTCTTTTTTGTTTAGCATGCAGTAAGGCACTTTCATGGAAGAACTTGAATGACTAAACTGCTCAGTACATCAAATAGGCCGTGGCAAAGATCGGGGAAAGTAGTGTCACCAAAGTATAGGCGGGACTTTTCTGAGTCTCCTGCTGATTTCTTCCCTTAAAAAGGACTGCTAGTTTTCTGGCTGTCTGAGAGGCCACTGGGCTATCTTGAAGAAGGAGAGTGTTGGCTACACACTCGATCCCTCAACTTGGGGCCACCACCATCCCGAGCTCCTTTCAGTCAAGATGGATGAAGAACAAAATGGATTCCAAGAGCAGGTTCTTTGCTCCCCCGAAGCAGGTGGAGCCCAGGGGGTGTGGGAAGTTAGATGGTCTCCAGTTTGAACGAAAAGTGTTCTTGAGATTCCCCCCATGAAATCCCGGCTCACCAGACTCAGCCTCTGTCAGAGGCTTCCTGATTCTAATAAAGAGTGTGCACTTGCTTGCTGTGTCTTCTGTGTGGTGTGCATCTCGGGGGAGGTTTGCTCCGGGGTGGCAGTGTAAACCCACATCTTCCCGCCATCCCACCGAAGGGAAGGAAAGTTCGATCGTATTCACTATTAGAGGGCCTCTCCTCTTCCAGCAAGTTACCCAAGATTGGGAGGGGGAGGAGCTTCTATAGGGCCTCCAATCCATCATGAATGTCCCTGCTCCCCTCACTGTCCGAGTCCACATGGTCCCTTGAAGGTGGGCATCTCTGCAGCTCTTGGGCCCATGGGGCACAAGAGGGAGGTGGGGAGGGGTCTTCTGTCTAGGCTGGGAGCCTGAATGCCTGGTGTCCAGCCTCCCTATGTGCACCAAGAAGCCATTGATCTGCGGCCTTGTCTCCCAGAGGTCCCAGCAGAAATTTCCCTCCTGCATTTCTGCCCTGCAATGCATGGTCCCCTCACTCCTATGCATAATCCCATGAAGATGCTCAGGATTCTGGAAAACAGCCAGGTTTAGAAGGCCTGTTAATAAGACAAGGGGGACGGGGCGGGACGCCTGGGTGGCTCAGTGGGTTAAGCTTCTGCCTTCGGCTCAGATCATGATCCCAGAGTCCTGGCATCAAGTCCCACATCGGGCTCTCTGCTCAGCGGGGAGCCTGCTGTCCCCTCTCTCTGCCTGACTCTCTGCCTACTTGTGATCTCTCTCTGTCAAATAAATAAAATCTTTAAAAAAAAATAAGACAAGGAGGGTGGTAGAACCTGGCTGCCTGCTTGGTGTAAGGACAGGGGATGGGGCAGAGAACTCACCCTACCCCACCAGCTTTCTCTCTCTCCTCAGTCCTGGTAACCGGGAGGCCTTGCTTACTAGAGGGGAGCACTGGGGAGGAAGAGGACCATCAAGGACATCAACCTAAAGCTAGGTTTTCTGGGTCAGGGGCTGGCTTTGTGATACTCCTGTGTGTGCCGATAGCTCCCTGGAATTTGGGGAGGATGGGGCACAGATGTGGCTTGGGTATGTTACAGGATATCTTTATCTGATGGGTCTCAGCGTGGTTTCTGGACCAGCAGCATCAGGATCACCTGGGAACTTGTTACAAATGCAGAAGTCCAGGAAGTGGAGCCTAACAGGTGTTTCTGATGCCCGCTGAAGTTCAAGAACCTTTTCTTGTAATCCATACTGTAATGTGAACAAATCACCCAGGATTTCATTATGGTTGGTTCATTTAGGGCTTCAAAACTCACTTTGATGTCCACTGGAGAGTCTTTAGGTCTGCATGAAGGCAGACTCATCCCTGGGCATAGCTCTTCCACAGCCCAGTGTGATTACCCAATATTGTAAGGCTGACCTTTTTCATAAAAACCTTCATAAATCTTTGGTCAGAATTACTGAGGCTGGCTCTCAATTATCCCCTCATTCTGGGCTCGGCACATGCATGTAAAGCCAGTAAGTTTAGTTTAAGGGAAGAGCCTGGGCTTTGGAGCCAGAGAGACCTTGATTCATATACACCTGTTCTGCCGCTCACTAGCTGTGTGACCTTGAACAAACTACTGAATTTCTCGGATCCCCAAAAAGTGTTGGCTCCCATCTCCTACCCTTATCGCCCTGCTCTGCGACGATGGGGTAATGGGTATAAAGGATACCCACCGAGTACCTACTCGTACCGCTGAGTGCCTACCATGTGACACTTCATGGCCATTATCCCACTGGTGACTGTCACAGCTCTGTGACGTATAATGGATTCCTTTATTAATAGTTCTCCAGGGAGCATATTGTACTCATATTTTACAGATGTGGCAACTCAATAACTTACCCCAAATCATTCAGCTGGAAGTTGGTGAAGCCTCGGTTCTCACCCCAATCTGCCCGGCACCAAATTCCACGCTCTTTCTACTGTAATACTTCAGCACCTCAGACTTCTACCCTTCCCAGTTCACAGCGGTTAACAGGGTCTGTCAGTGCCTTGACAGACTTGACTATAATGAAAGGACTCGACATCACAGAGGCAGTCTGGCAGGGAAGGAAGTGGGTGGAGTTGGCAAGAGTCCGGCTTTGGTGATAGAAAAGAAGATACTGGAAGAAGAGGATTGCGGACATACCTCCTAGAGGCATCAGCCTGGTGTAACCTGCAGAGACAGAGGTTGGGAGGATGGAGCAGCATGCAGTAGGGGACTTGTTCCCAGCCCCGCCTGCAGAGCCTCTGGCCAGCCACACTTCTATTCCCGCTGCAGAAGGAACAGCTCCTAACCCGCCCTCTCCTGCGGTGGTGGCAGGCAGGCAGCACGTGGGGAAGGGTAGACCTGGGGAGAAGCAGCCCTCCGGTGTCACCGGAGGCACGTGCCTCTGCATCGCCCTGGGGGGTGGCAGAGCCCTGCACCGAGCACTTAAAGGCCGGGTGCCTGGACTCAGGAACACAGTAAAACGCACGCATTTTTCTTTGAACTAAGCATGCTTTAAGAGGTGCCTGGGTGGCTCAGTCAGTGGAGCGTCTGCCTTCGGCTCAGGTCATGATCCCGGGGTCCTGGGATCGAGCCCCACGTCGGGCTCTCTGCTCAGCGGGGAGCCTGCTTCTCCATCTCCCTCTCCCCCGCTTGTGCACTCTCGCTCTCAAATAAATAAATAAATGAAAACTTAAAAAAAAAATAAACATGCTTTAAATGAGGGGAAAGTCCTGGTAGGAGTGGAGGCTTTGTCTGCTCACAGAGCTAGCACTCATGTCGAGCAGAAGGCCAAAGAGCACCAGGTTGGGTCCAGACGCACTCTCTTGGGGTATTATCTTCCTGAGGCCCTTTTCTGGTTATCAGAGCAAACAGGACTGACCGAAACAGAAGCATCAAAAGCTGTTAAAATCACCCACAAACCTCAAACCGGGAGGTGACTGCTGGTTATACTTCAGTGTCTTTGTTTTATACCCATACAGGCATATGCACAGGTCTGCACACACAGACCTTCCGAACAGGACAGGGTACGTGCTTTTTTCTGGAGCCTCGTTGCCTGCAGAAGTAGTGGTTCCAATGCAGACCCCGCTTGCGGGGGACTCTGCACCCAGCACGGGGGGAGGTGGAAGAAAAGGGAGAAGCATGTTTTGGGTGGCAGGAGAGCAGAGACAGATACAGATACATGGATACAGATTTATTCACCGAAACAGAATCGTGGCACGTCTTTCTTTCCAACATTTGTTTTTCACTTAACGACAGTAAGACACGAGCTGTCTCATATTCACACTGAGAATGTGATTTCAAATGGCCGTGTAACATTCTGTCACGTCAACGTTTCAACGGACTTAACTAGTTCTTCTATCTCCCTGGGCATTTAGATTATTTTCAAATTTCTATTTTCACATTTGACATTATATCAGTATGCACAATTTTCTGTACCATGGCCAAGAGTGAATGTCACCATTAAAAATATCCTAGCTGGTTTGAAAGATCTCTTGTTTTAATTTCTATTTCTTTGCCTACCTGGACAATGGAACCTCTTTTTCAAGTTCCTTATCCAGTTTGTATTTCTTCTATCATGATTTAGCTATTCACGTCCTTATTCAAGTTTACTCGTGGAATATTCCTCTTATCTTGTTTTGTATTTGATAGTAAAGATATTAACCCAACCCTTTGTCATACTTAAGATTAAAAGTATTTTCCCTTGTTTGTAGTTTGTCTTTAAATTTGTGCCTGGTGGGGGTGACTGGGTGGCTCAGTCAGTTAAATGTCTGCCTTCAGCTCAGGTCATGATCCCAGGGTCCTGGGATCAAGCCCTGCATCGGGATCCCTGCTCAGCGGGAAGCCTGCTTCTCCCTCTCCCTCTGCCTGCCTCTCTGCCTATTTATGTTCTCTTCTCTGTCAAATAAATAAATAAATTTAAAAATAAATAAATAAATTTGTGCCTGGTGGCATTTCGATGATCAGAAACATTACATTTTTGGGGTGCCTGGGTGGCTCAGTGGGTTAAAGCCTCTGCCTTCGACTCAGGTCATAATCTCAGGGTCCCGGGATTGAGCCCCGTATCGGGCTCTCTGCTCAGTGGGGAGCCTGCTTCCCCCTCTCTCTGCCTGCCTCTCTGCCTACTTGTGATCTCTCTCTCTGTCAAATAAATAAAATCTTAAAGAAAAAGAAACATTACGTTTTTATTATGTTGAGATCTTTTCCACTGGCATTTCTTCTTTTTTCCTTTATTCTCAAGAAGGTCTTCTTTATTTTGAGGTAAGATCTACAGCCATCTATATTCAGTTCTATATCTTTTATAGTTTTCAAAAATTTAAGTCTTTAATCAACCTTGAACTTATTTTGGTACTTATTGTGAGGTAGGTGTCTAAATGTAATTAACCTGTGTCTCAGCTTCAATGTTTACTCTTTCCCCACTGATCTGAAAAGAACACCTTTATCAAACACACACACACGTGCACACAGAGATGTTTGTGTGTATGTTGCCCATTAAAACTGCGTGTCTATTCTTATTCCCATCTAACATTCGATTCTGGCTTTATAACACATTTTAATAAATGCAGCACAAGTTCTCACTCATCTTTTTCTAAACTTTCCAGAGAGTCATCACCTGTGTATTCTCTCTGATGAAGCTTCATAATTTAACTCTCTATTTCTTTGAGTCCCGGATATACTCTCCTCATGTGGATTCTGTGAGACTTACCCTATAACTTCGTAATTCACTCCTCTTTTTTTAAACCTAGTTTGAGTGAATTTCCATTCCGAAGGTTTTCTCTCAGCCCTAATCTCTCTCTACTTCCTGTGTCCATGATCTTGTCTAAACCTTCAACATCTATCATCTTTAGAAAGAAGACCTTGCTCTGTATCATTAAAAAAAGCCCACGTTTGGGGGGTCCTGGGTGGCTCAGTCGGCTGAGTGTCGTCCTTCAGCTCAGGCCATGACCCCGGGGTCCTGGGATGGAGCCCTGCATCAGGCTCCCTCCTCAGCACGGAGTCTCCTTCTCCCTCTCCTCCTGGCTTGTGCTCACTCGTGCTCTCTGTTGCTACCTCCATCTCTCTCAAATAAATAAATAAATAAAATTTTAAAAGCCCACGTTTATTGCCTTAGTATGTATTTGGTGGCATCATGCTATTTAGCTCTCTTTAAAATCCGAAAAGATGGAGGGTGCCTGGGTGACTCAGTCAGTTAAGCGACCCACGGTCCTGGGATGGAGCCCCATGTCGAGCTCTCTGCTCAGAGGAGAGCCTTCTCCCCTTTTCCTCTCCCTCTGTCTGTTGCTCCACCTGCTTGTGCTCCCTCTCTCTGTCAAATAAAGAAAACTTTAAAAAAAAAACCCTACAAGATGGGCAACAGTATCATCTCCATTTTACAGATGGAGAAACCTTGGCTTAGAAGTTAAGTCCAAGGTCATATCGCCATTGTATGATAAGAGCCAGGATTCAAATTCTGTTCTCACACACCTACCATGCTCTACCATATAGCATTTAAAATAAAGTGAAGGCTAAATATTGTTTGCTTTAAAAGTGAAAATTAAAAAAAAAAATTAAAAAAAAAAAAAAATAAAAATAAAAGTGAAAATTATAGCAACCGGAGAGACAGACTTCTGGTTTGGGAACTGAAAATGACACAAGAACCAGCAGGTCATGACCAGCTTGGGTCTGAATCCCAGATGCGTTCAATGGATGAAAGGTAGAGGGTAGAATCCATGTCCAGCACTCTCTCCCTGGCACATATCAAGTCTCAGATGTACATTTGTTCATTTTTATACCTTTGGAACCAATGAGGTTGGTTGTGAGGACAACCAGTTTATTTTTTTTTTAATTATTTATTTATTTATTTATTTGAGAGAGAGTGAAAGAGAGAGAGCACAAGCAGGGGTAGGGACAGAGGGAGAGGGAGAAGCAGGCTCCCTGCTGAGCGGGGAGCCTGGTGCAGACTCCATCCCAGGTCCCCGGGATCATGACCTGAGCCGAAGGCACACGCTTAAGGGACTGAGCCAGCCAGGTGCCCCTCACAATCCGCTTAATTGGCATATTTATCTTACAATGGATGGCATCTTAGAATTGATGAAATAAAGTATTAAGCGCTTAATAAATGTTTAGCTAAGACACAAGATGACCACTCACTCATACACTCAAGAACTATTTATTCCGTGTGAACCATGTGCCAGGCACCATTCTCGAGACTGCGACAAAGTGGCAAACACAGCAAAAATTCCTACCCTCGGGAAGTCTCCCTTCTAGGGGGAGCCATCCATGAAACGTAGATTCACAAGTGAAATGTGTGGGTGGCAGATGGTGATAGATGAGCGGTGAATGAAGCAGAGGAAGGGGAGCAAAAAGGGGGGTCGGGGGTGGGGCTGCACTGAGTGCGGGACATCTGAAAAGAGAACTGAGTGGGAATGGCAGGGTGAGCCCTGCGGGGAGCTAGGGGAAGATCTTTGCAGGTTACGGCAGAGCAGGTGCGGGGGCCTTGAGCACCCTTAGGGGCTTTGGGGAACCGAGGGAGGGCCCGTCTGGCTGGAGTGGCGTGAGTACAGAAGAGCAGTGGATGAGGTAAGAAGGGGGAGCACTACAGATGGGGCTGGAAACTTGAAGTATGTGGGTACAGATTTCCTGAAATCCTCTCAAAAAGGCTCTAGATCTGAGAGGAGGAACCGCGTATCGGAGCTCAGAACCATCTAGAAAGGACTGCTGGGTGTCACGGCTACACTGCACTTAAAGCTGGGGGGATGGCTGGGGGCAGGGATAGCATTAATTTAGGCAAAGTGAGGAGAGAGACAGTTCCATTTAGTCTCTTAAACACACTAATGCACGGTCAAAATGATTCACGGTGCAGAACAGTTTGAGGGCAGAATGATGAGGATACGTGATCGGAATAATTAGATGAGGCTCCTCTGAAAAAAGGTGACACTCAGGGCTTCCCATTACTGAAGAGACACAGCACGAACTGGCCTTGGCTTGATCTTTCAAAAGGTGTGTGGCCACAGCATCCGTCTGCCTCGCGAGTGGGCTGGACAAAACTCAAGTTATTTTAAGAATACTGAGGAACATTTCTGGGATGAGCACACACAGGATAGCAGAGTACAGGAGCCAGGTTTCTCTAACCGTTTAATATAAGGCATATGGCTTTTTTTTTAATCTATTGTTCCTTAGAAACCAGAAAGCACAGTGGTTAAGAGCATGGTCTTCGAAGGCAGAGAGAGTTGAGCTCAAATGTCAGTTTCGTCACTGACTTCCTGTGCGACTTTGGTTAAGTAGCCAAGCTAGTCACGTCATCTGTGAACTGGGAACCACACCGCACCACCTCAGAGCCCGGCTGCGAGAAGCAAGTGAAATAACGTGTGGCAAGTGCAAGGCTCTGTTCCGGCTCACAGCCACCACAGCTGCTTTTCCCTGTGCATCTTATAAAAATGGAATTTTATTGGAATAAAATGCATCTTATTCCAAGCGGTCTGTTTCTTACGCAGATCTCTTGAAACAAAGGGACTCAAGTTTATGAGGCCATCAAAATACACAGAGAGTAAAAGAAAACATTTCCTCAGAGTCCAAAAGACAGTTCTAGCATCTAGAGGAGACACACTGACCTTAAAAAGATGAACCTCCATGTTGACTTTTCTTTCCCCCCAAGTGGGCTTTTGAGATACACGGTAACCCTCCCCACCACATAGAGAGAACCACTCTTCTCACTGTCAGCCACGTCCAAGTTCTTGCTTCTTTTTGAGGTCCCGCGAGGTGCAGAACTGTGAAGGACAGTCAGTGAAGACAGCTTCTACCGAGAACCCCCTTGCCAGTCCCTCAAATGCATGTAAGGCCTTTTTTTTTAATTAACAGCCATTAAACGTCTAACAATCAGAAAGTGAAGCCCTATTACTCAGGGGCTACAGAGAGCCCATGTTCGATTCCATCTGCCACCGACGACGCGCCCTACGTAAAAAGGAGTGTGATGTCATTTAATCCAATGATAGAACAGTGAGCATTAGATTAGGTTATAAGGAATTTAAAGAAATCTGCCAAAAATGGGTAGCCTCTTCTCCACCCCTGCCATATCCCCGAGGTACATCTTGCTCAGAATGGAACGCACTTCAACAATGAGGACAGTTCATTAAGGAAAAACAGACACATGCTGAAAGTCCATTTATTCAGAAGCTCTTACATTTGTTGGATTTCCATATTTTCTTTTCAGTGTTTTCTTGGGATTTTCACAACCATATAGGCCCCCGTATTTGAAGTGTCTATACTAAAGGTCCCTAATGCCTTCTTCCCGGGGGCACTAGGTTAATTTGCAGACCTATGAAATCATAGGATTCCCACTGACAATCCAAGAGACTAGAATCTGAGGAACTTAGATGATGCAAATCAATCCAAGCTCTTAAGGCTGAGCACATGGAATAAAAATGAAGTTATCCATAGTGATAATGGATTGTATAATCTTTATTATCTTTGAATCCACTGGTCTAAAAACCACACATATCAGATTAAACAGGAATACCACAGTATGCTTTATTTCGCAGGTATCGATTAGTTCACTAAATTGATATAGCCAAACCTTTAGGTCGCAGCAAACATCAGTTCTTCCAAAGAACCTCAGGTGAAAAACAACCCCTTATATCCGCGAGTTCCAAGTCCTACTTTGTGATCCACTGTCGTACAGATGGAAAAATGAACTCAGTGAGCAAAGCTAATTGAATCTTCAGTTCACAGATTTGGGAGCGTCCCATATTTTATTGGAATTAAAACGGTTTTTGTTTTAACCCTCCACAAATATTTTACATTTTAATCTTCATTTTCAGACAAGAATTAAACACGTCTGCTAATTAACTAAGATAAAGCCATGATGCCTGATGAAGAATTAGTGCTTTTAGCATCCTACCCAGAAGGCAGAAAACTTTTAAGTGAAGCCTTAATTTTGAATGTATCTGAATTTCCAGTTCATATACTTAGCAAGGTCACAAGCTGATTTACATAATCTGGCTTCCCAGACAATCGTCTCAAAAAAATTTATTGAAATGAAGTCACTGTTCTTTATGGTGCCATCATTTTGACCAAATAACAAGTAAGCAAAGAAAACTTTCTATACTTAGCAAATAGAGGAGAGCTTGTATCTGCAAGTCAGAGCTGGAGAGTTCTAAGGGAGATGTAATTGAGCAATCTGACCCTATGCCATGTTGGAAAAGAAAGATCTCGATGAAGTCTCTTCCTTTTTAACAAAATTTTCTAATTCCAGTTATTGGCAAAGAGCTCTGGCGACAGTTAACGGCAACAACACAGTGGCGAGCAACTTGTACTGTGCTGAGAGGTAGACTGGGACTTAATCCTTGGATTTAAGAGCAAACTAACTTTATTTAAGGTTTAGGCTTCATTTTTTAATCCACGGCACACTTCTGAAGCGAAGGCAGATCTTTGGAGACTTCTGGTTTTAGTTAGAGAGAAAACAGCCTGGTAAAATCAACATCTGCCTTGTGCTAATAACAGGTATGCAAAGTAGCCATTTGGGCCCTAGAGAAATACAACCCTGCGCTTCCAAAGCAAAGGCAAGGCAATTCAACAGCCTAGCCAACCAAGCAGGCCCTGGGATGAATGGTCCCTAGTACCTTACTCCAGAAGCCAGAGCCATGAGAGGTCCCTATAGGGATATAAGTCTCTATCAAGATCAACAAATTTATAGTATAATTTCAGTCCAGCTTTGGCTAGGCAGCCATTGGACTGATGACACTTCAGGGCCCACTAGCCTCTAGAGTTAGCACTTGCTGCTGCCAAGGAAAAAGAAATCAATACATTAAAAAATGTCAATTAGAACTTATAAATATAGGGATGGGAGAGTGCAAGAGACCCACAAAGTACAGAAGTGGTTTTGGGTTTTTTTGGTGGAGGACGAATTCACTTTCTAGACAAGTTAAGGATCTAAGGGAAAAAATAATTCCAAATAATAACCCTAAAAAAACATAACCCATCCTATAGCAACACTTTAAAAAAAAAGCTGAAGATCTTAATTCACCCTTCAGCAGAAATATCAAGTCCAAGATAAGCAATATATTCCAAACTCCAGAAGGAAAAAAAATCCTTATTAAAATATAGCTGCCACTCATGGTAATGAAGAAAACAGGCAGACTTTTGCTATTAAGCACATACTGTGAAGCCATTTCTTTCTTTTTTTTTTAAACAGAAAAATACTAAACAGATTTAAATAATCCTGATCAGGAGGTGAGGAAAGGAAGTCTTATTATGAACCAAATTTTATGCTTGCCACCAATGAAAAGGAATTCATTATGTTCCTGAATTTATTTCCCCAAGCAAGTTAAATTCTCTAACAGCTTTGATTTTGTAAATACCGTCAACCAAAGTAGCAAAACACAAGTAGCTGCAACATATAAAATTATTCTTCAGTAGAAATGTTTTCATAATTGAATCCAGAGGCTTAAAATCATTGTTTACTAAAAAACAAATTCTAAGCCACAGTTTTTCTTCCAATTACACTTTTAACAAAGGAAGAAAAAAATAGAAAAAAAAAGAAATTGGTCCTAATACATTTTTTTCTTAAATAAGTGCTACTCATGCCCAAGTTAGCTAGCAATTCACTGAGGTTAGTCAGCAGATCTTAAACAATTGACTGCACAGAATTTCCTGGCATCTAGCCAATGGAAATTAACTTCTGATGGCAAAAAAACCCGCACTAGATTTAATTGATTATACAGACTGATAACCAGTACGACTTTTCCTTCTTCCAATCACATAGGAGATAAAGACAACAATTATAAGGAAGCCCAAGGCCACACCCACTGCAACAGGAATAAGAAAGTTGAGGTCAGAGTCAGCAGAACATTCTTCAGCTGTTAGAAAAGAACAGAGAGCAAGGAAATTAGTACGGAAGACAATTAAGCAGAAGCAAGCCAACAAGAAAAAAGCATTTCGAAAGTGAACATGGATTAGTCTTTAATAGCATTACCGCTATGTCCCTACTTTCTCGATATCTACCCAAGTATTTCTAAGGAACCGATCCTCCAATATCTCCCATTATTATTACCTCATCTCAAATCACACCTAATTTTCTCAGTACAAAAAGCAGAAGTTAAGGGACGAACAAGAAAAGATCTGTGCTCGCCTAACATGGGAAGATTTTATGTTTCATTATCTAATGGCACCGGGGACAAGAGTCATCATCTCCACTTAGCACCCCGCCTGCATGTTTTTCCACTCCCATTCTCCCCTGCCACAACTATCAACATATAAATAAGAATTCTGTAGGAGTAATAAAATGTAAGTTAAAAAGGACTTAGGATCAAGAAAATGCAGTATAATTTTTTTTTCCCCACATGGGCATTAGGTTGCCAGGTGACACGTGATTATTTGTAGCTGAGCAGTGGCCTACAGGAGTAATAGAATCCAATACATACTAGCCCATTCCGGGACTGCCAGGAAGGCAGTGTTTATGTAAATTCTGAGCTTTGGACTCAGACTGAACCAACACTGAATCTTGACTACTTCCATAACCAGCTAAAGGACTTTGGTCAAGTTATTTAAACCCGGCCTCATGTTCCTCATCTGTAAAAGGGGGATAATTATGCCTGCACTTAAGGTATTTGAGGACCAAATAAAATTCTATTTAAGTACCTGACACAGGGGCGCCTGGGTGGCTCAGTGGGTTAAGCCTCTGCTTTCGGCTCAGGTCGTGATCTCAGGGTCCTGGGATCGAGCCCCCCATCAAGCTCTCTGCTCGGCGGGGAGCCTACTTCCTCCTCTCTCTCTGCCTGCCTCTCTGCCTACTTGTGATCTCTCTCTGTCTGTCAAATAAATAAATAAAATCTTTAAAAAAAAAGAAGTAAGCACCTGATACACACAAGTGTTCATTCCCTTCTCCTTTCCTGCCATGTCTGTGATCCCATCCAAGGGTTAGGTTTTGAAGTAGCAAGTAGAGATCAAAAGCCAATACTCAGTACTTTCAAAAAAATACTTGAAGATGACATCATGTGTGAGTTATTGAAAGTAGTTAGTACAGAAGCTCAAAGTGCCCCCTTCTGATCTCCTAATTTCATGTTTAAACTAGTTTTACTAGTGAATGACTAGATTTCCTTGGGACAATTGTTATCAAAATGCTAATAATATGGTGTTGCTGTCCACTAGGTAGGTAACCTCAGTGAAGTCACTCCCTTTTCTGAAATTATAGGGTTAGAGTCAATAATCTTTAACGCCCTTTCCAGTATAAGCCTAACGCGATTCACAAGATGTGATATTTGGTGTGATTTATGAGTGAGTGATAACTTGCACTTTTCCCTCTAACTTTATCTTTTGTTTCTCTTGCACTTTTGTCATTCATTAAAAACACAACAGAAAACGAAACAAAAAGGAGTTGTTAAGGTTCCGAGTACATGAATTTGAGTAATGATCATAGCCTTTATTGGAAGGATTCACCATATTTCACGGAAAGCCTTCAGAGACAGACAGATAGCTGGGTACCAAGATACTGTAGTCAGTGAATTACAGAAATTCTGAACAAGCCAATATATACACAGAATGAATTAATAAAATAATCACTTCAATGTGAATGTCTGCTCCAGTCCATCGATTAAGCTTCCTTCTTATTTGTCTATACATTCAGTATCTGAGCTGCACTTACAACAAGGAGTATGCTTCAACAGGGGCTGATTATCTAGCTCATTTTCATGCCAACAGCTTTTCTCTACCCCCCCCCAATCTATGCTCTGCCCCACAGGGGCCTTCTTGAAGAAGCAGGAGCCTAGTTGCCATGCTTCACCGCCTCCCTTCTGAGACTGCTGTTAGCTTACATTTCATAAGTACCAGTCTGATGACAACACTTAATAGATTTTAATGCTCTAGAGATCAGCAAGATGAGGTAGAGAAACACAACACAATCTGTCCTAATTAGTTCATAGAATATTTCTATCTTTCAATGCTAATCAGGCATCCAAAGAACAGAAAAACACAAGGAAAAAAAAGGCAAGTGGTTAAATATGCTTGAATCTTCTCAGTCTCTATTGCTGAAAAAGAAACAATTTTTCTAAAACTCTAATTCTGAAGCCGTCGAAGTTCTATTGTGGCCTCTTGGGGTGGTTTTTTACCTAAGGAAAAATCACAAGCCTAAGATACTGACTCCATCCTTAAATTGAACTCAAAGAAAACAGCAGAAGTCATATACTCTAAAAAATGTTGATGGTCCTGAGGACATTCAACTGAAAACCAAGTCTGAGCCTATCTGATGGGCACTTATGGCACATCGATATTTATTTAATGAACTATACACAAAAGTACTGTGGAACAACTTAAATTGGGATAGTTCTTATACATTAAAACAGAACACCGGTAGTGAAACAATATTTATTAATTCCATTAAGAGACAACTGCATATTTTATTCTTATAACGGCCATGTTAATAAGTTTAAGGCATCTTAGGTGAGGATCAACATTTGGCCGAGGCCTCTTAGGATAGACCTTAACACACTGCATGGCAAAGTGTTTTTAACCAGTTTGTCTTCAGGACCAGTGAATACAGTATTTCATTTTCAGCTGAGAAAATAGAACAGTTTTTATTCATAGAGACTTATCTCAAAATGCTGGGACTGATTTCAGAATTAACGCTTCGACATATCAATCTTAAAGAGCAACGTGTTTCAAAATGGAGAGGCAAGAAAATTTCATGTGCGTTTATTCTGATATCATCAATCAGACTGCAGGTTCTAAAATTGCTCATATCCAGCGTGATGGCGCTTCAGACCAATAAAGTAAGCCAGCAACACTAGAATAAGGACTCCTGCCAAGGCTGCTCCCACCGCAATGGGCACAAGGAAGCGGTCGTCATCTGCACTGCAGTCTTGAGCTAGACGTGGAGAAAGGACAATTGAGAACAGGAACAATGACACAATTTCAAAGCCACAAATGTTACGTTCACACACAGCCTTGCCTCTGACACCGCGGTCACCAAGCATTGGCCTTCCTTACCAGCGAATCAAAGGTTCCACAAAAGCCATCCTCCAAGGAACCAAATTATACACTTCCAGGTACCCCGCCCCCACCCCCACAAAACACAGTCATTTGGGATCAAAGATAGATTATCAACGGATCGCCTACTTCCCAGATCTCTTAAACAGAAGATTATGGATAAATATAATGACTCTTTCCTTGATGATCAGGCTGTGGGCTTTCGGGGCCAAACTGTTAACACGTAGGAGCGCAGCGCCCAGAACACTGCCGATCGTCAAGTATTCATGAAATGAACCAAACAAACGACACAAAGCGGACATGCGAACTCCACGCCAAGTCAGTCTGGGGTCCTTCAGTGGAAAAAAGAGCTAAGCTGGCGCGGAAAGGTGCTGTCACGGGGGCAGGCAACGTGCAAAGTGTCACAGAAGCGTTTCAGAGCCACACTCCACTCCGCCTAGTTACACAAGACGGACTCTGCGACAGGTGTCACTGGTGCCGAGTGGTTAAGGACGAGCAGGAATTAACCATGCGGGTAATGGGGGAAGGGCATTCCAGGAACAGGAAACGGCACAGACAAAACTAGCTGGAGGGCAACGGAACACGGCGCTTAGGGGGAAATGCGGGCGGGCTGGCAGAGCTGGGACGGACCGAGAGGCACTCGTGGCTGGAAAAGAGGCAGGAAAAGGGTTCTAGGACCAGCTCACGAAGGCACTGTAGGCTCTACGTATTTCCGCCTTATGCTGATGGAAGGAAAAAAAAGAGTACGGTGGGATTTTAGGCAAAGGTATTTGTTGTAGACGTCATGCCAACCTTCTACAACCCAGGAGAGTGGAAGCGAGGAGGCACCGGGTGAACGAAGCCCGGATGCAGCGAGGGACAGGCTACAGATCCAACGAGAAGGCAGAATCGACCAGATGATGTTGGGGGCATGGTGGGAGGTAATAACGTGGCTTCCGATTCCCCACTTGAGTGATTGTGTGGATACCAGGGTCATTCGTCCCAATAGGGGATAGGGGAGGGAGAATGTGTGCACTCAGTTTTGTTGGTAGTTATTTGTGTGCATGTGTGGGAAGGGTGGGGAAGGATACGTGGAAGAGGAAGGCATTCAGTTTTGGACCTTCTGGGTTTCACATGCCTGTGTCCCAAACTGAGTGGTACTAAAAAATGATGAACCTAAGTGGTAGTAAAAACCAGGGACATGTTTGTTTCTCAGCAAGGGCAAACAGAATCTAAAAAGGATCAGAGACACAAGCCTCGGGGACACTCATATTTGAGGAATAAAGGAGCAAGAAGAAAAAGGCAGGGCGCCTGGGTGGCTCAGTGGGTTAAGCCTCTGCCTTCAGCTCAGGTCGTGATCCCAGGGTCCTGGGATTGAGCCTCGCATCAGGCTCTCTGCTTCCCCCTCTCTCTCTGCCTGCCTCTCTGCCTACTTGTGATCTCTCTCTCTGTCAAATAAATGAAATCTTAAAAAAAAAAAAAAGAAGAAGAAGAAGAAGGAAAAGGCAAGTAGACAATGGTGCCACCGAAGCCAAGGAAGGAAAGTTTCAATTTTAGCATGGGGGAAAAGCAAGAACTATCAGAGAAGCCTATCGGGTCCGACGATCTGGAGGGTGTTGGCTGTGAGGCAAGTGGCTGCTGGTTTAGGAGCAAATGGGAAGTGATCGTTTAGGAGATCAAGAACTTGGGATGGGGAACATTCAGTGGTCATTCCGAGAAGTTTAGAAAGAGGGCACGAGGGAGGGAGGGAGTCAGAAGGTGAACAACAGGGTCAAGAAAGGGTATCTTGGGCGCCTGGGTGGCTCAGTGGGTTAAAGCCTCTGCTTTCGGCTCAGGTCATGATCTCAGGGTCCTGGGATCGAGGCCCGCATCGGGCTCCCTGCTCAGCGAGGAGCCTGATTCCCCCTCTCTCTCTCTGCCTGTCTCTCTGCCTCCTTGTGATCTCTCTCCCTCTATGAAATAAATAAATAAAATCTTTAAAAAAAAGGGTATCTTCAGGGTGAAGGAGACTTAAATGCGTTTGTAGAATGAGGGCAAGAGCCACGAACAACGGACTGAAGCCAGCAGTACGAGGTCTCCCGGGAGGTTGGTGATATGGGATTCCAGAAGCCCAGACCAGGAAAAGCAAAGCCAGGGAGAGTGGAGAGAAGGGATGGTGCCTGCAGACGGAGGTCCACCTGCAGCAGGAAGGCAGCTGGGACGCTGAACCACCACTTCTGTTTCCCATTTCCTTGCCTCTTAGTGCCCTAGTTCTCCTCCTAGCTCGCAATCTACCGGGGTGGGGAAATCAGATAATTATGCTTATTAGAACTGTGTCAAAGAATGAATAGGCTGCCAGGCAATTCGGATTGCACCTGCATTTAAGAAATGTGCCAGGCTTTTGCTAGCCTCCGCATGGTAACTGGGACAAGATACAATCCTAGAGTTTATGGGCTTTGGCTGCCAGCTCAATGAGCTGTTTTACTTGCTTCTTGGTTCTGTTAGGAATCCAGATAGCAGAGGTTGCCACATGTGACTTGGGAATACTTGGTGTTAAGAGCGGCACCCAGTTAGCTGACTCCTCCCCTTCCATTTCCCAAATTACCACTCGCCACATAAACTATTAGGTGACACGAACCATAAAGTATTATGCCTTGGATTTAATATAACTTGGTTTTTAAAAAATTCATTAGTAGATTAATTTCTTATTCTGGCAACGGATTCACAGTCCTCTCTTTCCCAAATTGGGTATTTGACCTAGTACTGAAACGACTTTCATAAATACTGCCAATAAGGCTTTCATGTAAGACAAATATTCCCCGAGTAGATCAAAAAGGCAATTCCACTAATACAAAGATCTTTCTAGATGCTGTCACTTACTTAAAATGCTCTCAATTAGTATGTGAAGTATTAATTTATAATAACTATTGATTTTATGAATTCAACCTTTAAAAATTCTTCAGGTAATGGAAAGACATTTTGGAAAACAGTAAATTTAATAGGATCACATCCTGAGGAAAAGAAAATCTCATACTTTGTCATTTTGACCTGATTTACTTGCATAATGTACACTGGAAACCGTATTGAAAATATTTGAGGGGAAAGGAACAGTGTATTTGAGGAAGAACTTAATGCTTACAGAAGCAGTCAAGATTTTTAAAGATAAAAGTTTCGTAGCCATTGAAATTTCAATGAAAAGTTTCATGTAGATTAAAAATACTGTTAATCCTCATTTTTGTTAGCTCAGAAATTTTTCAGATACAATTTTCAGTGTGAGTTGGAAAGCTGAGATCTACATTTGTAACAAAATATAAAACGAATTCATCTTAAAAACCAATCGAGTCAAAATTTCTACTTGGAAGAATCAGCATTAAGAATCATATTCTTATGTGACATCTTATTATACGCCTTTTAGGTCTACAGTCAAACTGTTTGAAGTATATGATATGAATCTGAAGACACTTGAAGCTACTCAGTATTACCCAAACATGTCTTTACTAGTTTCAAAAACAAGATATCGTAATTACTGATGCAGAAAGTTAATTACCAGAGTAAAAGAGATGGGTGGGAGAGAGATGAGCCTAAGACAGTGTAACCTTATCTACTTAAAAGAAATGAGGATGAAATGCTATCATCTTAAAAATATCTGAGTCTTACAAGAATGCCTCCTGAAACATGCAAGAAACTTTAGATGGCACATTTTACGCTGTATATAAAGTATGTTCTTGATTGTAACTAGTAGCTTCTTATCAGATTCCTTCTAAAAATCCTCAAATTTTCATTGAAATAGAAAACTATCACTCACAGGAATGAAGAGGAACAGGATCTTAAAGACCTTGGCCCCCAGACGAAGAAACGGAGACCCCCGAAGTTAAGGAGCTTGGCCAAAGTCACGTGGCAGCCAGTCGCAGAGTTGGGAGTTGTGATGATTAACAGGTGGTCACATAGCTTAAGTGGGGAATCCAGAGGAAAGTTACTAGCCAGGTTGCCAAGTTTTTGTGTGTGGGAAGCTATGGGAAAACTGGAAGGTTCAAGTATTTTAGGGTGATCTGACACAGTGACTGCACACGATCCTATTTTGGTTCTGATCAATAGCTGTTCCAGTATGGCTGCAACGTACACCTATTAGGTATTGGACTCAACTGAGAGGGGCTGAGGAAAGTGAACAAAGAGATACTCTCAAGCTTTTCCTATGAAATACATTATTCTAGATCACTGGTTTTCCGACTGGCTACATACCAGATCCCACCGGGGAGCTTACACACCCACACATGTGCACGCGCACACACATGCACACGCACACACACGCCCAGACCTGCTAAGTGAAATTCTCTAGGTATGGAGCCAGGCATGTGAATTTTTCTAACAATCTTCCCAGGTTGATTCTCACTCTGTAGCCAGCCCAGCATCAAGTACAGACCCTATCTATGTATGGGGCCATTTTTCCAGATGGTAATACACAGAATATTCTGGAAATAATTTAGTTCCACTTCTAAGCTTTTCTAAGGTTCTCCCTTTTGGAAGAAATTGTCATCATGTAGCATACAAAATTTTTACTTTAACCAACGGGAAAAAATGTGAGCAAATTTCCTTAAGAAATAAAAGAATCTTTATTGTTTGTTTTAGAAGCAATATGTTAAGCAAATGGACAGGCAAATATCTAAAGAGAAACACCATACATCAACTAGTGGTTTAAACATTTGAGGAAAAAAAACATGAAGAAAAGTATTTACATGGACCAGTTTCTTCATACAAATGCTAAAACACGAAAAACACCCAGAACCAAATAGCAATGTTAGACCATCGAGGTGTAAACCCAGTAAAACGAACAAAACTACAAAAGGTACAAAGAACATGTGGCTATAGGAAATAATAGTGTAAATAAGAGTATATAAACTGGCCCATGTAAAATACAAAAATATTCAATGAGTCAGATTTTCTATAAAACAGTGCTAATTAGAGGTATTTTAATATGAATTAGGTAAATAATCTAAATGTAAAAACTTTTAGAAACATTAACAGCATTAAGCTAGTGCCACCCACTTGTGCTTCCAATTTTTATTTTCCAAAAAACAAAGCTGCTTTGTTTCAACTCATGAGAAGTATCTAACGTCTATTTTCTTCTACGCATTATCCATTCATATAAGGTTAACAATCCTACACTAGAACATTATTTAAGTAAAAAATAAGTTTTAAAAATCAGATTTATATTTAGTTCTCAAAAAGTGCCATAAGCTGGCAATGCAGCTCAATGTAGCTCTAAGGGAGAGCCATAATCTAATTCTGAGCCAGTAAGAGTTTAGTAGCCAGTAAGGCTACTCTAAGCAGAGAGCAAATTTAAGTGGGAGAAAATTTTTACTGCTCCAGTATAACTCAAAAGATACTTACGGACATACATATGCTAACATGCAATTGCCTGTGTGTGTGTAAAGCTGGACTACCGTGTTAATTCAACATCAGTAATAGTCTGGAACCCAGATGTCCCATTTCCTAGTGAATACGGGGGCACATCATCTCCCACCCCAAAAACACTAGAACCTTCCATATAGGGCTGCATATTAACAACTCTTTAATATTTACTCAGTCATTCCAATACCAAAAAAAAAATCTCTTTCTCCTGGAAGCAGCGAGAAATACTTGATGTGTTAACTATCAAGCTGAAATGTATTGCTTTCTCATATAAACATTAGGTCGTGCACAGTAGATGGACAACTGGTGCATCTCCCCAGAGCACAAAACCGAACACAAAGTACATGAATTAATAATGATTCTACCATAATGAACAATAATAATGTTAAGTTTTGATTAGCACAGAACCATTTAACTGTGAAAGCCAAATTAGTGAATGCTGTAAATATCAATGCAAGCTAGAAACAAACAACTTTTTAATGGACTAGAAGACCAAGACTTTTGGGTTAGGTGCAAGTTATTTGCTAAGTATAAGTGCACTTCTTTATCTGAGTTCTAGGACATCCTAGCATTTCTTCTTTAAGAAAGAGAAAAGGAAAGGAGAGAAAAGAAAAAGGAAAGGAAAGGAAAAGAAAGAAAAAGGAAAAGGAAAAAAAAACACAAGAAAAGAACACAACATACTATCACCAACGAGGATGCTGCAAAGCTAAAGAGAAACTACATTCATTGTAGCAGTGGAGGAATGTCGAGGCCAATTTACAGATACACAGGACTAATGCCCCAAATTGGCACGGCCTAGCGATTACCTCTAAAGCACCTAGAAAATGGACTGAAATGCCCAGCTGGAATAGTCTTGTGTCTTGCCATTTAAAAGACGGAAAAATCCAGTTTTTTTTAAAGGATTAAACAAGATTAACACCTATTCCAAAATGTATACAGCTTTTGTACCTTTTGTCATTACAGCCACATTAAATACAAGTATATCCAAAAGGCATTAGAAAAGCATTCATTGCTAAGAACATAATACTAGACTCTATTCAAATCTACTGGCATATCTCTCATAGGTCAAATATGCAGCAATGTCAAAGTAGCTAAGTTAACCTGCAAACAAAAATCACAAAAAAATACAAAAGGAGCAAGTACAAATCCACTGTAGGATGCACGGTCTCAATTTTGACTACATGCAGGTATAAAAATCAATTTCTGAAAACTGTTTTTCCTAAACTGTTTATTTCTAGTCAGAATATATAATGTGAAAACACTGAAATACTAACTCAAGATAACAGAATAGAACCAATAATCCAGGTGATTTTATACATGCTTTTTGCCGTAGAAATAACAGTTTTAAATTCCTTGGTTGGGGAAACCAAAATCACGTGACTAATTTGTAGTTTATAGTTTTCAGGGTGTATTTCTATATTTAAGTTTCAAATCCCCCACACCACCCATTCAAAAATGAGAACTGCAACTAAATATACCTGAAATTGAACAGTATTGCATGTTGGAACTTGTACTTGCTTTATTATTTTGTAACAGAGATCGCATATGGATTAGTATCACAGAGTCTGATATCCGGCATAGCTTTTTCTTCTGCCAATTAGGTAAGCAATCACTATAACGATAATCAAGCCTGAAAGACCAGCACCAACTATAATTGGTATTAGAATGGTGTCATCGTCCAGCGAACACTCCTGGGCTGTAGGTGAGAAAAAGTGTGTAACAAATAATGAGTATAATCAAAAATGAATGTCCAAAAGTAAAAGATGCTGATTCAAAAGTCAGAAATGCTCTTACAAAAATCAACTTTAAGGAATTAAGACAGGTATATTTTAATGATAAAGCTAGAGAAAACTAAGGATCACTCTAGAATTAAAATCCTAAAATGTATTTGCCTTTTGTGTATGTCTATTCATATGTATGAATACATACATATTCACATAGATCTAGGAGTGAACACATATATACACGTATGTGTTTCATATTCCAAGTCCCTTCCGAAATAAAGGAGTGAAGAGAGGCACCCGGTGGCTCAGTGGGTTAAGCATCTGACTCCTGGTTTTGGCTCAGGTCATGATCTCAGGGTCCTGAGATCAAGCCCTACATGGGGCTCCAAGCTCAGCACAGAGTCTGCCTGAGAGTCTCTCCCTCTTCCTCCACCCCTCACCCAGTTTACGTGCATGCTCTCTCTCTCAAACAAATAAATAGAATCTTTTCTTAAAAAAGATTTTATTTATTTGTTTGAGAGAGACCAAGATCAAGACAGAGGGCACAAGCTGCGGAGGACAGGGAGAAGCAGGCTCCCAGATGCACAGGGAGCCCAATCTGGGGCTCGATCCTGAGATCATGACCTGAGCTGAAAGCAGGCATTTAACCGACTGAGCCACCCAGGCACCCCAATAAATTAATAAAATGTTTTTTTAAAAAAAGAAAAGAAATGAAGAGAGCTAATTCTAATCCATCTCTACATGGCCAGATTAGCCTCTTAGTGCTAGAGTGAATGTCTTTTGGGAAACTGAGATCAGAAAGGTTTAATCATGGGATTACAACCACTGCAGGCTCTGGAATCTTCCAGGGCAGAGAGCAGACTATAGCCTGGAGGCCCAATCTGGCCCAAGAGCTAAAAAAGGCTTTTCCCCATTTTTATTTAAATGGCCAAAAAAAAAAACCCCAAAAAACAAAAGAAGTACTTTGTGATACATAAGCATTATATGAAATTCAAATCTCAGTATCCATAAATAAAGTTCTGTTGGAATCCAGCCACACATTTATTTATTGCCTACAGCTGTTTTCGTGCTACAACAGGAGAGCTGAATAGTGGTGACAGGGCCATATGGTCTCCAAACCTAAAACGCTTAACTGTCAGTGTATTACAAACAAACTCTTGCACAACCCCAACCTAGAGTATATGATCTTGGAGGCTACAGAAGTCAAGAAACTGGGACCTCTTACTGATCTGCGTGTGTTTACTACATTTCTTAATCTGGCCGGAGCCGGCAGCTCCCAGGGGTCTAGCTATTCTATTTCCAGAGAGTCATCTGATCCAGTAAAATCCATTCGACACTCTTTGACCTGATCAAGTCTACTTCCTCCTCCTGCACAGTCAAGTATTAGCAGTGTGTCCTGTCTGTAGGTACCCTCGGTCAAGAACCTAGCTCTGAGAACAGATTACACGTTCCTTACCACTACTAAATGTTGCGTGTTCCTTTGGGTACCATTTTTAATTTGACATACGTAAAAACCAAAGTTTCAAATTTGAGAAAGAATGCAGCTCGTCGCTATTACAGCTGACTAGATAAACAGACTCGAGCTGGCATCACGCTGCAAATGATTTTCAATTCTAAACACCAATCTGGACCTAAAATTAGGGTATTAATGGAGGGGAGCTAGATAAAGACTCAAAAATAAAACTATGAAAAGGATCAAAATAACGGAAGCACATAAGCAAAACCAACAAGAGGGAAAATGAATTCTTGAGAAAATTTTCTAAGTGTGATTAGCCTCTCTAGTCATGAGAATGGCAGAGTGAAGATCCCAACTTATCCTGGCCTAAACCAAGTCAGGCTGGTGACCCAGAGCCACTGCAAAGGCGGCCGCGTGGCTCACGGCATATTTATTCACTTTTAAACACAGCTGACACGCTGCCTTCTAAACCATAGAATTAATTGTTAAAAAGGATGTGGATGGTTTGAATAGCTCTGCTCAGCAGAGCTGTGATTCACAAGGCCCCAATTTTAAGTAAGCAGTTTAAAAGGACAAGTCAATTAAGGAATTTTATGGACTTTTTTTTGCCTATGTGCAAATTTTAATCTTGTAACGCAAAATGCATCTCTCATATTCATATAAACACACTGCCATGAGCCCTCCACAAAAGGTTTCGTTAAAAATCTGATAGATACCACCATGAGCCCTGAGCAGACCTTCCAAAAAGCCACATGCACACTGGCATATGCTTTTAAAACACACCAAATCACCTGGGATGGCCAAAACACTGTCCGTGGTATTTGAGGCTTTGCCTAACCATAATCTTCTATCTTAACAAAGTAAGACCGGGCACCTGGGTGGCTCAGTGGGTTAAAGCCTCTGCCTTCAGCTCAGGTCATGATCTCAGGGTCCTGGGATCGAGGCCCGCATCGGGCTCCCTGCTCAGCGGGGAGCCTGCTTCCCCCCCCCTCTCTCTCTGCCTGCCTCTCTGCCTCCTTGTGATCTCTCTCCCTCTGTGAAATAAATAAATAAAAATCTTTAACAAAGTAAGACCAAACTGCTTTTATCTGTGTATGAAAATATTTCCAACGAGAAGAGGGCCCCCAGAAAACAGATCCCAGATGCTCAAAGCTGCCATCCTTCCTACAAACTAAAACCTAGCAAGGAGTGTCTATGCCTTAAGTAAAGCTCACTGAAAGCTTCCATCGGTTTTGAGTTTCAAGAACTTGGTTGCAAATGGGTTTCCAATCCACACACACAAAAAATCCACTTTGAGCAAAATGATGGGCCAAATACAGAGTTCACAGAACTTGCTCAAGGCCATTCGAACTCTCCAACAGAGTCACAAGAGGTGAATCCATATCTCTCTATTTCAGTGCTTAAATTTCCATGAGTCAAAGGAAAAGTCACCTCTTAGTCAACATAAGAACATAAATTATTGATAAAACTTGCTCGGTTCTTACCTGTAGAATATTTTCCTTCCATCACATTGAAAGGCTGAACTCTTAGATCAAAGGTATTTATCTGAAATGCTCCAGACACTGAAACGGTCTGCTCTTTGTTGCACATATAAGAACTTCCCAGGGGGGCATCCCAATAGCTCAGATTGTTATTCGCGATGCTGAAAACTTTAAAGAGAACAAACATGTTAGGAGCTTTTTTTTTTTTTAAGTAGGCTCTACACCTAACATGGGGCTTGAACTCTCAACCCGGAGATCGAGTTGCACATTCTAAAAAAAAAATTTTTAAAAAACAAATAAGGGCGCCTGGGTGGCTCAGTGGGTTAAAGCCTCTGCCTTCAGCTCAGGTCATGATCTCAGGGTCCTGGGATCGAGGCCCGCATCAGGCTCCCTGCTCAGCAAGGAGCCTGCTTCCTCCTCTCTCTCTGCCTGCCTTTCAGCCTACTTGTGATCTCTCTCTCTCTCTCTCTCTCTCTCTCTCTCTCTCTCTCTCTCTGTCAAATAAATAAAATCCTTAAAAAAAGTGAATAAAAAAATAAAAGAAATTTAAAAAGAAATTTAAAAATAAAATAAAAAAATAATAATAATTAAAAAAAGAGTTGCACATTCTACCCACTGAGCCAGCCAGGCACCCGTTAGTAAATTCTTATTCTACCAACCTAAGAAATGGGACAGTCCTCTGAATTTTTCAGTGAAGTATGGGAGCCTGGGGTACAGGGTCTACCAAAAAAAAAAAAAGTGATTCTTAGGATCACTAGGCTTCCTATCTTTCTATAGCTGTTTCTGTGGTCTAAAAATCAGTCACATCCTTAACTATGTATCCAACCTATTTGAAAATGAGGGAGACTGAAAAGATAAAACACTATAGTTCTCAGTTACTGATTTTCAATTGTGGTCAAGGTATAATTTTCACACAGATTCTGTTCCATTAAATAAAAGGCACTATTTGGTAACAAAACAACTATGGTTTCTGTGCCTTCGGGTGTGACCCACTCTTTTCCCCAAGGCCAATGCTTTGCTTACCAGAGCCATTAAACAAGTACATGCTGACATTCACCTCCTTCAGATAGAATCGGTTTTCATTTTTCTGTTAGAAAAAGAGCTTCCAGTTAATCAACACATCACAACCGTCTATAGGTACAGTTAATATCTACAGATGAAAAGCAATCTAATACTATTATCCAGAAGATAAAACCACGGATCAGACCTGGACCAACAGAATAAACTACAGCTAAGCAAAATGTGACAAAATCCTTTTTTCTTCTGCATTTTGTTCCCAATTTTTGGACCAAGGGTGTAAGTCATGTGGGTCTCTGACACGCAACAATTCGTTCCCTCATTGTATTCCTCCTGTCACTTGCTAAGCCCCCGCCTCCTCTAGCCTGGATCATGAGGGTCTCTTAACTGGGCTCCCTCCCAGCCTTGCAGCCTCTCCAGCTGGGAGCTTTCCTTGCCGCTATTATCTTCGTGAAGCACCCATCTGATGAGCCTGTCATTCGAATTATGTCAGCGCTTAGCATGTACAAGGCAACATATCTAAGTGCTCCAGGGAGCTAGCCAAATGAACCGGGCTTGGATCCTGCCCCCGCCGTGTCTGCAATCTGCCAGGGAAGATAAGATAAATACATAAAGAAATAACCATACTGCAAAAAAGACAGTGATAAATTGTAAAAATTAAAAGGAGATAGAGGACTTCCACGTAGGGGATAAGCAAAGCGATACGAGCTTAGGGATGTGCCATTTGAACTTGGCCGAATTAGGGAACGAGCAGAAAAGGGTACTCCGGAAGGCAAGAGCATGAGTAAAGGTAGCCAGAAAAGAAGCTCCGTCACAAGTACGCCAGCATTTGAAAACTTAGTACTGAGCGATGTTCCTAAAACTTTACATATGAGGGCGCCTGGGTGGCTCAGATGCTTAAGCATCTGCCTTTGGCTAGGTCATGATCCCAGGGTCCGAGACTCGAGCCCCATGTTGGGCTCTCTGCTCAGTGGGGCGTCTGCTTCTCCCTCTCCCTGCCTCTCTGTCAAATAAATAAAATCTTTTTTTTAAAGGATTTTATTTATTTATTTGACAGAGAGAGAGAGAGATCACAAGCAGGCAGAGAGGCAGGCAGAGGGAGAGGAGGAAGCAGGCCCCCTGCTGAGCAGAGAGCCCCATGCGGGCCTCGATCCCAGGACCCCGAGATCATGACCTGAGCCAAAGGCAGAGGCTTTAACCCACTGAGCCACCCAGGCGCCCCAATAAATAAAATCTTAAAAAACAAATTGTACATGTGAGGTGAATAAGTGTAACACCCCATTCTGGAATGGAGTATTTGAAGTCTGGCGATGTTAAGTGATTTTCCCCAAGGCCATATGGTTAGTGGTCAGTGAGGTGGGATTTGAACCCCGGAAGTCTGGCTGCAGAGCTGAAGCGCTGGTTGCTACCATGCTCTCCTACCTCACAGAACACAGGGCAAGGGAAGCATGGGCTTCCTGAGAAGGGAAAGGAGGAGACATAAAGCCGGATAGGCAAGTTCCCTTGCATGGCGGGGCGCAGCGTTGGGGGGGGTGGGATTTGGAATAACCTGCTGTGGAACTGAGGTTCTCTTGTTGGTAAAACAGAACTGCTGAAGCTTTCTGAGGAGGAGCTGTGCTTCAGAAAGATTAAACGAATGCAGAAGAACACTGAGGGAGGAGAGGAAGAGGATGGACTAGTTGGGAGGCTGGGAGGTAAGAGGTCACGTGGGCTGGACTCAGAGCCGAGGCAGCGGGGAACAAAAACGGTGGGACAGATGCAGAGAAACGTCAGGAGGAAGCACAAAGGAGGAGGTGACCACCTCGTTACACTCTCCTCGCCTTAGTATGTCTCGACTTGGCATTCAAGGCTCCTCACAATTCGTCCCAACTACTTTCCTATACCTGTCTTTCCCTGATCATGCCACGTGCCTCATTCGCCAAGCTAGTCTTGCTTGTGTTCCTTTTTCCAGAAATAACCTGTACTTTTCTGCTTACTCCCCTTATCTCCATGTGTACAGACCTATCCTTGAAGGTCCAGCTCAAATGTCATCTCTTCCATTAAACCTTCCTAACCCTCCTCCACCCGGAATTAACCACTGCCTCCTCTATACTCCCAACGACTTTGTATTTTCTTCTGGTCTATCACTCACCCCAACTGGAATGCACCTTCCACAGATCTCTAACTGCCCACAGAACCCAGTTCAAAAGCCTTAGCACAGCATTCAAGGTCTTCCACAAAAATGGTCATTATTTGTATATTTCTATCTTGACTACTAAACTGTGAGCTCTTTATTAATACAGGCCTTCTTCTTTGAATCCCACCATGGCACCCTGCACTCAACACTCAAATTCTAGAAATTCTCCTTAGAAGCGTCTATCATGGCAGGGTTGAAGATGGGCCCCAGTGAAGTCTGGTGATATTACAGGTGTTGCTTGATTTTTTGAAGTGCCTGTAGCGTGGTTAAAATGTCACCATTTTGGTTTATTTTATTTCATTTTTTTAAAGATTTTATTTATTTATTTGAGAGAGATAGAGACAGAGACAAGAGAGAGCAGGAGCGTGGAGGAGAGGGAGAAGCAGACTCCCCATCGAGCGTGGAGCCCGATGTGGGACTCGATCCCAGGACCCTGGGATTATGATCTGAGCCAAAGGCAGATGTTTAACTGACTGAGCCACCTAGGTGCCCCCAAATGTCTCTGTTTTAAACTGCAATTAAAATAATCTGTTGGGGGAGCCTGGGTGGCTCAGTCGATTAAGCGGCTGCCTTCGGCTCAGGTCATGATCCCAGGGTCCTGGGATCGAGCCCCGCATCGCGATGGGCTCCCTGTTCAGTGGGGAACCTGCTTCTCCCTCTCCCTCTGCCTGCCACTTCCCCTGCTTATGCTCTATCAAACTAAAAACTTAAAAAAAATAGTCTGTTGGGCAAATTAAATACTGTAATTATTAAATGTTTCCCCATAATAGTCAGAAGAAATCATGCTCCTTTTAGGACCCGACCACAACTAGAAAAATCGAATTCAGTCACTCCAAAGGGAAGGAACCTAAAATATTACTTTCTTCATTCTTATTTATAATCCCTGTGAGATAACTTTAAAAGAGAATATGTCTGGGGAGGCCTTCTCTTACCGCATCAAAGAGGATGAGCCTGACCAGACGTTTTTAATACCAATCCTCTGGTCATATGTGTACTGTAACAGAGGAATGCTTTCAATGCTGATAAAGGGAAGATCTTTATTAACCTTTCTAAAATATAATTGCCTGATATAATCCTCAATTACTCCACATATATTCCATAGAGAAAAGGGGCTTTAGACTAAAGATACCAAGTTCAGACTTGAAACAAACACCACACACCTAATTTTTTTATATATCAGATGTTGAGAGTGTTTCCCCATCCCTAGATATATAATCTGATTTAAAAGCAGAACTGTTTTTTAATCTACCTATACGGGCGCCTGGGTGGCTCAGTGGGTTAATGCCTCTGCTTTCGGCTCAGGTCATGATCTCAGGGTCCTGGGATTGAGGCCCGCATCGGGCTCCCTGCTCAGTGGGGAGCCTGCTTCCCCCTCTCTCTCTCTGCCTGCCTCTCTGCCTCCTTGTGATCTCTCTCCCTCTGTGAAATAAATAAAATAAAATCTATAAAAAATAAAATAAAATAAAATAAAAAATTTAATCTACCTATACAGTAATTCTCAGTTTGAGAACTGCTGGCAGCTTAACATTTTCCCTCATTGATGGCTGTCCCCTTTCTCATTTCCCATTTGCTAGAACACGTACACACACACATGCACGCGCGCGCACACACGCACACACACACACACGCACGCGCGCGCGCACACACGCACACACACACACACACACCCCTCCTCAAAAATTATGAGGGTATTAACTGCTTCTGAGAAGGTAGAAATAAAAGTCCTCGGTGATGAATTTATGCTAGCAAGAAATAGAGCACATATACTTAACCTGGAACCTTCTCTTTAGGGTTCAGCCCTTCACACAAGCATGAACAAAAACCCAATGCTACCATTACAAACTATGTTGATTTAATGAATTTGTGCATGTTAAGTACTTACACAGAGCCTTGTGGATGGCAAGTACTCAATAAATGTTAACTATTATTATTCCTGATACTATGACAAACAGTATAGCCTCCAAAAACCCTAAAATATTCGAGGAAACAGACACGAGTTTTCTAACCAATAACAGAGAAACATATTAGGGAAATTACTTTTTATCTTTTATAATATATAATATATAAATATATACACTTATTATTAAGTATTCCTATAGCTGATAGATTAGAGAGGTTTTTTTTTAATGTGGGTTAATTCTTGCTCCTACCCTGAAGTCTATATAAGGGCAGAATAGTTGCTTTTGGTGAACATGAAGCTAAGAATCCAGCCCACAGACCACTGAGGTGACTCTGAGGGATTAAGAGGGATCGATGGACCACACTTTATAATTAAGTAGTGCTGAAAACAAAGCTAAATCCCCTCCTCCACACACACAGCTATTTAGACTTTCAGATGGGTTTCTGAGAAAACGAACCTAATCTCAGGGAAATGTGTTACTCACCACAGCGAAGACAAAGTCAAGATACTTGATGTTGCTGCTGTTCAGCCTAAGCAGGGCATTCTGAGGCTGGCAGCTCCCGGTGAAGTCAGTCGTGTTGGGGTTGATGTTAATAACCGAAACAACCTGTAGGGGAAGAAGAGGGAGACACGTACGGCTTTACCCAGGTGAGTCCACAGCAAACCTTATACTCGAATAAGCAACGTCAGTGGAGAACAAAAAATGCTTTTGTCTGGATACTTAAGTTTATGGTGTCTTACTTTCAAACGAAGTTGGCCCAGGCCCTCAAGCTATGACTCAGACAACTTAAAAAAAAAAAGAAAGGGAAATAAAAACAAGAAGGAAGCTCCCTCAGTAATGAGCCAAATGAAAAGACACATTTTTATGGAGCACAAGAGCCATCTGTCTAGCTTACTGAAGGCGCACGGCTCTGGAAATGGGATCCATCCGTCGGCACGCCCCCTGGAGGCTCAGGGGCACACTGCAACCACAAGGGCCGCCAGGGACGTGAGCCTGGGGCACAAGGCGACCGTCTGCGTCATCGAGAAGAGCTGCACTTTCCCAAAGGTCGACCTACACTGTGTTTCAGATACAAATGTGAAGGAGGTATATTTTAAACGGACTGAAATAAAAATCAACTGTCTGTACTCCGATCTACTGATGGTAAATAGAATCTAAACCCCAAAGGGTCCCTGAAACGGCTAGGTGTCCTGCTGGCCAAGACAACCCCTCGACAGGGACATTAACTCTCTGTGGTTACAGTAACTCTAAATTTATCATCCCTCAACAAGTCAACATCAAATCTCCATTTAAAACAGAATCAGGGGTGCCTGGGTGGCTCAGTCGTTAAGCGTCTGCCTTCGGCTCAGGTCCTGATCCCGGGGTCCTGGGATCAAGCCCCACATCCGGCTCCCTGCTCAGCGGGAAGCCTGCTTCTCCCTCTCCCTCTCCCCTTGCTTGTGTTCCCTCTCTGGCTGTCTCTCTCTCTGTCAAATAAATAAATAAAATCTTTAAAGAATAAGAATAAAACAGATTCCGTCTAGGGGTGCCCAGGTGGCAGCTCACTCGGTTAAGCTTCTGCCTTCGGCTCAGGTCATGGTGGGGTCCGGGATCGAGCCCTGCATCAGGCTCTCTGCTCAGCTCGGAGTCCGCTTCTCCCTCTGCCTCTCCCCCTCCTCGTGCTCTCTCTTTCTCTCTCTCTCTTCTCAAATAAGAAAATATTTTAAAAATCTTTTAAAAGAGAACCAGTCTCGCAACACTACTCTTGGGCCGGAGGTAGGCTATACCACATTTGAAAGGAGCTAGGAGAAGAACGTATCAATAACAGAGAACTATACCTTATCGTGAGTGAAGTTCAGCTGCAGCCCCATGGTAGCCAGAAGACAAGTACCATTGCTGTTATTAACCGAGTAGGATCCCACCTCTGGTTTCTCCTTCGGCACGGGTGTTGTAGTGGGGGATGATGCAGTGGTGGGGGTGACAGGCACCACAGTGGTGACAGTTCTATCTTTTTCACACAGAAACTCTAAAGAAACCAACAGAGGACAAAATAAACTAAAGTGTCCTTTTTCTTAATTGATAACGCCAGGAAAAAGCAAAATATTTCTCCCAAGTCCAAAGGGTTATATTAGGGGACTCAGGCAGAGGTTCCCAAACTGCTGCTTCAGATGCCGACGATCTCTCAGTTATGACACACCAGATACATACGAATGCTCTCTCTACTTCATACTTAAGCTACCACACACTCCTCTTTTTAGACTCTGCCGTCCCTTTATTCCCAAAGAGTGTCATCTGCCTCTGATGTGAAAATGAGAGATTTAAGTTTAAAACCATTTCACTCCTGCCCTCTTCTTTCCCACACACAACCACAAGAAAGAAGGAAAGTGTTTACCAGAGAAACATTCAGAAATCACTAAAGGGTTTAAATACAAATGAACCTTTCATTTGTATCACCCCTTCAGCAAATCGGAGGCATTTCAACCTCTTCTTAGGAAGGGCTGCTAAGCTGTGGTCTTGGATCATCAAAAGCTGAAGAGCTGATGATCAAGCTATTTGAGGATTTGATCAAACAAAGATTGGGTTTGATCAGCTGAAAACACTAGAGGTCCAACACCTATAAAAAACCATCCCCACAATGTGTACGCCATCAACTTGAAACTGCAAGTCCCTCAAGAACAAGAACTGTGGTTATTTACAAAAACTTTACAGTCCAGTGTAAGCTACGAACAGAAATGCTTCCAGATAACAACTTCAATGAAAGCTGACTGGTAGACTCTAAACTGAAATTAGGATCCAAGTACATACATTTGAAGAACTCACCTTTTGTGCTCACTGTACCATTCTGGACAAAAGCCTGAACATGCACGTCCCAATAGGACTGGACGACACCATTCTTCTCCAAAGTTGATAAACTATTGCATCTGAAGATGTTGTTCAAAGGAATTCTGAGTCCCACAGCATCACGGATGGTCAAAATTCCTAGAAAACAAGATTAACACTAGCTGATTCCAAGAAGGTAGGAGAAAAGCGATCACGTAAGTTTATCTGAAGACTTTCTTCTCCTTCTGCCTGCCTGCCTCACCCCATCCACATGGGACAGAGGACATGGCACGTTCAGGAAATGACAAAGTCACTGGGGCTGGAACACCGTAAGTAAGAGGGAAGATGTGATGGGGGTGAGGAGGGAAAGACGAGTCAAAGAAACTGGAGGAGCTGGGGACAGGTTAGCAGTGGAAGGTGAGCTTCAGTTTTTAAAGCTGGAGATAAGTAACACACATATAGTTTATTCTTTTTTTTTTTTTTAGATTTTATTTATTTATTTCACAGAGGGAGAGAGATCACAAGGAGGCAGAGAGGCAGGCAGAGAGAGAGAGGGGGAAGCAGGCTCCCCGCTGAGCAGGGAGCCCGATGCGGGCCTCGATCCCAGGACCCTGAGATCATGACCTGAGCCGAAAGCAGAGGCTTTAACCCACTGAGCCACCCAGGCGCCCCATATAGTTTATTCTAAGGGGAAAAATGGCAAAATTGTAGGGGCTAGGCAGGGGGACGAAATTTGAGGGAAGTCATTGAAGAGGGAAAGTCGTTAGAAGGCTGCTGCTCTGGCTGAGGTAAAAGATGAGGGGGTTGCCTCAATCAAGATGGTGACAGAGAGGTAGGGCACCTGGGTGGCTCAGTGGGTTAAAGCCTCTGCTTTCGGCTCAGGTCATGATCTCAGGGTCCTGGGATCGAGGCCCACATCGGGCTCTCTGCTCGGCGGGGAGCCTGTTTCCCCCTCTCTCTCTGCCTGCCTCTCTGCCTACTTGTGATCTCTCTCTCTGTGTCAAATGAATAAATAAAAAATCTTTAAAAAAAAAAAAAGATGGTGAGAGGTAGAAGAAAGACAGCGAAGAGGCCAAACGGAAGACACAGCTAAGGTACAATCAACAGGGCTTCGTGACCAAAGAAGGAAGGAAGATGGATTCATCGAGGACTTTAGAGTAAATCCTTCTTTTTTGTGCTACTGTCCCAAAGTAAGTTACAGTTACTAAAATGAGCCTTTGGAACCTCTTCCTGGATAGCATTTCAAGACTATTCCATTTCAGGAAATCTGCAGAATGTGCAAGGACTACGTTACAGTCTGTCTGTACGGAGTTTTTATTATAATGTCTATGGTGAAACCTCAAAAGACTCTGATCACAATTATCCACACCCAAATGGCTTAGTTTCTTTCAGAGAAGCAGCAAGGAAGGGAGGGATGCAAGGTCCTTAATAGGGGCTGCCTTCAGGGCCTCTCCATCATGTAGCAAGGCAGCCAATTAATGCTGTCTTGGCACCCCCTAATGGCCAAAGGAAAAAAAAATTTAAGCCAAAGAACTAGAATATTTTTCCCCAAAACGGTTTCTCACTGTTAACGTAAGGGAATAGGTATTTGAACGGTCTTATATAGACAGGCCTCAGAAACAATCTATAGACATATTGGAGACCTACTATGAAACGATAATTTTTTAAACTATTTATTATTTATGACATGTACAGATTAGTCCAATATAAACACACCGACAAGAAGGCTCCACCCCAAGTTCCTAAGAGTGGCTGTCTCCTGGGAGGCAGAGAGGAAAAGGACTCTGGGGAATGAGTACGAAGGAAACCTCAAACCTATCTGTAAGGTTTTATTTCTTTAAATAAATAGAAAGATGAGGCAAATATGAAAAAATGGCATTTATAAATTCTGGGTAACAGATACATGTAGGTCTATTATATTATTCTCTGGACTTTTCGTATTTTACTTTTTTAAAAAAAGATTTTATTTATTTATTTGACAGAGAGAGACAACAGCGAAAGAGGGAACACGAGCAGGGGGAGTGGGAGAGAGAGAAGGAGGTTTCCTGCGGAGCGGGTAGCCCGATGTGGGGCTCGATCCCAGGACCCTGGGATCATGACCTGAGCCGAAGGCAGCTGCTTAATGACTGAGCCACCCAGGCGCCCCTGGACTTTTCTGTATTTTAATCATGAAAAAAAATTTTTAAAGAAAACAGCAGCTTTCCAAATTACTTCGATTATCAGATGCCTAAAAATAAAACACTCAATTATTTCAACAACAGTCCATTTAAGGAAACCATTTTAAATTCCAAATAGTTTCAAATATCTTATTACACAGATGCTGATCATAAAAAAAAAACTGCATCCGCCCCTCGTTTAAAATAAAAAGGAGAGTGAGATGTTAATTTCAGAGTCCACAGTTTTCCATTCAAACCTGTCCTTCTAGCGCCAGCCACCCCCTTGGTCTCGGCATCGTCGCATGATCCCTTGGCCACTCTAACAGCCTCTGAACGTGGGCATCTCTGCCTGCAGTCTCCTCGCTTCCAAATTAATCCCCAGAGCATTCTTTATAAACTACTGTCTCTGCTTTTGTTATGTCATCCTCCTGCTTAAAAACCTAAAATGGTTCCCCAGTGCCTACGCCATCAAGCTAAATGCCTCTCCTTGGCTTCCAAGGCCCCCTATAATTTAGACCCACTGCGCCCAGCCAGCTTGATTCTCCTTCTGCTACACACATGGCCTCTATTTTCATCAGGACGCTTTCCAGCTACTGCTGCTCATACTATGCTTCCCCCTGCTGGAAAGCCTCCGCTCAAATTCTCCGCCTGACTCCAACTCCACCATTAGCCGGCTTTCAGCTCAGGGATTTCTCTACACCAAGATTCCTCCCTCCTCCGAGGTCTCCTCTCCGCTCCCGAGCACACGGCTGGTGAGGACACACGCACACTACATACTCTCGAACCACGGGCCCCACGGATGGGCTTGGGAAGTATATGCCATCTGCAAGGTGACTCGGTACCCCGACCGNTCCCCCCCCCCCCCCGCCCAAAAACAAAACCCGGAACAGCTACAAATCACACCGATCTCAGCGCTTTCTACTTTTGCCATCTGACTTGGAAAAACCATTTTGCTTTGTCTCCCCGACCTGGTTTTTTTTGCCATCTGACTTGGAAAAACCATTTTGCTTTGTCTCCCCAACCTGTTTAACAACTCCTTGAAGGTGATGGGCAAATCATAGACTAGTTCGAAAGGACAATGCAGGGCACAAAGCTAAATATATCAAGTAAACCAGTAACAGACTTGCTTTAGTTACCCTCTCAAACGAGGAGATTAGGAGAAAACTAGGATTGATTTCCAAGTCTCCATCCGTGTGACCTCCCAAGTTTTGCGTGAGCTCATTCACCTCTGGGTCCTGAAAATAAAATCTTTTGCTACCCATACCTCCAAAGCAGTCATTTATCGCCAGGGCTTGCAACTAAAGCCCATCTGCCTGTTTCTGGGGTCAGAAGGAAACACTATCTGGGAAAGCTACTTACAGACACCATGTTAACCCAAATCTGAACAGAAGGGAAAGAATCATAGCCTTGACAAAACTGAAATCTCCGGTATCTGTGCCTTCAAAATATTTAGTACAAAAAAAAAATCCAGTATGCATTTCAGTTCTAAGAGTGACAAGAATGCCTTATCGCCGATGCTTTTCCAAGTTCATTTGGACCTGAAATTGTCTCAAAATATCAACAAATGTTGACTTCATTTTGCCTTTAATTAATCATTTACTTTTTAGTCCAAATCCTATCTAAATGGTAAAAAGATCTGAAGATGAAGCACTTCTGCTGATCTCAGGTAACTGAACTTGTACAGATTTAAAATATCTATCGGGGAGGGGCGCCTGGGTGACTCGGTCATTAAGCTTCTCCTCTGGGCTCAGGTCGTGACCCCAGGGTCTTGGGATCGAGCCCATGTCGGGCTCTCTGCTCAGTGGGAAGTCTGCTTCTCCCTTTCCCACTCCCCCTGCTTGTGCTCCCTCTCTCACTGCCTCTCTCAAATAAATAAATAAAATCTTTATTTTTTAAGATTTTATTTATTTGACAGAGAGACACAGCGAGAGAGGGAACATAAGCAGGGGGAGTGGAAGAGGGAGAAGCAGGTTTCTGGCCTAGCTGGGAGCCTGACGCGGGGCTCCATCCCAGGACCCTGGGATCGTGACCTGAGCCAAAGGCAGATGCTTAACGACTGAGCCACCCAGGCGCCCCGATAAATCAAATCTTTAAAAAAAAAAAAAGTATCTATCGGTAAAGGATTTTCTCATTCATTCAACATTTCTTGATGACCCACTACTGAATGAAATAAATAATAATAGTGAAGTGCATGAACTCTGCAACTTAACAGACTCTGGTTCCAACACCAGCTCACCCACTTATAAGCTGTGTGACCTCCGGGAAAGTCATTTAATCTCATCAAGCCTCATTCCCTTTACCTATAAAGCTGAGATAATTTCTACCTCCCAGGCTCGCTGTTATGGACTGAGATGCAGCTAGTCACACACTTGGGGGACTCTGCGGTACGAAGTAAAGCACTCAAACAATGACAGCAAATATCACCATGTCAAACACTGCTGTACATGGGGTGGCGGGGATACAGAGACATGAACTTTCCATTCTGGTTAGGAAGACAGATGTGCGTGCAGATGATTTTTTAAAAATTATTTACATTTGTATTATTTTTTTAACGTACACACACACACACACACACACACACACTTTTTAAAAAGATTTTATTTATTTAGAGGCACCTGGGTGGCTCAGTCATTAAGCTGTCTGCCTTTGGCTCAGGCCATGACCCCAAGGTCCTGGGATCAAGCCCCACGTCAGGCTCCCTGCTCTGCAGGAAGCCTGCTTCTCCCTCTCCCACTCCCCCTGCTTGTGTTCCCTCTCTCACTCTCTCTCTGTCTCTCTCTGATTTTATTTATTTGAGAGAGAGCGAGTGAGCATGAGCAGGGTGAGGGACAGAGGGAGAAGCAGGCTCCCCGCTGAGCAGGGAGCCGGATGCGGGGCTCGATCCTAGGACTCTGGGACCATGACCAGCCAAAGGCAACTGCTCAACCGACTGAGCCACCCAAGCACCCTACATTTGTATTATTAATATAAACCAAGAGAGGGGCACCTGAGTGGTACATTCGGTTAACTGTCTGACTCTTGGATTCAGCTCATGTTGTGATTTCAGGGTCATGAGATCGAGCCCCAAGTTGGAGTGGGGAGTCTGCTTGGGTATTTCTCGCTCCCCCTCTGCTCCTCCCGCCCCCCGCACATTCTCTCTCTCAAAGATTAAAAAAAAAGAGCAAGAGAGCATAACACAAACCTAATTCATAAGCTTACCCTTATCTTTAGCATCAGGAAATGTTGCGTTATCACTAATGTTGTAGGAAAACGAGATGCCGTCAATCAAGTAAGTAGACTCCTCCTTGGTAAAATTCACAGTCCAGGAAAAACCAGATCCAAACTGCACTGCTATTTTGGTATTATTCTGGTCATCCCCACAAATGCTTCCATTATATGTTGCAGTGCTGAAGTCTGAAATGGTTACAGTTTTCTGAAAGAAAAAGGAGTCCAGGGGTAAAGAGCAAACAGGCAGGAACGAGCACCAGGCATCCGTATACAGAGGATGCGCCAATTCGGTCTCTGCCCCCGCCCCCGCCCCCACCACGGCCAGGCTGCCCTTGGCCTTCCCCGTTGTGTAAACCAGTCTCAGATCCTTCACCTACATACTGGTCCTCTGGACAAATTCACGTATGTCAGAAAGGAAAAGGAAAACTGGCCTGAACTTCTGTTCTTGATTTTTTTTAAAAAAATTAGGTTCTAGGCAGGCAGGACCTTAACTAAAAGAAAACAAGAAGGCAAAGGGATTGAGAGGCTACTCCCCCAAGGAGATTTTAACAGCAAACTATTAAAAATGGGAGAGCTTTGATGTGTACATGTTAAGCATTACAGATGTAGCCAGACCTCAACGCCAGTCTTCAGATCATTTTCCCTTAATTGCAAGAACTCCAAGGGACCCAGGAAATAAAATGTTCCTTCCAACACTAAACAGAATACCCTCAAGTATGTACATTTTTTTTAGAAACCCACAGAACTTAAGTGTTAAGTCAGTTAACATACGCAACCTTATTTATGTGAATGCATACGAAGGATAAAGGGTAGAACGGAGTTCCTACTGTAAAACTCAAAGAAAAAGAAAAGCACTTACATGAGTTTTGTCTGTAGTCTCATACTGTATTGTGAAATTCATCTGCCATTTTGCATAAAGGCAAATGGCTTTTTCTGAGTCTGTCACATTAAGTTCCAATGCGTGAGATGAGACCGCTCCTAGATTAGAAAGAATCAGATTATAAAATCGTACCACAAAAACATACCTAAAATAAAAAGCTCTATCTACCACTCAAGTTCAACCAGCTCTAAAATGAAACAAGACTCTGAATATATATGGCATCTTGGTGATGGTTTCTCTTTGTATTTTTAGCAGAATCCTACTGATAAAAAAGTCAGCGCCACCCCTTCCAGAAGGAATGGTTACTTGACCTAGGATGCTTTAGGTAATGGCACGGGCCACCGACATTTGCCTTTTGCCTACTAAGAGTCATTTCCCCATTCATCTGTGCCTTGCTAGTTTTGCCTGTCAGGACTTTTGTTTTTAAGTTAAATGAGCTAAGGGGAAGCCTGGGAGGGGTGTTAAACTGCCCCTCTCATTTGCAACAAGGACGGAACTAGAGGGTACTGTGCCCAGTGATGTCAGTCAGAGAAAGACAAACACCATACATCTTACTATATGTGGAATTTAAAAAACAAAACAGATGGACATAGGGGAAGGGAGGGAAAACTAAAGTAAGATGAAATCAGAGAGGGAGACAAACCATAAGAGACCCTTAACTGTAGGAAACAAACTGAGGGTTGCCGGCAGGGGAGATGGGGGGGATGGGGTCACTGGGGGATGGGCAGGAAGGAGGGCACGTGATGGAATGAGCACCGGGTGTGATACGCAACTGATGAATCACTAAACTCTACCCCTGAAACTAACAATACACTATATGTTAACTGACTGATTTTAAATTAAAAAAAAAAAAAACACAAAAACAACCCCGTCTCCCTCAAACCAGACGGTGCAACTTTCTGTCAAAATGATGATAGGTCGGGCGCCTGGGTGGCTCAGCAGGTTAAAGCCGCTGCCTTCAGCTCAGGTCATGATCCCAGGGTCCTGGGATCGAGGCCCACATCGGGCTCTCTGCTCAGCAGGGAGCCTGCTTCCTCCTCTCTCCTCTCTCTCTGCTTGCCTCTCTGCCTACTTGTAATCTCTCTCTCTGTGTCAAATGAATAAATAACATCTTTAAAAAAAAAGAAGTGGTATATATCTACAATGGAATACTATGCAGCCATCAAAAGAAATGAAATCTTGCCATTTGCACTGACGTAGATGGAACTAGAGGGTATTATGCTGAGTGAAATAAGTCAATCAGAGAAAGACAATTATCATATGATCTCTCTGACAGGAATTTGAGCGGCAGCGCAGGGGGTCATGGGGGGTAGGGAGGGAAAAATAATGAAAGAAGATGGGATCGGGAAGGAGANTACTTGTAATCTCTCTCTCTGTGTCAAATGAATAAATAAAATCTTTAAAAAAAAAAAGGTGATAGGTCAGGGCGCCTGGGTGGCTCAGCGGGTTAAAGCCTCTGCCTTCGGCTCAGATCATGATCTCAGGGTCCTGGGATCGAGCTTCCTCCTCTGTCTCTGCCGGCCTCTCTGTCTGCTTGTGATCTCTCTCTCTGTGTCAAATAAATAAATAAATAAATCTTTAAAAAAAAAAACGATGATAGGTCAGATGTTCTTTTTTTTTTTTAA
>LNAC01000379.1:1373541-1393681 GCA_002007465.1 Ailurus styani | reverse complement strand
CAGGACCCTGAGATCATGACCTGAGCCGAAAGCAGAGGCTTTAACCCACTGAGCCACCCAGGCGCCCTAGGTCAGATGTTCTATGGTCTTGTTGCTTTCAATCCTGTCGAAAGCTATGTGACCTATGACACGCGGATGTCTTGGCAAACTATTCTATTCTGATAGGAAATGTGGGATAGTTCTTTGTAAGCATGTGTCCCATGTGACCAGAAGAACAGAGTTTCAAAGGTTGTTAGGTCTAAACGCAAAAGGTTAATTTTTTATAAATGTAACATTCAACACTTTGTTTTATTTTAAAATCCAATCAATTAGGAAGGCTGACAAATCTTTTGATATGGACTCAAAGTCACTTCCTATGTTCTGAACCAGCTACCTCTTTAGGCAGAGAAACCTTACAGGGTCAGAAAAGCCTTGGGACTTTTGAGCTAACGTGGCTCTGCTCTACACCAGGCTACACACAGGGACATGACCTGTCAAGCTGAAGAGCCCAAGGACTCAAAATACCATGTGCCAGCAAACATACCAGCAGCATAAATGACTGACGACCATTACTTTCTTCACTGTCTCCCACATTACCCAGGGGGTGAGCTGTTTCCTGTTAAGACACTTGCATATCCAGGCGCCTGGGTGGCTCAGCAGGTTAAAGCCTCTGCCTTCAGCTCAGGTCATGATCTCGGGGTCCTGAGATCGAGCCCCACATCGGGCTCTCTGCTCAGCAGGGAGCCTGCTTCTCCCCCCCCACCCGACTACTTGTGATCTCTCTCCGTCAAATAAATAAATAAATAAATCTTCAAAAAAAAAAAAAGCCTGGGGGAAAAAAAAAAGACACTTGCGTATCCTTGGGACACCTGGGTGGCTCAGTCGGTTAATCGGCTGCTTTCGGCTCAGGTCATGATCCCAGGATCCTGGGATCAAGGTCCCGCATGGAGCTCCTTGCTCAGCAGGGAGCCTGCTTTCTCTTCTCTCTCTGCCTGCCGCTCTGCTTACTTGTGCTCTCTCTCTGACAAATAAATAAAATCTTACCAAAAAAAGACACTTGCATATCCTTTAATGATACCTGAGCAATGCAGCGTCATCTACAAGTAGGGACATGCTATGGACCTTAGAGCATCAAGTCCTAGGAGGAATACAAGAAGGCGTGCCTCAGCAGCACCTTTCAAGTTGCACACAAAGGCCGCCGGCCCTGATGCTCCAGAAACCAGGCTGCCTTGCCAGCCGAGTATTATGCTAAAGCTTGTGGTTACAGAGTGCCTAAATGTCCTGGTTATGTCTGGAAAAGACCTCGAGGGGCCCAAGTAGGTGTCATAGCCATTCTTTTCTAAGCACGATACGGAATGGACATGGACATGGACTAGCGCTCAGCCCTGCCCCAGGCTACCCAGTAGTGGGCCAAGAACTCTGGCTTCTAATGTTTCCAATTGACTGGAGGCCTGCTTTTAATATGCTGTCTCTCCCCATCTCAAGTCCCTAGCTTTAACATAACCTCCCTGTATTCAAAGGATTCAAACCAGCTGGAAAAAAACCAAGCCTCACCCGAGTTAATCACTGACTCTCCAAAGATACTGAAGTGATGGAAAGAAAATGGCAGAAGACAGTAATAGCACCGCTGTGCCCACGCAGGAGACCTCAAACTTCATGAAGCATAAGGCACAACAAGTTGTGGTTCAAAGTTACCACTACAGTACATTCAAGATGGTCTAGCTGCCGACCTGAAAATGAGAACTGAGAAATGCCCTGAAGGCTCTAGCACTTTCTGTTCCGGCGCCTTCACCGCCTTTCTCCCAGGGAGAGCCACTCCTCTCACAGAGCTTCCCGGCTTCCTTCCCTGCACCACTCCCAACTGCACTGGAAACCGCTTTCACTCGGCATCTATCGCCTCACACTCAGCAATTCCAAAACTACAATTCACTCTTCGGCTTCCTCGGAGCTGGTCCCCTTCTCTCTCTAGCTCTCACGGGGCAGGCGGGACCCTCTACTGTCACTCAGGCTCAGAGGTCTGGGAGTTAGCTTCTACTTCCAGTCCATTCCTGAAGTCCTATTGGGTTTTTTTCCCCCTTCAAATCCTCTCTTAAATCCAACCTTGGCCTTTTATTTCTATTCCCAGCCCGCCGCCCCACCCCTAAATTACTACAGGTGCCTCCTAGCTGTCCCTAGAAATGCTCCCTGATTAATGGTCCTTAAATACCTCTTCCTCTCTGGACCCTTGTTCAGATACTTTTACTAGCTCCAAAACGCCCATATTAAATTTAAATTCCTCCACCTGACTTTCAAAGTAATCCTTAATCGCATCCCACCCTATTCCTTCAACTTCTCCCAAACCATTTTCCCAGAACACACCCTTTAATCCGGTTAAACTTGTCCCACTGGACCCAAAGGCCATGCTCTACTCAATGTCTGCCCTAGGCTTTGACTGTCCCGAACCTTTGAAATTCACAGTTTTTCTACTGACCCCAACGTTCACTTCAGGAAGGATATCCCTCTTTGTTCGGCTGCCCCCAAATCTGAAACACCCCCGACCCTGCCTCTCCCTAATCATTTCTGGTCAATATCACCACGCACTATAAAAGCTGAAAGTGTCAGATACTCGCTGTCCCCGCCTCCCTTGTGGCAAGGATGGGCACTTGGGCTCAGCTCCGCCTGACAGAGGCATCCACCCCAGATTTCAGATAGGAGGGCGGCGGAATGGAGCCACTTGAATGGAACGGTCTCCCCTCAGGCAGAAGCTGCTAGAGCAGGCAGGATCAAGGTCGGACTGGCCGTGTCAGCGAGGTTCAGTGGGGTGATTTGGGAACCTCAACCAGGCTTCAAGATACACAGCCAGGAGCTCTAGTAATTCTGAGTTACCTGATACATGCCTTTTCATCAAGTAAAATTGTACTGATGTGCAACATACATACAGAAGAGAGCACGCTACAACACATGGAAGGGAAAAGCACTGTAACACGAAGCGGACATTTTCACAAGCTGAATCCACTTGTGTCAAGAAACAGCATTCTAAGAGCTCCTGAAGCCCCCGCTGTTCCCCCTTCCAGGTACCTTTTCCCCCTCCCAAGGGCAACCACTATCCTGACTTCTAACTATATAGATTAATTCTGCCTGTTTTTCAACTCAGTATCAATGGAATCATTCACCGTGTTCTTCTGTGTCTGGCTTCTTCCACCGCACCTTACGTTTGTGAAGTTCACCCAGGCTGGTGTATGTAACCACAGTTTGTCTGATCTCACTCTGTGTAGCTTTCTGTTATTGGGTAAATACTCCACTACTGATCAATGGTAGATTGCAGACGGCATATGGATAGTTTCCTGTTTGGCCCTACTACACAAAGACACGTTGGTCACACACGTGGATGTGTACCTGTTGGGTATGTGTCTAGGAATGAAACGGTGGAATCAAAGCCTACACATATGCCCCGATTTGTTCTTAATAAATTCCTTTTCTGCTTAGAATCAATCAGATTTTATTTCTGGTGCTTACACTGAAGAACCTGGACTGGGACGCCTGGGTGGCTCAGTCGTTAAGCGTCTGCCTTGGGTTCAGGTCGTGGTCCCGGGGGGTCCTGGGATCGAGCCCCGAGTCGGGCTCCCTGCTCAGTGGGCTTCTCCCTCTCCCTCTGCCTGCCACTCTGCCTATTCATGCTCCTCCTCAATCTCTCTGTCAAATAAATAAATAAAATCTTTTAAAAAAAGAAACCAAGGGTGCCTGGGTGGCTCAGTGGGTTAAAGCCTCTGCCTTCGGCTCCGGTCATGATTCCAGGGTCCTGGGATCAAGCCCCACATCGGGGCTGTCTGCTCAGCAGGGGGTCTGCTTCCTCCTCTCTCTCTGTCTGCCTCTCCGCCTGCTTGTGATCTCTCTCTCTCCCTCTCTGTCAAATAAATAAATAAAATCTTTTTTTTAAAGATTTTATTTATTTATTTGACAGAGAGAGATTACAAGTAGGCAGACAGAGAGAGGAGGAAGCAGGCTCCCTGCTGAGCAGAGAGCCAGATGCAGGCCTGATGCGGGCCTCATCCCAGGACCCTGGGATCATGACCTGAGCCGAAGGCAGAGGCTTTAACCCACTGAGCCACCCAGGCGCCCAAAATAAAATCTTTTAAAAAAAAGAAACTGGACAAGCTACCCATTTTTCAGCAGCCTGTTTTCTCCACCCAAGATCTCCTTAACCATAAAAGCCTCAAGAAGCAGTCATACGTGGCGCATACCCCCACCTCTCTGTATTTTAAACTATCCTGAATTATGCAGTTATTTTATGCCTGTAAATCCTGACTCCTATATTGTCACAAGCTCTAAAACAGCAGTTTTCAACTATAACTTCACAACAAACTGGCATGTCATGGTAAATTATAGTATACAGCAGGTAATTTGTTAACTAATAAAAAAAGGACCTGAGTCTGTGAATGGATGATAAATACGGATTTGATAATGTCGCTGCCACTCATTTGAATTCCAATATTCTCCCTCACCAACAGAAGATCTAATCTATGCCGCAGCCCCTGACACTGTGCCTCTTAGATGAACGTCATCCATCACTGGGGCCATGGTCAGGGAGACCATGTCTATTACCTTCCCTCCATCTCCTATCATTCCTAATAGTGTGGAATACATATTAGTTTCTCAATAAATCCTGGTTGATCATATCAAGGTAAAAATACCCTGCAATAAGGACCTGAAATATAGTTTAATTATAAAAAGACCAGTGTTTTAGCTCTTCCAAATCATGAACCTAGCCCATGTGGCTTCAAGATACTCCCTCAACCTCCAAGTCAAGTTTTTGCCTCAATAAATTTTGACATGAATTTTAAGCTTGGAATAATGAATTTCCTATAAGTCAAGTTGATAGCTGAAACATTTACACTTTGCTAAAAAAGTCTCCAGCAAACCATTCCATCCTTGTTGCTGTATTTGATTTTAGCATAGCTAAGCCATTTTTGTTTAAAAGTCTTTATGACATTAAAAAACCCCACAGCTGTGTCAACTATACTCAAATTAAAAAAATAAAATAATTAAATGTAGTTAAATAATGTTTTTCAAAAGAAACCCCACACCGCTGAATATATCCTTGAGTGTGTAATTATAGAGCTGAGAGTTTATTCTCCAAAGAAAAAGGCATGCCTCAAAATCAACTTTCTCAAATTTAAATATCCTCTCAATCTTATTTCCAAAAAGTTCATTTACAGGTCCTTTTAGAACTCACGACTTATTTCGCCAAGCATGAGATGCCGCATAAAAGTGGCTAGGTTTTTATAAGTCTATCTGACCCGGAGTGTAGTTGAAAATATAGATTTGCAAACAAAAGGAGGGGTGGGGTGGGAACGTAATAGCAGTGGTAAAACAAAACCAATAAAAAACAATGATCTAAGAGACAATATAATGAGGTGATCAAGAGCCCCATCCCTGGCACCGCAAAGCTAGAATTCAAATCAAGTCAGTCCAATTTACTAGCTGTGAGACTCTAGGCAAGTTATCCTTGCGAAGAATTGGAGTATTTCTTGAACAGGTTCTTCAAAAGCATGCAAGCCCTTGAGAGCTAGAACTTTGCCAAGCAAGTTGGATATTCCAGCTTACAAGCGTCCCTTCTAGTAAAATACAGCACCTAAAGGAATCCTTTCCAAATTTTAGTTCTAAACATACTTCATCATATTAAGTTATAAACTCCTGAACTCAAACTCATCAGCTCAGAATGATGTTGGGCAAAGGGTCTTAAAAAAAAAAAAGACACAGGCATACAGTACTTATTTATTCTTTCTTTGCTGTTCACGGGTTTAACAAATCAGATTAACTGTTCCTCATTCACAAGTCCTCATTTACGCTTCCTACTATAGGTACAACCTCCCATTCAGTTGCTGATACTCTCCATTTCTGGTAAACCTCTTTCAAAAAGAAAAGTGATGAAATGATTTTAAGCTACAAAATAATTTATTTTTAAGATCAGACAGTGGGGTAAGAAAGTAAGATTCAACACTATCCAACTAATGGAAAATGCTTATTGCCAAGTGAGTGGTGTTTGGCAGACCTCCAGAATTCTTCTGCGATGCACAGCAAGATACCAACAAGTACTTCTAAAGTACACTTTTGGATCTGAGACGACCTCCGATCACTTTAATATGAAATTATGATCGGAATGCTTTTGTCACTGCAGGAGGAAGAGCAGACTTCCTGCACCAAGGATCACTTAAGTCAGCTACAGTGCTATGAAATAATTGTCAATTGCAAATTCCACTCAAGGATATAGGAGAAGAAAGCAGCACTGCTGGGAAATATGTGAATATATTTGAATATCTATCATCCTATCAGATGTGATAACCAATGACTAATAGACAAATAATAAGCCTGTGGAAGTATCTCTATTATAGCGGAAAATAATTTTAGCAGAACTTTGAAATCAAAGTTACCAGTTTAACAAAATGTGGTTAAGGTTAGAGAGAGATCTCCTGCTTACTTTCTCTCTTTCAGATCACATCCAAAAGGGGGAGAGATTGGTTCTTCGTGAAAATCTTATTCTCCTTCCCACCAAGGACTTTCTAGTTCTCCCTGTTAACCTTCCCTACTATGGAGGTGTATCTGAAGGGGTACGTGTACGATACCAGCATTATATACGGGATTATACATCAGTAAATTGGTTTATAATTATCGGCACTGCTTAGCACTGATCTTGAAGTTCTCAATCCAAAGACACAAAAAACACTTCCTGCAAAACATAATTTAAGGTTCGCAGAAGAAAAAGGAGATCAAGTTGGTCTAATTGATAGTCCTATATCCCCAGTGCCCACCAGAGAATACCCTCGATAAAAATCTACAGAGGATTAACCATGTACCAGGTGCTGTGCTGAGTAGGCAATGGGAAATAACAGTGCCTAAGATATTCTTGGCTCTCAGAGACGAATAATGCCTTAGGGGAGACTTGACTGGCAATGGGATTTTTTAAAAGAGTGGAAAATAGGCTAGCCTAGTGACCTTAAGAGTTTGGGAACGACCGGATTTACTCCTTCATATTCCTCCAGATGGTCACCTGGCTGGCCTCCGTGCAACATTCAGGCCTCTGCTCACTGGGCCATCGATATAAACCGGTTTGGGAGGGAGGGCCTCCTACCAGGGAAGTCCATACCGGGGATATTTCTATGAGGTTTCTCCCACCCAGAAAAGCACCAACCCTATAAAAAGCAGAAGTCAAACTAGTTGTAAAAATCAATAACCACAGAAGAATTCTGAAATCTATGATGTTACAAAGAAAAGACACTTAAGACAACGACGCTACAAAATGATTTTTAGCCACTACTCTCTTTATAATGCATCCGCGGAGCTTTTCTTCAGAAAGTTCTCTGGTCAGTTGTAAGTCATTCAAATAAAGAGCATAACTTAATCTCTGTGAAAAGGACCAATAATACACAATCCCTAAGAACTCTTTTCTATACTGGCTCTAAAGAAGCTATTTTTTTTAAAGCTTCCATGGAGCTGGGAGTGTTACAAAGTAAAACTGGTACAGCTTGAGCACTCAAGGTAATGAGACTATAAATTCAGGACAGATCCCCCTTCAGTGGTTCCCCAGAAGAGCGCAAGATTCGCAACAGGTACTTTACAAATATTTACTGAGTTCTTTTTTTTTTTTTTTTTTTGACAGAGAGAGAGAGATCACAGGTAGGCAGAGAGGCAGGCAGAGAGAGAGGAGGAAGCAGGCTCCCCACTGAGCAGGGAGCCCCATTCGGGCCTTGATCCCAGGACCCTGAGATCATGATCTGAGCCAAAGGCAGAGGCTTTAACCCACTGAGCCACCCAGGCGCCCATATTTACTGAGTTCTTAAAAAAACCTATTCCTGGTATCCATCCATGCAAAACCCACCAAGCAACTCAAGACGGGCTCAAGTCTTGAGAGAGAGCCACATGGAAGGAGTCTGAGCTCCACACTGAACCAGCAGCTGCCAGAAAAAGCAGCTGTACCGAAGAGATGATTTCTATTTCATCCTGCTATGGTCTGAAAAATCTAATCTAGGTACATTAGGAACTTTTTACTCCACCAAACCCTGTTCTAAACCTGGAAGTGGAGGAAATCGATCTTGGAAATCTTCCAAGAAGATGAATCTAGTTAGTCCCGATCAATAAATGGCAAACTAGCAGCAGATGAGCCGACGGGTTCTTTTATGTGCTTCTTTTTGCCTATTTTCTGCAATGAGCAAGCATTGCTTTTGTAAAAACAAAACAAAAAAGCTTTCATTATATCAAAAAAAAGAAACAAACAAAAACCTAATGACACGAAAGCCAACAAGTAGGACAACTATTATCTTTTTTTTCACTTTCTCTAAACAATAACTGGGTTGTGTTTGTGCAGATTCAATTGGCAGCGAACTACTGATTAACAGATGCCTCAGTCAGATGTGTTCTAGCCACTGATAAGGTGCTTTTCGTTGTAAACAATCCTCTCTTAGGGTCACTGGCCCCTCAGTGCTTCACAGCAGTGTTAAAAGAGTTTCCAGGGGTGTTTGAGCCCAGTCTCCACGGCCCCCTTTCAGAAGGTCTCCTGCCCTATGTGGACAGCTGCACTAGATCTGGGGAGTCTCAAACATTTGGTATCAGGACCCCTTTTTCGCTTACCCACTGAGGACTTCGAAGAGTTCTGGTTTATGTGCATTCTATCTACTGGTATTTGCCATGTTCGAAATTAAAAATGAGACGTGAATAAAACACAACATCAGAGCCATCAGAGTGGTGATGTCATCATACATTATGAAACCTCTGGAAAACTCCACTGTACACTGGTGAGAGTGTGAGTGAAAACGACAAATAACTTCTTGGTGTTCTTTCAGAAATAAGTTTTTATCTGACAGGCACCCCCGCAAAAAGATCCTTGAGAATCACTCGGTGAGATCATCAAGAACCCTTCCCACACTGCCACTCTGGAGCTAGATTGCTCAACTTGGGCACTACTGACCTTCGGAGGTGGGTAATTCTTTTGGGGGGGACGCTATGCTGAGCACTGTAGGATGCTTAGCGCCATCCCCAGCCTCTACCCACCAGATGCCGAACGCAAACCCCTGTTGCGACAACCAAAGGTGTCTCCAGATATTGCCAAATGTCCCGTTTGAGAATCCACTATTTTAGGACGCTGATTTTATTCTACTGAAACGTGAACTGCAGAGTGTGCACCCCTCGTTGCCTTCTCGGACCCCTAATATCTCTATTTCCTTGCCACTCCCATCTGGGTCTGTTCCTTTGGGTTTTTGAATTTGGTCACAAACAGCAAGTCAGTGGAGAGCAACAAGCACACGATGAAGCAGGTCAGGAAGAGACATTCTGGTCGAAGTTCACCTTTGAGGCATTACAGCCCTCAGGGACCCAGTGATCTTTGGGCGGGGNTTTTTTTTGGGGGGGGGGGGGGGAGGTAAAATGCAATCAGCCAACATTCATCCGGCCTTTCTTATGACTTGGTAAGAACCCAATCTTGGGCAAGTTACCTATCTTCCTCCTCCAAGAACGAAGTAAAAGGTCAGTTGTGCCACTGAGAAGAAAACGAGCTTCTTCTGAAGGCAGAGAGGCAGTATACACACCTCAGATGCACCAGCCCCAAAACCTCCCATGTGGGAGGCCCTCCCAACCGAAATATCTAGAGATTTTTTTTTTAAGGCTTTAAGTGGTTCTTGTTGTTTTTAACCAGGATCTGGCTGGGAGGAACTAGCAAAACTGATAGAAAACTGCCATCCTCAACACCTCCAAGTCAGATCTTCACTCCCCACCAAAGTTCCCCCGCATCCCTTGAGCCTCCAGAGGTTAGGTCCGAGTTTCCACCCCCCCCCCGGAAATTGCCCCAGGCCACCTTAGATCCCTACCCCTCAAAACTCCAACTCAAATCCAGCCATCACTCCTCATCTGTTTACTCACCCTTCCTCCACGGCCTCAAATTCCCACCCACAAACTGCCCCCCAGCCCTCTCGCTGTCNCCCCGCTGCCCCCCCAGACTCTACTGTCCTATCTGCCCGTACCCCCCTTCCCCCAAGCTTCTTCATGCAGGCGACAGTCTCTTCCCTCCCCAATTTTCGCTCTCATCGCATAGTTGTCCACCATCTTCAAAACTCTTCTCTGATCCTAAGAAACCAGGACTCTCCCAAAGGTCTCGGCCACCGCAAAATCGCGCGTACGTCCCTCCCCAGTATCTTCTCCAAGTTACTCTTCCTACCCAGATCGGCTCCACGCCTCACTCTTCCCCCACCCTCCCCCACCCCGCTTACTCGCCCCGTCTCACTCTCACGGGCCCTTCTTTCCCTGCCACCCCTCGGCCAGGCCTTCTCTAGGTCACGGCTCGCCTCCTCGGGCCAAGCGCCGCCGCCCAGTGTCAGCTGCTCAGCCTCACCCCACCCCCGACCAGTCTTTCAGGTTGTGCCCTTTGAACCGGGCTCCCCGGGCCCAGGCGGAGGGTCACAGCAGGAGGGCCCGACAACTCACCCAGGACAAGGCAGAGCAGAACGAGCTCAGAGCCCGGAACCGGGGAGAGGCGGAAGCACACCATGATTCCGCAAAAGCAGGCGGCGGCGGCGGCCGATCGCAGTGGAGGTGGCGGCGGCAGCAACAGCAGCAGCGACACCAGGCAAAAGGCTTGCAGGAACCCAGGCGAGAGCACCGCAGACCACCGACCACAGCACTGCAAACGCCAGGACTCGCCGCTTCAGCGCGGGTCATAAGACAGGGGCGGGGCTCTTTCTTGCTTTTACCCAATCTCCGCGCTTGAAAGCGGCGAGAGGGGCGGTGATGGAGGGGCCGGTGGGCGGAGCGACCACGCCCTGGCTTTTTGGTTCACAATCATTCTTATGCGCCTAAGAGATACGTGCGGTCGGCCTTTTCAAAGGCTTAAGAGAGAGGATTACGGGGTGTAGGTAGTACAGTTCATTTCAGTTCCAGCCCCTTGAGGAGGAAGAGAATAATTTCGTTGAATTAAAAAGGTTGCTAAGCATCGCAACATAACATATATAAAAATAATACACAATTATTCTAGAAACAGTGTTGTTATCCCTGCAGTTCATGTGATTAGATGGATAAGGGAGCTAGGGGGTAGTGTGGCGTCGGGGACCGCCAGAGCCAAGACGTGACCTTGAACTTCGCCTAGTTGCAATACCCTGTTTTTCAGGTGGAGGAATTGAACTCAGAGGAAGAATCTTCTTTAAATGCAGAAAGAAAGAAAATAGGAAAGAGAGAAATAAAATAGGAGGGTAAAGGGGGAAAAAATAAAGATCTTCTATATTCCCACTACCCAGAGAGATGGTTATCTATCTCTCCTTCCAGTTGTTTTTCCTATGCATATCCACATGTGAATATTCTTTAATGAATTCGTACTAAACATACTATTTGATACACTTGACAATTGAACAGATGAAACCTAAAATACTCAACAAATGAAAGCATTCAAAAACTATAAAAAAGAGGCGGCTTTTCTATGGTTCCTGGACTACACTTTGAGGAACACTTAAAAATTGAGCTCCAAAAGTATCTGCTCCAGGAGATCTTAATCTGGTGTCAATGGATGAACTTGCCCGGGGTGGGGGAGGGTAGAGGGGACCATCTGTGAATCCCCAGAAATTACTTGCAACATTTATGTATGTGTATTTTTCAGGGGGAGAGGAGAGGTTAGAGCTTCTACCAGTTCTCAAGTGGGACCTGTGAGTCCTCACCCTAACACCCACCCCTGCTCAAAAATTAGGAGTTATTGGGCGCCTGGGTGGCTCAGTGGGTTAAAGCCTCTGCTTTCGGCTCAGGTCATGATCTCAGCGTCCTGGGATCAAGGCCCGCATCGGGCTCTCTGCTCAGCAAGGAGCCTGCTTCCTCCTCTCCCTGTCTCTCTGCCTGCCTCTCTGCCTACTTGTAATCTCTCTCTGTGTGTCAAAAATTAATAAAATATTTACCAAAAAAATAGGAGTTATTGATATATCCTGTCACTTGCTTTAATATGATTAATTCCCGAAAGTGAGAACACTTATTCATGAATGTCTTCTTCACGGGTGCAACTGAGTCATGGGCAGCTGACTTGCTCTATGAGGAACTAACATACGCTATAGTATTAGGCAATGCTTTGAGCAAGGGAAGGTCATTTGACAGTCCTACCACCAATAAGGCTTGAAAGGAGCCATGGCTTGGAGAATCCTTGATTGAGTTGAGTCCTTACAAGTTTCCCCACGCATTCTTTTTTTTTTTTTTAAAGATTTTATTTATTTATTTCTTTATTTATTTCACAGAGGGAGAGAGATCACAAGGAGGCAGAGAGGCAGGCAGAGAGAGAGAGGGTGAAGCAGGCTCCCCGCTGAGCAGGGAGCCCGATGCGGGCCTCGATCCCACATGACCTGAGCCGAAAGCAGAGGCATTAACCCACTGAGCCACCCAGGCGCCCTCCCCACGCATTCTTACTGACGGACTCTGTCCCTTCTCCCCCAGCTGTAAATCGCCTAACTGTAATGTTCAGCGAAACCCTAAGTTCTAGAAGAGTTACAAAAGAGCAGAGTGGAAAGAACATTGGATGGGCAGTCAGAAAAGTTAGGGGTGAGATACCATTTACTGGCAGCGTGACCTTGGGCACCAAAGTGAGTGCAAGTCACTTCATCTCTTTAACTTCTGTATTTTTATCCATAAAACAAAAGTGAGACCAGAGCAGTTTCTCAATCCTGGCTGCATTGGAATAACTGGTGGGACCTTAAAACTAGCGTTGCCCTTGCAGCCACTCTGGAAAACAGTATAGAGATTCCTCGAAAATTTGAAAATAGAGCTACCCTACGACCCAGCAATCGCACTACTGGATATTTACCCTAAAGATACAAAGGTAGTGATCCTCAGGGGCACGTGCACCCGAATGTTTATAGCAGCAATGTCCACAATAGCCAAACTATGGAAAGAACCTAGATGTCCATCAACAGATGAATGGATTAAGAAGATGTGGTATACACACACACATATATATATATATACAGTGGAATACTATGCAGCCATCAAAAGAAACGAAATCTTGCCATTTGCAACGACATGGATGGAACTAGAGGGTATTATGGTAAGCAAAATGAGTCAATCAGAGAAAGACAATTATCATATGATCTCTCTGATATGAGGAAACTTGAGATGCAGGATGGGGGGTCATGAAGGGAAGGGAAGGAAAAATGAAATAAGATGGGACCAGGGAAGGAGACAAACCATAAGAGACTCTTAGTGTCAGGAAACAAACTGAGGGTTTCTGGGGGGTGGGGAGGAAGGGCTGGGTGGCTGGGTGATGGACATTGGGGAGGGTTTGTGCTATGGCGAGTGCCGTGAATTTGTGTAAGACTGATGATTCACAGACCTGTACCCCGGGGGCAAATAATACATTATATGTTAATCAAAAAAAATCTAGTTGCCCCTTGGTCCCAGCCCTTGAGATTCTGATTCAGTTGGTTTGGAGTGGGGCCTGGGCATTATATTTTTCTCAAAACTCCCCAAGACAATGTTAATAGGCCAGAGATGATCTCTAAGGTGGTCCCAGCTAAGATTCTATGAGAATAAATGTTCATTTATTGAAAATATAAGGAAATGGTATCACAATTAGTCAAATGTCCAGTTTAATAAATCATTGCCCTTAACTTTCTGCAGGTATCGTCAAATAAAAAAAAATGGAAGACAGTGAGATATAAACAGGCTTATAAGCTAACTCTCCCCATCACAACCTTTCCCCCTGACCGAAAATAAACATTAGTTTCCTGACTGGGAAGGGAACCTCAGGGGACAGAAAAATGTTTTTAAGTGGTAAGTAAATGATGGGTGTGTTCTTAGAATCAATCGATTAAACATTCTCAAATCTTCATTTGGTCTGAACTTCTGCATTCACCACCATTTTCTGTGAAACACTGAGAACCACTCCCTTTCCCAGGCAGTGTCCCATGACCCCAGCCCAGTTGAAGGAGCTTACCCCAGGCTCTTCGGTGTGGGACCAGCATCCATGTTTGAGAAACTCTGTGAGATCCCCGCCCCTCTGAGCTTCACATCCGTGTCTTGATTGTTGCTACTGCTGAATCCAGAGGGCTTTTATGTGCACTTCCTCCCCTACCACACCCCCTCCCCACCCTGTACCCCCATAGGTAGTTTATGACTCTTTTTTTTTTAAGTTTTTATTTATTTACACAAGCTTTACATCCAATGCCGGGCTCGAACTCACGACCCTGAAATCAAGAAGCGCAGGCTTGACCAAGCCAGCCAGGCACCTCTGTTTATGACTCTTTGTAAATTTTTTTTTCATTTTTAATTTTTTTTAAAGATTTTATGTATTTATTTGACAGAGACGCAGTGAGAGAAGGAAGACAAGCACGGGGAATGGGAGAGGGAGAAGCAGTCTTCCTGTGGAGCAGGGAGCCCGTTGCAGGGCGCGATCCCAGCACCCCAGGAATCATGACCTGAGCCGAAGGCAGATGCTTAACAACTGAGCTACCAGGTGCCCCACTGACTCTAAAAAATTTTTTTTTTATTTTCAAGAAATTTCTATCCCAGTGTGGGGCTCAAACCCACAACTCTGAGATCAAGTGTCGCAAGCTCCACTGCCTGAGCCAGCCAGGCGCCCCTATGACTCTTCTGAGCGGCTTAGAGAGCTCATGACTTTTTGGCCCGGGAGTAGGGCGCTGCTGGCAAATACATCCCTGAATGTGAACACTCTGAATGGCGTGAGAAATAATGGTCCCATCAGATTTTGTAAATGATGGATGATGAAATGTGTGGGTCAGAGGGAGGAAATGGACATAAAGATACAGAGATTTAGACTGGGAAAGTGATAAATGTCTATGAAACACAGGGTGGACAATCACTGGTAGCCAGGCTCGTGGTGAGTGTAGCATAACATACAGATTTGTTCGATCGCTATGTCGTACACCAGAAAGCAATGAAAACTGGGTGTCAACTATACCTCGATTTTAAAAGAAAAGTTTTGGGGCGCCTGGGTGGCTCAGCTGGTTGAGCGCCTGCCGTCGGCTCAGGTCATGATCCCAGGGTCCTGGAATCGGGCTCCCTGCTCAGAGGGGAGTCTGCTTCTCCCTCTGCCCCCCGCCCATGCTCTCTCTCCCTGTCTCTCTCAAAAAAATACAATCTTTAAAAAAAAATAAAAAGAAAAGTTTTCCTGGAAAAAAAAAGTTTTATGAAATAAATGAACGAGTGGCCGTGAGGTATCAGTGTCACCTAGCTTTCATCGTATGGTTGTTTTATTTGCATTCTCGCTCTGCCGTCTTTCCTTTCCCTACTCCTCCCTTAAGTTTCTCCCCCACTCCCTTTTCCGTTTTCACTCCAGCATGCCCCTTTTCTGGATCGTGCCCCCAACCGTGATAATACGGTTCTCACTCTTGAGGCCAGCAGAGGTCACAGTCGACTCAAGAGGCCGCCCACCTCTGATCTGGAGCTCTCTGGGTGGATGGAGACATGCCGTTTTCAGTTCTTAGCTTCCTCTGGTGGGATTCTTCTCGACACCCCCCCTGAAAAGGTATGGTTTAATCTGCTAAAACAAAATGCTTTGAGCATGCCTCAAAACAACCAAAAGAACTTTTTAAAACACAGATTACTAAAAAAATAATAAATAAACAAACAAACAAATAGATAAATAAATCACAACCTACTGAGCCCCACTGTGGAGTCTGAGCAGGTCCGGGGTGAAGCACGAGTCTGCTTTTCTAGCAGCTTCCTAGATGATCCTGGGGCTGCTGTTCTGGAAACCATAGTCTGAGTAGTGAGGTCCCAAACTTGCACCTGTGGCTACCTGTCCTCTGGGGAGTGGAATTAAGAAGTGGTAGGGGGGCCTGAGTGGCTCAGTGGGTTAAAACCTCTGCCTTCGGCTCAGTTCATGATCTCAGGGTCCTGGGATCAAGGCCCGCATCGGGCTCCCTGCTCAGCGGGGCGCCTTCTTCCTCTTCTCTTTCTGCCTATTTGTGATCTCTCTCTCTGTGTCAACTAAATAAATAAACAAATAAATAAATAAGAGAAGTGGGGGGGAAGTGCATAAGAAGAAAAAAAGAGGTGGGGAAGGTACTTTGACTAACTTCTGCAGTACTTAAATTTTTACAACAATTGCATTGTTTTTGCAATAATGATTTTAAATTAACGAATGCAAATCATTTAAAACGTCAAAAATTTAAAAAGGGATAAAACTGAAAGGAAACATCCTTTCCCCTCCCTTAAGCCCCAGTCGCACTCCTCAGAGTAATAACTGTTAACGCTATTTTTTAATGCTCTCAGGAAAAAATTATTCCTGTACCTGGATATGTATTTATATTCTTTTTTTAATTAGACAAATAGGAGCATGCTCTACACATTGCTTACTGACTTGCTTTTCTCACTTAATGGCGTATCTTGAAGATATTTCTTTTTTTTTTTAAAGATTTTATTTATTTATTTCACAGAGGGAGAGAGATCACAAGGAGGCAGAGAGGCAGGCAGAGGGAGAGGGGGAAGCAGGCTCCCCGCTGAGCAGAGAGCCCGATGCGGGCCTCGATCCCAGGACCCCGAGACCATGACCTGAGCCGAAAGCAGAGGCTTTAACCCACTGAGCCACCCAGGCGCCCTGAAGATATTTCTTAAAAGCCATATAGTTTTACCTCATCCTTTCATTTTTTTTTTTTTTTATTCATTTGACACAGACAGAGAGATTACAAGTAGGCAGAGAGGCAGGCAGAGAGAGAGGAGAGAGGAGGAAGCAGGCTCCCTGCCGAGCAGAGAGCCCGATGCGGGCCTCGATCCCAGGACCCTGGGATCATGACCTGAGCCGAAGGCAGCGGCTTTAAACCACTGAGCCACCCAGGCGCCCTACCTCATTCTTTCAAACGGCTCCTTAATATTTCATTGTGTAGTTATATCATAATTCGTAAATACACAAATATGCTTAAACCTCTCCTTTCAAACAAATCCCTAGATCTGTCTGCAGCATCACCTTGTGGTTTGTATAGGAATTGCATCGCAGAACAGCATCAATATAAGTGAATTTTCATAAACCACTTAGACTCAAGTCGTTCGTTTGAAAATTGGAAACTTAGCACAAGATAAACATTGCAGGTGTGGGCAGAGCAAAGTGGGGTCCAGCAGCTGTGATGCTGAAGTGGGTTTTTGGAACCCATTCAGCCATCAGATGGTCATGCAACCTTGACGCTTTGTGCATCCGATAGCCCTCTCCACGCCCAAATGAAGACTCTCCCCCGCGGCCCCCAGCCCGACTTGGAGGAGACAGGAGCGTAGTCAGCTGACGGCAAGAAGTTGCTTCTTACAAGAAGGCGAAGTTAAACCACGGGTCCGCTGCGTGTATCGCTTTACTCTCTTAGAGAGGGCAGCTCAGCCTAGTAGGGAAGAGGCGGAGCTCCGACCTTGGACCGCCTCTACTTGAATCCCGCTTCTTTCATTTCCTAATCATGTGACTTCGGGACCTCAGTTTTCTCATCCGTAAAATGGAGGTATAACAGTGCTTCTATCAAGTAGGATTATTGTAAGGATTAAGTGAGGTGCGTGGAAAACGCTCACATATAGAAAGGAATTAACAAATATTTCCAAGGCTGTGATCAGTGTTGGTCATTCTAGTGTTCCCTTCCCTCCCTGTCAGCATGTCACAGACCTAAGCAAGTTCTCATTGCTGCTCACTGATTAAGGGAGGGCCATTACTATCCTTTAAATTCTAAAATTCCTTCTATCTACATGTAATATATTTCTAGTGAAGAATATTTGTAAAACCCTGCTAAGCACAAAGAAAAAAATTAAAAGCCCATAGTCCTCCTTCTGCCTAGAACATTCCTTCTCTTCCCACCTCCTCCAGCAGCAGGCTGGCTTCTGCTTCTCCAGGGGAAACGACTTTCTCCAAAGAAACCTTCTTTAACCAGCCAAGGCTGAATTAGGGAGGATTCACCAATGTGCTCTCCCCCCGCCAATATCCTGGACTTCCCTCATCATGGCATTCATCACACTGTAATTGTTCATTGGCCCAGACCCGCCAGGAGCCTGTGAGCTTCCCCGGGGTCGAGGACGTGGCCATTTTTTTTCACCAGTCTCTTCTCATAGTAAGAGTTCCGTAAATGTATATTGGATTAATGAATGAATGACAGATCTAAGAATAGGTTCTGGCTTTTTGGAGGCCATATGACCTAAGTGCTGAACTGGAGGAAAGGTCTCCCCAGCAGAATACTTCCCCAGTTTTTCTTCCATCTTAGTCACGTCAGGGAAAGTGGCAGGCTATGGGCCTTCTTTCCATTAGACCAACCAGCTGACCCTTGACAAATGTCTGCCTTCCACCTTTACCACCTTCTCCTCATCTCTTTGTCGCTCCCTCTTTCTGAGTCTCATTCTCTCTTTCTCTCACACACACACACTTACATGCTGCCTTACTTACACCTCCGCCATGATCCCCACATTCTCTTTCAACACAACAGATTATGTGGGAGAGTGACCCCAGAACAGTATGACCCACAAACTGGGAAATGATGTATCACTTAGGAAACAATGTCCCATTTCCCTTCCTTTGCAGTAGGGGTTTGGGGGAGAGGGTTCATATTCAGAAATCCTTAACCCTACCTGGTGATAGTATTCATGATGACGATGACCTGACTCTGAAGGTATCACTGAGAAGGCCGCAGTCAACTCTTTGGCACAAGATGGCGGCCCCTTGTTGCAGACCCTTGATTTGAAGCGATGGACATGTTCAAATCAGAAGAGCCCTCGTCTGCTTCAACCTCTTCATTTTGCCCAGGGAGCTCCAGTTACTTGCCCAAGGGGGCAGCCAAATGGGGACTAGACCCCTCACCTCTGTACTTCTTGTCTAGTGCTCTATTCTGGGTTATCGCAAACCCTGGGCTCTACAAGGCCCCATTCATCGAAGGTTCTTGTCAGTGAGAGAGGCCCCGCAAACACCGAGGGCGCTGCTCAGTGCTGGTACAGAACTGATTAGATAGAGACCTCAGCGCTCCTAGGAACTGAACTGTGGGAGTTTCCTAGCAACTTCCCTCTTCCGGAGGTTATTTACTACCTTTTCCAGCTGACTGTTCACCTAAGCACTTGCTGGCTTTACCATAGGCTTTAAGGAAGGACAACCCATCGGCCAACCACTTCACTAGGGATTTAACAGAAGATTGAGAAAAACAAGTCCACGTCACTTTGATTCCAACCCTTTCTTTCCATAGGCGTCTCTCCATCCTTTCTCCCCAAACACAGTGGTTTCGGCAATCCAGGGTGGCTTCCAGGGGTAGACATGTCTACCTGAAGACCTGCAATGCAGGATGAAGACACCAACCCTCCAGATAAAACCTAAATGATGGGCTTCGCAGGCCCCCGCAGAGGTTTGACCCTAATGCTCCATCTAGCCCCCTGCTCCCACTGCACATTCACTCATTCTCCTCAACTTACAAACCAGGAAAGCTGGTTTCTGATCCCAGTTTGGCCTCTACTCACTCTGTGGCCTCCTTAGGCCACTTCATCTCTTTGGTCACTAAATCATACTTTACTAAGTGTTTGACCTCCTGTCAGTGTTTCTCAAAGTGTGTTCCATGGCACCCTTGGGTTCAAGGGAGGTATCTTGGAGCATGTAAGGAAGACAATAGCCCCAGTTTTCTTCGTTTTAGAGCACAAGTTTTCGTGGCTCTGTTGCTAGAAAATTATAAGAAACACCGGACAAGAAAATCACCATGTTCACTTTCATCTATACTAGTCTAAAATCCTAGGTTCTTTCTCAGTGTCCAAGATAGGCCTGCCTTATGATGAAAGATTCTGGTGGATTTTGTTCTAAAAATAAAAGCTCAGGGGTGCTTGGGTGGCTCAGTTGGTTGAGTGTCTGCCTTCGGCTCAGGTTGTGATCTCGGGGTCCTGGGATCATGCCCCACATCGGGCTCCCTGCTTGGTAGGAAGTCTGCTTCTCTGTCCTGCACTCCCCTGTTTGTGTTCCCTTTCTTGCTGTGTCTCTCTCTGTCAAATAAATAAGTAAAATCTTTTTTAAAAAATCTTTTAAAAAAATTTTTTTAAAATATTAAAAAAAACCTTCTAAAAAATCTTTTTAAAAAAGATTTTATTTATTTATTTGACAGAGAGAGAAATCACAAGTAGGCAGAGAGGCAGAGAGGGGGGAGGAAGCAGGCGCCCTGCCGAGTGGAGAGCCCAATGCAGGGCTCGATCCCAGGACCCTGAGATCATGACCTGAGCTGAAGGCAGA
>LNAC01000379.1:1344705-1364713 GCA_002007465.1 Ailurus styani | reverse complement strand
AACAAGATGGGATGGGGAAGGAGACAAACCATAAGAGACTTCTAATCTCATAAAACAAACTGAGGGTTACTGGGGGGTGGGAGGGTAGGGATAGGGTGGATGGGTTATGGACATTGGGGAGGGTTTGTGCTTTGGTGAATGCTGTGAAAGATGTAAGCCTGATGATTCACAGACCTGTACCCCTTGGGCAAATAATAAAAATAAAATTAAAAAAAAAAAAAGAAAAATGTTAGAGGAAGACAAAAAAAAAAAATTATGGCCTTTTGGAGGAAAGAACAATAAAGTGCTGTCCTTTATGTCTAAAGTTGGTTCGTCTGAGTTCAATGGCAGTAGTTGTTTTCAAGTCTTTACCCGGCGTACTTACTCACCTGGTATCCTTTATGAGCGCAGGAATCTGCACCAAAGCCTAGTGCTCTGTCGGGTTGGCTCTAGCCAACTTCGACATAAAAAGACACCCCAGTTGTGTCTCGTATATACATATGTCAAACCTCATCAAATTGTACAGTTTAAATATGTATAGTTGGGGCCCCCGGGTGGCTCAGTGGGTTAAAGCCTCTGCTTTCGGCTCCGGTCATGATCTCAGGGTCCTGGGATCGAGCCCCGCATCAGCTCTGCTCAGCGGGGAGCCTGCTTCCTCCTCTCTCTGCCTGCCTCTCTGCCTACTTATAATCTCTCTCTCTGTCAAATAAATAAAATCTTGGGCGCCTGGGTGGCTCAGTGGGTTAAAGCCTCTGCTTTCGGCTCAGGTCATGATCTCAGCGTCCTGGGATGGAGGCCCGCATCAGGCTCTCTGCTCAGCAGGGAGCCTGCTTCCTCCTCTCCCTGACTCTCTGCCTGCCTCTCTGCCTACTTGTAATCTCTCTCTCTGTGTCAAATAAATAAATAAAATCTTTTAAAAATAAATAAATAAATAAAATCTTTTAAAAAGATAAAAATGAATAAAAATAAATATGTATAGTGTATTGTCAGTAATACCTCAACAAAGCTTTTAAAAAGGAACACGTTCAGAGAAGTAATAAATGATAATCAGGATTAAGGAACTGATAAAATGCAAAAATATATTTCTTTTATCAATGTCACTGAGCAGTGAAAAAAATCATTATCTCCTGACTTCTTTTGGTGAGTCATTATTTATTTTAAAGCCTTAAATTTCTGTAAATACAGGCACATGGTTTTACCTGCAAAGTTTTTCCTAAATGGGGACATTTCATTAGCACTTTATTTGCTCTGGCTGTGACACCTAAGAAAACACAATGCCATCGGGTCTCAAAAACAGAAAAGAGGGGCGCCTGGGTGGCTCACTCGGTTAAGTGTGAGCCTTCAACTCAGGTCATGATCCCCAGCGTCTTGCTCAGCAGGGAGTCTGATTCTCCTCCCTCTGCCCCTCCCATCCCCCTGTTTGTGGTCCTTTTCTCTCTCTCAAATAAATAAATAAAAGATTTTTTTAAAAAACCCGGAAAAGAAACATCACTGCCCAGGGGCGCCTGGGTGGCTCAGTACTTAAGCATCTGCCTTTGGCTCAGGTCATGATCCTGGGGTCCTGGGATCAAGCCCCAGCTTGGGGCTCCCTGCTCAGTGGGGAGTCTGCTTCTCCCTCTCCCTCTGCCTGTTGCTCCCCCTGCTTGTGCTCTCTCGCTCTCTCTCTCTAAAATGAATAAATAAAATCTTTTTTTTTAAAGATTTTATTTATTTATTTGACACAGAGAGAGAGATGACAAGTAGGCAGAGAGGCAGGCAGAGAGACAGGGAGAGGAGGAAGCAGGCTCCCTGCCGAGCAGAGAGCCCGATGCGGGCCTCGATCCCAGGACACTGAGATCATGACCTGAACCGAAAGCAGAGGCTTTAACCCACTGAGCCACCCAGGCGCCCAAATAAAATCTTAAAAAAAAAAAAAAAAAGAAGCATTACTGCCTACTGTAGAGGTAGCACATCACCAGTGTCAGGAAACAGGCTAAGGAGTCAGGCTGGCCTAGGTCTGAACTCAAACTCTTGCCACTTCCCTGTAGAAAGAAGCAGCTTATTTTCTTGGACCCTCAGCTTCCTCACAGGGTCAGGAGTGAATCGGGGTCAGCTGAGGAGGAACAGAAAGAGCGATCATTTGGCCTCTGTTCTGGGGTGGCGGGGGGTTTGGCTCGAATCTGGGCTGCTGTATGGTAGTAAACTCTTGTGAAATTGCTGGTAATTCTAAGTGAAGTCCATGGAACCCCGGTGCTAGAGGGTGGGAGCTGGTGAATGTCTCCAAAATCTGAAAGCTTCCCAGGCCTTGAGGACCCATAAGGAATAAATGAGACAGTAATGACTAATGAGTGGGAAAGCTCAGAACAGTACCCTATGGATAGTAAGTACTGCATTCAATCAATGGACTTATTTTTATTTTATTTTATTTTTTATTTTTTTAAAGATTTTATTTCTTTATTTGACACAGAGAGATCAGATCACAAGTAGGCAGAGAGGCAGGCAGAGAGAGAGGAGGAAGCAGGCTCCCTGCTGAGCAGAGAGCCCAACGCGGCCTCCATCCCAGGACCCAGGACCTGAGCCAAAGGCAGAGGCTTTAACCCACTGAGCCACCCAGGCGCCCTGGACTTATTTTTATTCTGTTATGGTTGGTAGCCCACAGTGTCATTGTGAGCAGAGCACTGATGAAATAAACAAGTAACATTCCCAGCAGCTAGTCTGCTGCCTAAGAGGTAAACTTAGTGGGTCTTAGTTCTCTCTTCCCCCTCTCCCTCCTTACTTTGGAACGTTCACTTCTAATTCAGCCCACTCCGTGAAGCTCTCCCTCCTTCGTGGCCCCCAGCTCAACAATGGGGCCTTTCCTGTGGCTCTGGGACAGGATATAGGTGTTTGTGGCTGGGGAGGGGGAGGGAATTTTCCTCTACCCTTCAGAGTTTTGGCTGATCTAAGAATTAAAATGACATCAGACAAATAGGAGAAAATAAAGTTTGATTATGTAAGTACGGGGAACCCACATACACATGAAATTTCAAAGGCAAGCAAAACGAGGTATATGTGTCATCCTGAACTAGGGAGAAGGGGTTAGGGGTCTGGGACTACAAAGGAAAGAAAGCAACTCGCAGGAAGAAAAAGTAAGTTTGGTAAACAGAGGCTGGGCCATCTAGAAACAATGGGACCCAGAGAGGAATCTTAACAAAGGGTCTTTTCCTAATTCTTTTCTGTCTGCTGCCCCTAATCTGTAATACACTGTAGTATCTGTGGTGGCCGCTCTCTCCCTGGAGGAGGTCTCCTATCACGAGTCCTTTAGGCGGTTAGGCAGGGAGGCCGACGTTTCTTCTCGAGTCTTTGGGCCTTGTTTTCAGCTCGGAATACTCTGCATGCCGAAGTAGCACATCTTGGGGAAGCACGGGGTAGAAAAGCTAGGTTGGGTCCCCGGGCATGGAGGTCAGCGCGAGTGTGTCACTTTGCCCTGAAGTGTTGCCCCAGACTTTGGGGACTTCGGTTGTACTTGCTAGAAGGGCAGGGAGTGGGGTGTGACAGATTGGGTTTTCCAGAAGCAGACGCAGAGATGGAATTTGGGGGACAAGATGTTTAGGGGTCAGTATCTGTGACAGAAATGGGTGGGAGTGGGACTGGGCAGAGGGAAAAGCTGAACAGGGATGCCAGGCAAACAAAGCCACAGCTGACTTCACAGGCAGGTCTGGAACAAATCTTTCCCATCGGAGGAGTATCCCACAACAGGCTGGCAAGGGCAGGTCTTTACACCCCCCTCTCTTTCAATCACGTGATGTGGGCTGTCCCAGGAAGAGCATGACCCCACGACCTGGAGTGGAGGCAGACCCTAAGTGGCTGACAGTTGGTATCCACGTGCACTTCCCACAGCTGGGCGCCAGGTTCTTCCTCGAGTGGTGATGTGGGTGGTACATTCTGTGTGTGCACCACACTGCAGGGGGAACCCACGACATAGTAACAGATACCAAGGACCTGTGGTAGAGGAAGGACAATCCGAATGGGATCCCAAGCTACTGAAATGAATATAGGAATACTAGGTTTTCTCCTAGTCAATGTCCTGAACTCCCTGACTCTAAGCCAGGAGTCCGTAGATGGAGTTCAGAGGGGCTCATGAACTGGGATGGGGAAAAACAGCGTCTTTATCCCAACCAGTGTTTTACTGGAATTGAGGATTTCCTGAAATCATGGGCAAAGGCAACAATCCACAGTAAATTTAGCAATACGTATGACTTAGTCACTAGTAGAAACTGTGGCTGTGTCTGATATCACATGACTATTATTGTCAGTACCTGCACAGGTGGTTTATGCTCCTCAGTACTTCCATGTTGTTACTTTATACATCTCTAAATATTGCTATTTATTTTTTTAGGATTTTATTTATTTATTTATTTAATTGACAGAGAGAGACACAGCGAGAGAGGGAACAGAAGCAGGGGGAGAGGGAGAGGGAGAAGCAGGCCTCCCACTGAGCAGAGTGCCCAATGCAGGGCTTGATCCCAGGACCCTGGGATCATGACCTGAGCCGAAGGCCAGCGTTTAATGACTGAGCCATCCAGGCACCCCTAGATCTTGTTCTTTAATATGTTAAGAGAGAAGCACATATTACATCACATATTATTGAATATTTTAATGACTATATTTTGATATAATTGGTTTCCTTTGTAATCTTATATATATTATTTTATGCATTTAAAACATTATTCTATGTCAGGGTCCATAAGCTTCAACAAATTCTTAAAGAGGTGCATGGCACAAAACACATTAAGAAATCCTATAGTAGAAATCTGCACAGCTAGTGGTTACTTACATTAGGTAATTTATACACAAACCATCCCCCAACCCCATACAACACAACTACTCCCAACATGGCTCCCCATTATTTCCAAATGAAACAAATTAGAGGGCGCCTGGGTGGCTCAGTGGGTTAAAGCCTCTGCCTTCAGCTCAGGTCATGATCTCACACAACTACTCCCAACATGGCTCCCCATTATTTCCAAATGAAACAAATTAGAGGGCGCCTGGGTGGCTCAGTGGGTTAAAGCCTCTGCCTTCAGCTCAGGTCTCTCTCTCTCTCTCTCTCTCTCTCTCTCTCTCTCTGTGTCAAATAAATAAATAAAATCTTTAAAAAAAAAAGAAAAGAAACAAATTAGAAAGAAGGAGAGACAGAAAATTCTGCTTCAGGACCTTTAAGTCGTGTCATGGAGTTATTTCACTCAGGAGTTATTTCAACTCTGGGTTGTGGGTTCAATTCCCATGTTAGGTGTAGAGATTACTTAAAAATAAAATCTTAAAAAAAAAACCCAAAATCATAGGGATGACACATCTTTTCGAATAAGTGTTTTCCTTTTCTTAGAGTGAATACCCAGAAGTGGAATTACTGGATCCTATGGCATTTCTATTTTTAAGCTTTTGAGGAGCCTCCATACAGTGCTCCACAGCGACCGCTCCGGTTTACGTTCCCACCAACCGCGCACAAGGCTTCCCTTTTCTCCACATCCTCACCAACACTTGTTTCTTGTCCTTTTTAGTCTCGCCATTCTGATGGGTGTGAGGTTTGTCTCCTGCTTTTCAGCTTTGAACCAGGTATTATAATTAACAGTTGTGCCAAAATAATTTGATTTGCGTTTAGTAGATTTCCACTTTGAAATTCCAGTTTCTACAGTCAGTCGCACAAGCTATCAGCTCCCCAGTCGGCAGGGTCAATGGGAAGGGTGGGAAATCACAGGTTAGGTGTACATGAAATATGTGTAGGGAATGGAGGCTAAGCAGCTCTGCCCTATAGCATATAGAGAGAGCAGTTGGAACATTCTTGCAACAATGGTTATGTAATTTATGCATGGTACAAATCTCCAACTATTTATTTTACTGACTGATAATTCTTTTATTTTGCAATAAATCCTCTTGGTAATAATGGGCACACATAAATGAACATATGTATTTATGAAAATTTAGGTACTGAATTTAATGATTTACATGTAACACACAAAGTGTCTGTTGACGTCTGCCGCCCGTGTGGGCCACAGAGATGTAACTGATCACACAAAAACTAGAAGACACCTGTCTGCTGACAAAACATCAGCATCTACCTCAAAGTCGGTAGTTATTTCACAGTGGAATATTATTCAGCCATTAAAAAGAATAAAATCTTGCCATTTGCAATGGCACAGATGGAGCTAGAGAATACAATGCTAAGAAAAGCAAGTCAGAGAAAGACAAATACCATATGATTTTGCTCATTGTGGAATTTAAGAAACAAAGAAAAAAATGAGCAAAGGAAAAAATAAGAGAGAGAGAGAGACAGACTCTTAACTCCAGAGAACACACTGATGGTTACCAGAGGGGAGGAGAGTCAGGGGATGGGGGTGAACTAGATGATGGGGATGAAGGAGGACACTTGTTCTGATGAGCACCGGGGGGAACTGTTGAATCACTAAACTGTACACCTGAAATTAACATAACACTCTATGATAACTATACTGGAATTAAAATAAAAAAGAAGTTGGTAGTTATTTTAATAATGTGCTCAAGGATCACTTGCAGGTGCAGAAGATTTACATATAACACTGTAAAGCATAATTTTTCAAGATCAAACAGTTGTTCTTCTAAACTCATTTTGCTTATTTTTTATTCTAAATTTCCTTGTGTATGTATGAAAAATGAAGTGGCAGCTATTAAAGTGTTGGCTGAATTTGGCAAACAAATGGTTCCATGATGGCAAGTTTACATCAGTGTCTTTGGGTGCTTGAAATACAAATTAAATTAATAATAGTTTAATGATTCTATCCAATGTGTTGGATCAAATGATAATTTTGGAAGTTAATAAATTTGTTTGGTGGGGCACCTGGGTGGCTTAGTGGGTTAAGCCTCTGCCTTCAGCTCAGGTCATGATCTCAGAGTCCTGGGATCGAGTCCCGCATTGGGTTCTCTGCTCAGCAGGGAGCCTGCTCCTCCCTCTGCCTGCCTCTCTGCCTACTTGTAATCTCTCTCTCTGTCAAATAAATAAATAAAATCTTTTAAAAATTTTATGTGTTTTCTTTTCCAGTGATAATATGATCATAAATTCTAGCAGAGGAAAATGTGGTAAAAATAAGATTTTTACTCAGTTAAGAAATCTATAACACAGGAACATTATTGACATTGGTTATAGTACAGATATAATTGATAACTGCATCCAAACATGCTGTAATTTTTAAATTAACATATAATGTATTGTTTCAGGGGTACAGGTCTGTGAGTCATCAGTCTTACACAATTCACAGCACTCACCATAGCACATATCCTCCCCAAAGTCCATCACCCAGCCACCCCATCCCTCCCCTCCCAGCAACCCTCAGTTTGTTTTCTGAGATTAAGAGTCTCCCTCCCAATCCCATCTTGTTTCATTTTTTCCCTCCTTACCCCCCACGACCCTCCTCCCTGCCCCTCAAATTCCTCATATCAGAGAGATCATATGATAATTGTCTTTCTCTGGTTGACTTATTTTCTTTGGCATTATATCTTCGAGTTCCATCCACGTCGTTGCAAATGGCAAGATTTCGTTTCTTTTGATAGCTGCATAGTATTTCCATTGTATATATATACCACATCTTCTTTATTCATCTGTTGATTGACATCTATGTTCTTCCCATAGTTTGGCTATTGTGGACATGGCTGCTATAAACACTCGTTTATAGCATGTGCCCCTTCAGATCACTTGTAATATTTTTTCAAAGATTATTTGAGAGAGAATGCACGCAAGAGAGCGAGTGGGGGGGCAGAGGAAGAGAATCTTCAAGCAGACTCCCCCCAATCATGACCTGAGCCAAAACACAGAGTCAGAGTCGAAGAGTCAGAGGCTTACTGACTGAGCCACCCAGGTGCCCCAAAACAAACTTCAATATTACACCAATGGAAAAGCTGTAGTGTCAAATTTACAAATATATTTTTTCTATAGACACAATTAGTGTCTGAGAATATTTTGTATGTGCCCAAGTTCATGTTGACTACCCAAAAAATAAGAAAAACTTAGCATGGCAGCATCGGATTTTAGAAACATTTGAACTTCTGAAGAACTGGATTTTTTTAAAAAGAGAGTTCTCTAAATTCAGGTTATTTTGTTCACCATCACTTCAAAATATTTAATCAAAATATTCAACAAATAGAGTGCTAAAAAAATCCTTTGGCTTTTGAAGCTTTTAGCGAATTGCAGTTAATGAAAATAGGAAGGCATTAAAATGTTTCCCTAAAAAAGGATTGGAACAAATTACAGTGAACGACAAATAGGACTGAATCATGAAATTCTATAATTGTGCTTTGGGATAGCGTGCCCTGCAAAAAGACACTTGACATTTTGATAGAGCTCTTACTTCTTAATTGGATAAAATTTTAATTGGGCACGTTTATATTCTGTATCTGAATAAAACAAAATTTGAGGAGGCCTATGATTTTCAGCATCCAAATTTGGTGAAATTTCTAAAAGAAACATAGAGACAGCTTTTAAATGAGTTTTGTCTTTTGAAAACATTTGTTGAAGAATGTACTTTGGGGTGCCTGGGTGCCTCAGTTGGTTAAGTGTCTGCCTTCGGCTCAGGTCATGACCCTAGGATCCTGGGATTGAGCCCCCCATCCCGGGGGGCGGGGGACAAAATAATACTTTTTAAAAAAAGATTTTATTTATTTGACAGAAAGAGAGAGAGACAGAGCACAAGCAGGGGAGTGGCAGGCAGAGGGAGAAGCAGGCTCCCTGCTGAGCAAGGAGCCTGACTCGGGGCTTGAACCCAGGATCCTGGGACTATGACCTGAGCCCAAGGCAGACATTTAACTGACTGAACCACCCAGGTGCTCCAAAGAATGATATGTTGAATAGACAGTTTTTGTGAGAAGATTTGGGATTATTTACACATTTCAATATTTTAAAAAATATAATCATGAATAATCTCTAGTAGAACCTGATGACTTAAAGGGCACCTCAGCACCTGCCGACACAGTATTTTCTTAATTAAAAATTACGCTTTACATATGAGTCAATTGAAGGTGTGAACAATTTCAAACTTCTTAGCCATAAAATGTAAGTTTGGAAATTACTGTAATTTTATTTTTAAAAATTTTAAATCATAAAACCGTATTGAAAAAATACATTCTTCACAAAAATACCAGTGATGCATTATGAAAGACAAGACTAAGAAGCTGATCAAATCATGTGAATATGTACTAATAATAATTACTGTGCTTATGCTATTTAAAAATATTGAGATAATCAATATAAATCATTTATATCTTGCTTTAGTATACACAGATTTTATTTTCATCTTTTTAAAAGATTTCATTTATTTATTTGACACAGAGAGAGGGATTACAAGTAGGCAGAGAGGCAGGAAGAGAGAGAGGAGAGAGGAGGAAGCAGGCTCCCCGCTGAGCAGAGAGCCCGATGTGGGCCTCGATCCCAGGACCCTGGGATCATGACCTGAGCTGAAGGCAGAGGCTTTAACCCACTGAGCCACCCAGGCGCCCAAGAATGTTTTCTTTAGAATATGGGCACTGCAGGATGCTCTGCCAGCAAAAGGTTCTGCAGTCGACTGCCACTGGGAAGCTCTAGCCATGTTCTTGCAAATTTGTAATACTGCGTTAGCACTGTAAAAATCCGAGAAGTCTTGCAGTAAACAAACACTTTAATTTTGTTTAACCCTCATTTTCCCAATTTATTTGCAGCCTCTTCTCTCTTCTTTGTATGTGATCCCTCAAAATTAACATAGTAGTCTAAAAAACATACTTCAGGGCGCCTGGGTGGCTCAGTGGGTTAAAGCCTCTGCCTTCAGCTCAGGTCATGATCTCAGGGTCCTGGGATTGAGGCCCACATCGGGCTCCCTGCTCAGCAGGGAGCCTGCTTCCTCCTCTCTGTCTACTTGTAATCTCTGTCAAATAAATAAATAAAATCTTTAAAATAAATTAATTAATTAATTTAAAAAAACATACTTCATGAAACATGGATCCAGCCTTTTTCATTTTAAAAATCGAAGTCCCGATTGGGAGGACCTTCCCAAGGCCACACAGTAATAGCTGATTCATGAGCCTTGATCCGAGGTCTCCAAATCCTTGCGACTTTTTTTCTAGGAAAGGTGTTTTGTATGTCATAATCTTTGTGCCATGAATATATTAATGTGGGCTATATATTAATTAGTAGCTGCATGATACCTTTGAAAGGACAAGGACAAGACTATTTTATAATAGCCAGAGGTTTTCTACTGTAAAATCTACAGCGGTAACAGCCTCCATGCTCTTTGGGGTTAAAGGTCTCTGCTCACAGGCGGTAGGCAGGGACCTTAGACCACAGTCAATGGGACACTGTCTCTTGAACTGACACAAGATGAACACCAGAGGGCGCACTTTCCTAAGGATATCGATTAAGTTTCACAGGGCCAGAAGGCATTGAGAACACTGAAGAAGACAGAAGACACTATTACTATGGGGGCATAATGATGTTTAAGATAGTGAAGGCATGGAAGACTAATTAGAAAAGAAAAGGAATCCAAATAGTACTATATCAATGTATAAAACTTGTTTCATAATCAATAAAACTAAGGTAAAAAATGTAATGTGAAAAAGTGTATATATGTATATCCATATGCAATACATACGTGTATCCTGTCTAAATCTACGACACCAAGTCTTTAACAGCCAAAACATGTCAAGTTCATATTAGAAGAAATAATATAGAAATAATTGCTAATGGAGCACTTGGGTGGCTCAGTCGGTTGGGCGTCTGCCTTCGGCTCAGGTCATGATCCCAGGGTCCTGGGATTGAGCCCTACGTTGGGTTTCCTGCTCAGTGGGGAGTCTGCTTCTCCCTCTCCCTCTGTCTCTTCCCCTGCTTGTGGTCTCTCTCTCTCAAATAAATAAAATCTTGGGCGCCTGGGTGGCTCAGTGGGTTAAAGCCTCTGCTTTCGGCTCAGGTCATGATCTCAGGGTCCTGGGATCGAGGCCCGCATCGGGCTCCCTGCTCAGCGGGGAGCCTGCTTCCCCCTCTCTCTCTGCCTGCCTCTCTGCCTCCTTGTGATCTCTCTCCCTCTGTGAAATAAATAAATAAAATCTTTTAAAAAAATCAAATAAAATCTTTAAAAAAAAAGAAATAATTGCTAATATTTATTGAATACATGCTACGCATTAGGTATCTTATGTGCATATTTCATTAACACTTAAAGAAGCCTATGAGGTAGATATTATTTGAATACTGTCTTCATTTTACACATGAGGAAACTGACGCTTAAAATCTTAAATAATTTGTTCAAGTTCACACTACTAAGTAGAAGAGACAGCTGAGCCTCCAGTGTCTCCCTCAAGAGTACCCAAGTGTCTCCCTCCAGAGCACCCAACTACTCACTCCCTCCTCATGGCTTATGAGGTCCTGTGTGGCCTGGATCTCACTTACCTCTCCAGCCTTCCTCAACACAATTTGTATGCAGGAAGACCCAAGTACTTTCAGTTCCCTGAACAGGCCCCATTGCCCACATAGGACCCTCTTCCCTTCATCTTTATCTGACTGATTCTTACTCATCCTTTTGGTCTCAGCTTAGACATCACTTCCTCCAGAAGTCTCTGCTCTTCCAAGTCTGGGTTAGGTGATCTCCCTCTGTGCTTCTATAGCTCCCCCTCATTTCACCACACTGTTTGACAATTGCCCATCTCCTGATCTGTCCCTTCTGCTAGACTGAGAATTTGGGAAAAGCAGAGACTAGGTGTGTCTTGCTCCCCACTGCATTCCCAGCTCCTGAGGCAAGGCCCAGCATATAGTAAGTTCCCTATCCACAGAAACCTCTCTACTTGAGACATTCCTCGGAGTCACAAAGCTGTACAGAGAGCAAACATTGCCGACTCTCTTTGCCACAAGCAGATGGTTATTGACTATCATTTTGGTCTCTAGCATTGGTGTTCATCAGGCATGCTTGCTGTGGTTTTGCTTTGGTTTGAGCAGTTTAGTGAACATCATTAACATACATCTGATACATACAAAAGCAGGGGGAGTGTTGAAAGTTCCAATAAGAAGTGATGTAGGGTTAGAATAGGAATGAAACTAGAATATGAAAGTTACCCGGGTTGCACCAAAATGTACATAAAGAGTAGTGAACATTCTTTTTTTAAAGTAGGCTCCACACCCATGGAGCTCATCACGGGGTTTGAACCCATGACCCTGAGATCAAGACCCGAGCAGAGATCTAGCCGGACGTTCAACCAACTGAGCCACCCAGGAGCCCTGAGTAGTGAACATTCTAATGGGCAAATACAAGATCATGCAACATGTGAAGTACGCTATGCTTATGAAGACCCCTCCCAAATCAAGAAGAACCATCTATCTTGATTGAGGAAATAAGTGCCCTAGGCTTATTCCCAGAGCACCTTATTTTGGGATGTGGGTAGAGCTAGAGGTCTTTGCCCACCTTCCAAAAGTCTTTTTTTCAATCCTTTTATGAAACATTACCACCCCAAGCTTCTCTGAAAACTATTATTGTGAAATCTTGAATTTAAAGATGTTATAGCAAAAAGCCAGGAAAATCAATCTTTATAAAGAAGGGTTGCATTCTCTTAAAAGAAAAAAGTCAGTGAATCCCTCCCACTTGCTCCATCTGTATAGGATTTTACAAAGTATTATCATCTAAATTTTGTAATATATTACCATTTTTTGAGTGTCCATTAGAGGTCAGGCACTTCTTAACATTATCTCATTTAATCATCACAATGTCCCTGTGAGGCAGATATTATTATTTCCTTCTAGATTAAGAAACTAGGACGCTTAAAGGTTAAGTAACTTCCCCAAAGTCACACAACTATGAAGTGTTTATATTGGAATTAGAAGCATTTTGTTGGATTCTGACATACTCTTTACACTACAGCAGCCTGCCTCCCCTAAGTTCATCCTTACAACAACCATGTAAAGTAAGGTAAGAAAATCATTCCCCCCCCCACTTGAATGAAAACAGTATAGCCCAGAAATGCTTAAGATTCCACCACTACGTAGTGGTAGAGATAGAAGTTAACTCCGATTTTCCGTCTCAGATCACTGTACTTTTACTTCACTGATTGGTTAAAGGTTAATGGTCAGAACCTTTACAAGGGGGGACACCTGGGGGGCTCGTTAAGTGTCTGCCTTCGGCTTAGGTCAGGGTCCCGGGGTCCCGGGCCCACTTGTGCTCTCTCTCTCTGACAAATAAATAAAATCTTAAAAAAGAAAAGAAAACAAAAGAAAAACCTTTACAAGGGTTGGACTTTCTTGGTGACCAAGGAGTATGTGCCTGGGGAGAGGTGGCCGAGGGGTGGGCCTGCTCTGTTGGTGGGATGAGGAAGGGAACCAGCAGCGCTGGCTCTAGCCCTTGGATTTTGTCCCCCAGCTGCTAGGCACTTCCCACTGCCCTGGCTTTTTGGCAACATTCCTGATCTGCTCAGTGGCAATTGTCCATTGCTGACTTTGACTCTTCAAATGCAATCCTGGCCAGGCTGTGTGGGGCATGATAGGTTTTGTGTGTCCTTTCAAAACACTATGACCTGGATTAGGCCTTTGGACAATTGGATTGGACAGATTGGTCTTGCATGACTAATTACATCTTGTCCCATGGATCTTTAGGGAAGTTGAACAGAATGACCCATTTGAGGATTAACTCTTCAGGTGCTGTCCTGGAACCCAGGGCTGGCTGGGACAGGCCAGGTGCTAAGGGCAGATATGAAAACCTGAGGACAGATTCTGGTCAAGTTTCCTGAAATGATTTCAGGAATGATTTCAGGAAACCCTGGGAGTTACAGGTTTTGAAGTTTAGTAAGATTGCCCCCCTTTCTGATCTGTGTGTTTGTCTATTCCTGTGAATTCCAAATGTTACTATTGAGTTTAGCTTGCCATTAATCTAATATTAAACATTTTCTAAAGCAGTTGCATAACACTGATGCCAAGTACACAAAGATAAATGTATGAAAATGTAGAGGACTTCTGCCTTCACCCAAGAGGGAGTATCAAGGACTGGATTTACCCTTTGCCTGAACCAGCCAAGAACCCATAGAAAATGCATCAGACAATAGTTTTCAGGACCCATCAGGCACTGTAGGAAAAGTGATCCCTGAAAAATTGTTAAAAAGTAAGGTGAACCCTCCAACCCAGTCTGGATACAAAAGTTGTGGGGTTCAGTACAAAATTAAAAAAAAAATAGGGGCCTGGGTCGCCTGGGTGGCTCAGTCAGTTAAGCGTCTGCTTTCGGCTCAGGTCATGATCCCAGGGTCCTGCGATGGAGCCCCACCTCTCTGCTCAGTGGGGAGTCTGCTTCTCCCTCTGCTTGCAGCTCCCCCTGCTTGTGCCCTCTTTCAGACAAATAAATCAATAAAATCGTAAAAAAGAAAAAGTAGGGGCCCTTACTCAAAAGGCAGGGAAAAAGTTTTCCTTTCTTCTAGTCTCTCAACCTGTCGTGGTGATTTTTTTTAAGATTTTATTTATTTATTTATTTATTTGTCAGAAAGAAAGAGAGAGCACGTGTGCACAAGCAGAGGGAACAGCAGGCAGAGGGAGAAGCAAGTTCCCTACTCAGCAAGGAGCCCAATGCAGGACTCAGTCCCAGGACCCTGGGATCATGACACAAGCAGAAGGCAGACGCTTAACCGATTGAGCCACGCAGGCGCCCTGTCATGGTGATTTTTATGTACTATTTATTGTTGCACTCCTTCAGGCATGAGACACTTTCAGGGCAAATGCAGACCCTCGGAGGTGCCCAGAAGCCATGCCCTCTGACAAGGCACAACACACACGCTTACTGCACACCAGCTGCTGGCTTCTCCCTCACGGCAGCTGCTGTATTGCTGCCCCAGGGACGATGAGCAAGGAATTGGCACTTCCCATAAATCGGACACCCCCAACGACTGTGAATGAACATCCCCCAGGGATACTGAAAACTCTGGGCCAGGATGATTTGGAACCTGGATAAAAGTAGGCAAGAGGTTCATCCCTCTGGAATCTTCTGAACATACTGCGGGCTGCCGGCCTGAGACACAGATGGTCACCACCATGCCCTGCCTTGATACACCCCAGGGACAGACATCTAATTCTGACTCTCCCTGTGCCCAGGCCCAAGTCCCCACTGGAGACAAGAGGGTGGTGTTGGTTGCTTGGCAAGGAAAGAGAGGGGTAGGCTGAGGTGCCAGAGGATGAGGGAACCTGTCCCAGAGAAGCAGTGAGACAGAGGGGAAAAAGGCCATGTGTGAACCTTGGTCCCAAGCCTTTAGTGCATGCTCTGCAGTTCCATGGGACTTCACTTACAAACACAAATGCAAAGATAAAATTATTAGGAATTTCAAGATGGTGACCACAGAGCATTAAATCCAAACATGGGCCCTTTGGAGTTTGGGGCCCTGTGCTACTTGCTTTGGCTACCAGTCCGTGAAGCTGTTCCTATTAACCAGGGAGGGCGAACCAAGGCTGCCTGGCAGACTTCCTGAATTAAGGAGACGTGGCTGAGCATCTGGAGACATCAAGGCAGCTAGAGCACGTAAGAAAGAACAGCAGAGAGGAGAAAACTGTAGAGAGAGAGAACTCCGAAGATCTGCAGATGGTGTCCCTCAAATATTCAGCAGAGTACTAAGTTGTGCATTCACATGAGAAAACTACCTGAGACAGGGGAAGAGCCATCCAAAAGAATTAGAGGACACAGTGCCTGCTGCACACATAAGGCCAGAAACAGTGCCTGCTCCCACCAGCCAGAATGGAAAACCTCATGATTTACAGGGCATCAAGTAGAGTACAGCTAGGTCTTGCCTGAGTAGTGCAGAATAATACTAAGAAGCTCAAGAAGATTTATAGAAACACAAAAAGATTCAAGACCCAACATAATGAAACTGACAGTGCCTGGTATCCAATCAAAATCATAAAAGAGGGAAGGAAATACAACCCATTATGAGAATAATTTATCAAAAACAAAGCAGAAATGTTAGAATCAGCAGAGAAGAATATTAAAACAGCTATAACTGTATTCCATGTTTGAAAAATGAAGTAGAGGGCACCTGGGTGGCTTAGTGGGTTAATGCCTCTGCCTTCGGCTCAGGTTATGATCTCAGGGTCCTGGGATCGAGTCCCGCATCGGGCTCTCTGCTCAGCGGGGAGCCTGCTTCCCCCTCTCTCTCTGTCTGCCTCTCTGCCTACTTGTGATCTCTCTCCCTCTGTGAAATAAATAAATAAAATCTTTAAAAAAAAAAAGAATATTCAAAGAACCTAGTTAAACAAACCTGGTTGGAAACTGCTATGAATATTCACGTGAAAGTCTTCTTGTGCCCTCAGAGCAAGGGTGGAACTGCTTGATCACAGGGTTTGTACATTTTTATAAAAGACTACAGATAGAATTCAAGCTCTGTGTACCCCTCTACCTTACTCTCCTTCATGCTCTCCCAAAGATTACCATTGTCCTGGATGTACTGTTTATCATTCTAAAGCAATTTCAAAATTTTCTAATTCAAATGTTCATGTGTAGCCCTTAAACATTATAAAGTATTATTTATACTTTTAAATAAGTAATTTTAATTATTTAATTTTTATAAGTTATTTAAAATTTACATAAATGGGGGCACCTGGCTGGCTCAGTCAGAAGAGCATGTGACACTTGATCTCAGGGTTGTCAGTTCAAGCCCCACTACGGGTGGAGAGATTTCTAAAAAAAAAATAAACTTAAAAAAACAAAACTTGGGCGCCTGGGTGACTCAGTGGGTTAAAGCTGCTGCCTTCGGCTCAGGTCATGATCCCAGGGTCCTGGGATCGAGGCCCACCTCGGGCTCTCTGCTCAGCAGGGAGCCTGCTTCCTCCTCTCTCTGCCTGCCTCTCTGCCTACTTGTAATCTCTGTCAAATGAATAAATAAAATCTTAAAAAAAAAAACTTATGTAAGATGTATACTCCATCTTGCATTCTCCACCATTGTTTAGAGACTTATCTGTTGATATAGCACTAATTCATTCAACTGTTACATAATTTATTATAAATCTTACTTATGTTTTTTTATTAATTCGAAGTTTAAATGTTATATACTTTAAAATGTATCACAATTTATTCATTGTGCTGTTGAACATCGTCTGTCCCAATTTTTTTTTACTAATTACAGATGATACAGAAATATTCTTGCATATTTCTTTGTACATGATGTGAGAATTCCTCTAGGATATGTATCTTGGATTAGAATTGCTCAGTTTTAAGATGTGGGCACCTTTGACTTTACAAAACATCACCATATTGCTTTTCAAAGTAGTTGTGTCAACTTATATCGCCACCATCGAGTTTACATTGCTGATAACTGTCATCTAGGATCATGACTTTTCCATTTTTGCCAATCTGATGCATGTGAAATTGCACCTGTTTTATTTTGCATATTCATGATTAGACTGATCTTATAAATTCATTGGCCATTGGTGTTTCCTCTTCTATGAAAAGCCTATTCACACTCTTTGCTCACTTTGAGTCTCCTGTTTTTCTTACTGACTTACAAAGCTTATAATGTATGCACAGTAAAATTCATTTTGGTGTATACTTCCAAGTTTTAACAAATGCAATGTTTAACTCCACAATTAAGATAAAAAAAGGTGGGCGCCTGGGTGGCTCAGTGGGTTAAAGCCGCTGCCTTCGGCTCAGGTCATGATCCCAGGGTCCTGGGATCGAGGCCCACATCGGGCTCTCTGCTCAGCAGGGAGCCTGCTTCCTCCTCTCTCCTCTCTCTGCCTGCCTCTCTGCCTACTTGTGATCTTTCTGTGTGTGTCAAATGAATAAATAAAATCTTTAAAAAAAAAAAAAAGATAAAAAAAGGTTCCACTGACTCCTGAGATTCCCTCTTACTATCCCCTTTGTGGTCAAGTGACCCTTCCCGCACCAACTCATGCTAATCATTACTCTGTTTTCTACTCCTAGTTTTGCCTATTGCACAATGTAATGTAAATGGAATTATATCATATGCAGCCTTTTTCATTCTACCTTTTTTCACTTAACAGAACGCATAGGAGAGCCGCATTGTTGAATATATCGATAGTGTGTTCCTTTTATTTTTTTTTAAGTAAGCTCTATACCCGACATGGGACTTGAATTCTCAACCCTGTGATCAAGAATCACGTGCTCTCTTGACAGCCTGAGCGAGCCAGGTCCCCCAATAATTTGTTCCTTTAAATTGCCAAGAAGTATTAGTATTCCATTGCATGTATGTACCAACCACTTGTTTATTCACCAGGACACTTTGATTGTTTTAAGGTTTTGGTAATTATAAATAAAATTATTTCATTTACATACAGGCTTTGGGTGAACACAAGTTTTCATTCCTCTTGGGTAAATAAGGAGTGGGATTTCTAGGCATCTTTAATTTTAATATGCATACTTAAGAGTCCACAGTATCTTTATCCTTCTTCTGAACAGAGGCCTTACTACATTTATATTCCAAACTCTTTCCATCTTCTGTTAGCTTGTTCAGTGCTAATCTTATTTTTACCTTCTCAAACAAAAATAGTCATTTTACTTTTAGTCCATGTTTATTTGAATTTATGAACATTTCAACAATTAATGTGATCACCATTTCTTCTTGCATCCCACTCATTTCTCTTAAAAAGCACATTTTAATCATCTGCTTTGGAATGATATATTGGATTAAGTGAACAGAATGTTCTAGTGTTATAATAGACCCTGATATCCCCAAAATACATATTCTTGGATGATAGAATCTGATCATCTATTTTATGTAGGATGCTACACACTGGCCCAAAACAATTGACTTTTCTAGTCCACTTCAGTTGTGAAGGAAATGACCCTCTGTTTATTACTGCCCACATAACAGTCGAGGGAAAAGGCTAACAGGGGCCCCCATAGGCCTCACTTTAAGATCCCTGAGGCTTTCATGCTACTTTTGTCTATTGTTTTTTTTTAAGATTTTTATTTATTTATTTGACAGAGAGAGAGAGATCACAAGTAGGCAGAGAGACAGGCAGAAGGAGAGGGGGAAGCAGGCTCCCCACTGAGCAGAGAGCCCGATGCGGGGCTCGATCCCAGGACCCTGAGATCATGACCTGAGCTGAAGGCAGAGGCTTAACCCACTGAGCCACCCAGGTGGCCCTCTTGTCTATTGTTAAAACAGTTGACCTGTGTATATCTAATTTCCTCTTAAAATAATCAAATATAAAACTGTGTTAAGCAGAATACTTAATATTTCTAAACATTTTATGAATTATAAAGTATTTTAAGAATACTTATGAAAGGGAAATGTTTGTGCAGTACCTCTCTATATCATCAAAGCTCCTGAACTCAGAGTATTTAGAAACAAACCTTTGAAAAATGCCAACTCCATAGCTTGTATTGCAACTAGTGTTTTAGGACAGACATGTAGGTCTGATTCTAGGAAAATTAGCCTTTGCTTTTTTTGTGTATTATCTTTTTAAAATCTAGCAAATTCCATACTGCTCTTTTAGATATGTTAACCACTGTGAAGAATTTCCAATTTTTTTTCAGAAAATTATCTTTTTAAAATGTTTTCATAAAATTATTAATATACCAATGATTTAAATAAATCAACAATGAAATAGATATACTTAATAAAAACTGGAAAATGTTTTGGTATTTATGTACGTGTGTGTCCGTGTGTATGTATGTATTTATAGTTATCTATTTATCTACTTATTTATTTAGTAGGCTCCACACCCAGCGTGGAGCCCAATGTGGGGCCTGAACTCACAACCCCGATAACGACTTACCTGAGATCAAGAGTCAGACATTTAACTAACTGAGCCAACCACGTGCCCCTGGAAAATGTTTTAAAAAATAACTTCTGTGGTGCCTGGGTGGCACAGTCAGCTGGGTTTCCTACTCTTGGTTTCTACACAGGTCATGATCTCGGGGTTGTGAAATCGAGCCCCACATTGGGCTCTGTGTTCAGCAGGGAGTCTGCTTGGGGATTCTCTTCCTCTGCCTCTCTCCACATCCCCCCACGTGCAAGCACTAATAATTAAATAAAATCTTTTAAAAATATGAGGAACTTGAGGGGCAGGGTGGGGGGTCCTAGGGGGTAGAGCGGGAACAATAATGAAACA
>LNAC01000379.1:1295281-1344250 GCA_002007465.1 Ailurus styani | reverse complement strand
AAGGAGACAAACCATAAGAGACTCCTAATCTCACAAAACAAACTGAGGGTTACTGGGGGGTGGGAGGGTAAGGATAGGGTGGATGGGTTATGGACATTGGGGAGGGTTTGTGCTTTGGTGAGTGCTGTGAAAGATGTAAGCCTGATGATTCACAGACCTGTACCCCTGGGGCAAAGAATAATTAAAAAAAAGAAAGAAAAATAAATAAATAAATAAATAAATAAATAAATAATAACTCTGACATAGAAGAAGAAAATACCTTTATGTATAGCAGAGACTTTTAATCAACACAAAACAGTTAAATACCTGAAAACAACTCACTCTTTGATAATTATTTTCAACTTAATGCCTTACTGGCTACTTAAGACTGATTTAGGAAACATAAAAAAGATATTACTTCTATGTCAATGAGCATACAATGTATAAAGATATAATCTGTGACAATAACTACACAAAGGAGGAGAGCAGAATTGTATAGGAACAGTTTCTGTATACTATTGCAGCTAACCTGGTTACTAATTCATCCTAGTTTGTTGTAAATTTAAGATGTCAATTGCAATCCCCTAACCACTAAGAAAATAACTAAAATGAATAGAGAAAAAAGGAATGAGAAGGGAATCAATACAGTGTATTACAAAAAAATTCAAACATAAAATATAGTAATAAAGGTGTTGAGAAACAAAAGATATAAGATATATAGCAAACAAGTAGCAAAATGGCAGTTTTATCAGTCTTATTTTAAATGCAAATGGCTTAAACTCTCCAATCAAAAAAGGCAGAGATTGAAAGAATGGATTAAAAAAACATTAACTATAGGCTGCCTGTAAGAGACTCACTTAAGATCCCAAAACACAAATAAGTTGAAAGAGAAAGAAGGGATAAAGATATTGCATGCAAATAGTAACCAAAAGAGAGCTAGAGTGGCTCTATTACTATCAGACAAAATAAACTTTTAAGTAAAAAACTGTACAAGAGACAAAGAGCAATAATATATATTAAGGGTCAACCCATCAAAAAGACAGAACAATCTATACATATGGACACCTAACAGAGTCCCAAAATACAAGCAGCAGAAATTTACAGAATTGAAGGGAGAAATAGTTCTACAAAAACAGCTGAAGACTTCAATACTCCACTTTCAATAGTGAATACAAGAAGAAGGTCAATAAGGGAACAGGATTTAAACACTATGCATATTCTTAAGTCCACATGGAGTATTTATTCTCCTGGAAAAATCTATGTTAGGTAAAAGAACAAGTCTCAATAACAAAAAGACTCAATCATACACAGGATCTTCTCTGACCACAATGAGAAAACTAGAAATCAGTAACAGAAGTGAATAGTTCACAATATGTAAAAATTACACAATACACTCTTAAATTACAAATATACCAAAAAAGAAACCACCATGGAAATTAGAAAGTGCTGAGATAAATGAAAATACCGTACTAAAACTTAACGAGATGCAACAAAAAAAGTGTCAACAGGGGAATGTTTAACTGTAAATGCCTATACTAAAAATATTTCAAATCAATAAGCTAACTTTTATACCTTAAAGAACTAGAAAAAAGAGAAGCAAACTGAACTCAGAGCTAGCAGAGGGAAGTAAATAATAAAGATTAGAGTGGAAATAGCCAGAGAACAAAAAAAACAATAGAGAAAAGCAACAAAGTCAAAAGTTGGCTCTCTGAAAAGATCAACAAAATGGATAAGCCTTTAGCTAGACTAAGAAAAAGAGAGTAAACTCCAATTACTAAAATCAGAAACAAAGGTAGAACATTACTACCAACCCTACAGAAATGAAAAAGATGAAAAAAATTCTGAACAACTGTACACCAATGAATTGGTTATGATAAAATCAACAAATTCCTAGAAACAAAATACTAAAACTGACTCCAGAGGAAAAAGAAAACCTGAACAATAAGCGAAGAAACTGAATAATTAAAAAATTTCCCCATAGAGAAAAGCTCAGGACCAGATGGCTCCACTGGTGAATTCTACTAAACATGTAAGAATTAACACCAATCCTTCTCAAAGTCTTCTAAAAATAGAAGAAATAACACTTTGTAACTTCTTCTATTGAGAGAAAAGCCAAAGATACAAGACTACTACAGACCAGTCAATATCCCTTATGAATATATAATGCAAAAATCCTCATCAATAGGCTCCTGGGTGGCTCAGTCAGTTAAACATCTGCCTTGGCTCAGGTCATAATCCAGAGTCCCGCATCGGGCTCCCTGCTCAGCTCAGGGCCTGCTTCTCCCTCTCCCTTTGCCACTCTCTCTTGCTGTCAAAAAAATAAAATCTTAAAAAAAAATCCTCATCAAAATACTAGCATACCAAATTGAGCAACGTATCAAAAGGATTATACACCATGATCAAGTGGGATTTATGTCAGGAATGCAAGAGTGGTTCAACATATGGAAACAAGTAAATGTAATACAGTAATTGAATAGAAAAAAGGAAAAAAGCCACAGCTGTCTTAATTGATGCAGGAAAAGCATCTGACAAAAAAATACATTCTTGGGCGCCTGGGTGGCTCAGTGGGTTAAAGCTTCTGCCTTCAGCTCAGGTCATGATCTCAGCGTCCTGGGATCGAGCCCCGCATCGGGCTTTCTGCTCAGCGGGGAGCCTGCTTCCTCCTCTCTCTCTGCCTGCCTCTCTGCCTACTTGTAATCTCTCTCTGTCAAATAAATAAATAAAATATTTTTTTAAAAAAGAAAATCCTTAAAAATCCACAAAAATATGTTAAAGCTGGTAAACAAATTCAGCAAAGTTGTAGGGTATAAGATCAATACATAAAAATTGTATATGGGGAGCCTATCTGGCTCAGTCAATAGAGCATGTGACTATCGATCTCAGGGTTGTGAGTTCAGTCCCACGTTGGTGTAGAGATTATTTAAAAATAAAATCTCTTAAAAATTTGTATATGCTAGGGGCACCTGGGTGGCTCAGTCAGTTAAGCATCTGTCTTCAGCTCAGGTCATGATTCCAGAGTCCAGGGATCAATCCCTATGTGGGGGGCTCAGCAGGGAGTCTGCCTCTCCTTCTTCCTTTGCCCCTCCCCCTGCTCCTTCTCTCTCACTTGCTCGCTCAAATAAATAAAATCTTTCAAAAAATTGTATATGGTAGCAATGAACAATCTGGAAAGTAAATTAAGAAAACAATTCCATTTATAACAGCACCGAAAAGAAAAAAATACGCATTTAGCCAGGGTGATATAAAAGACTCGTAGGGTGAAAAGTACAAAATATTAAAGAAATTCTTTTTCTAAAAAGATTCATTCATTGGAAAGAGAGAGAGAAAGCACCTGAGTGTGCATGAGTCTGGGTGGGTTGGGGGGGGGGCAAAGGGAGAGATTCTTCAACCACATTCCCAGCTGAGCACACAACCCCACCCAGGGCTGGATCCACAACCCATGAGATCATGACCTGAGCTGAAACCAAGAGTTGGATGCCCAACTGAGCCACCCAGGTGTCCTACTGAAAAAAATTTCTTAAAGACCTAAAACAAGTGGTTTAAAAATGTAAAGGCTCCTGGGTGGCTCAGTCACTTAAGCATCTGACTCTTGATTTCAGCTTAGGTCATGATCTCAGGGTTGAGATTGAGCACGTGTTGGGCTCTGCACTGTGTGTGGAGCCTGCTTAAGATTCTCCCTGGGGCACCTGGGTGGCTTAGTTAAGCGTCTGCCTTTGGCTCAGGTCATGATCCCAGGGTCCTGGGATCAAGCCCTGCATCAGGCTCCTTGCTCAGAAGAGAGCCTACTTCTACCTCTCCCTCTGCTGCTCCCACTGCTTGTTCTCTATCAAATAAATAAAATCTTAAAAAAAAATTCTCTCTCCCTCTCCCTCTGCCCCCCCACTCACATGCTCATTCTAAAAAATATGTAAAGACATCTTATGTTCATGGTCTAAACTAAGACTTAATACTATTAAGAGGGCAAAACTCCCAAAGGGATCTATACATTTGGAATCCCTATCAAAACCCCAATGGCCTTTTTTGCAGAAATGGAAAAGTCGATCCTAAAATTCACATGAAATAGCAAGAAACCTGAATAACTAAAACAATTTTGAAAAAAGAAGTGTTAAGGGCGCCTGGGTGGCTCAATGGGTTAAAGCCTCTGCCTTCGGCTCAGGTCATGATCTCAGGGTCCCGGGATCAAGGCCCGCATCAGGCTTCCTCCTCTCTCTGCCTGCCTCTCTGCCTATTTGTGATCTCACGCTCTGTCAAGTAAATAAATTTAAAAAATATTTTAAAAAAATAAGTGTTAAGACTCACACTTCCCTATTTCAACTTATTAAAAAGCTATAGTAATCAAAATAGTTAAATACTGGTATAATGATCCATAAATGGATCAACTGAAGAGTCCAGAAATAAACCCAAAGAGCAGGCGCCTGGGTGGCTCAGTGGGTTAAAGCCTCTGCCTTCGGCTCAGGTCATGATCTCAGCGTCCTGGGATCGAGGCCCGCATCAGGCTCTCTGCTCAGCAGGGAGCCTGCTTCCTCCTCTCCCTGTCTCTCTGCCTGCCTCTCTGCCTACTTGTAATTTCTCTCTCTCTGTGTCAAATAAATAAATAAAATCTTAAAAAAAAAATAAACCCAAAGAGCTATGCTCAATTCATTTTTGACAAGGGTGACAAGAACATGCAATGGGGGAAAGAACAGACTCTTCAACAAATGGTGCTGGGACAACTGGACATCCAAATGCAAAAGAATGAAGTTGGACCCTTACTTGATACTGCATATAACAATTAACTCAAATGAGATTAAAGGTAAAAGTATAAAACTCTCACACAAGAAGACATAGGGATAAATTATCATGAACTTGGATTTGGCAATGGTTTCTCAGCCATGACAACATAAGACCAAGGAACAAGAAAAAAATTTAATTGGACTTTATTAAAAATGTAACATTTTTTAACATCAAAAGACACTATCACACAAGTAAAAAGATAACCCACAGGAGAAAATATTAGCAACCCATTTTATCTGATAAGGGTTTAGTATCCTTAATATATAAATAACTCTTGAAGCTCAACAACATGAACACAACCCATTTTAAAAAATGGCCCAAAGGAAGGGTGCATGGGTGGCTCAGTTGATAAGAGGATGAGACTCAATCTCAGGGTTGTGAGTTCAAGTTCCACACTGGCATAGAGATTACTTTAAAAAAAATGGCCAAATGACTTGAATAGATATCTCTCCAAAGAAAATGTACAAGTGGCCAACAAGCACATGAAAAGATAATCAACATCATCAAGTCATCAAGGAAATGCAATTCAAAAACCACCACTTCACACACACTAGGATGGTTATAATAGGAAAAAAAAAGAACAAGTGTTGATGAGGGTGTGGAGAAATTGGAACCCTTGTACATCACTGGTGGGAATGTAAAATGGTGCAGCTTCTATGGAAAGTTTAGTGGCTTCTCCATATATTAAGCAGAGAATTGCCATACAACCCAGCAATTTCACTCCTAAGTATATACCCAAAAGACAGGGAAGTGAATAGGTACTTATACACAAATTTCATAGCGCTGCTATGCAACACAATTGCCAAAAGGAGTAAACAACCCAATGTGCATCAACTGATGAATGAACAAAATGTGTTATATGGAATTGTAGTATTGACACATGCTCTAACATGGGTGAAACTTGAAAGCATCATGCTAGGGTGCCTGGGTGGCTCAGTGGGTTAAAGCCTCTGCCTTCGGCTCAGGTCATGATCTCAGGGTCCTGGGATTGAGGTCCACATCGGGCTCTCTGCTCCGCAGGGAGCCTGCTTCCTCCTCTCTCTCTGCCTGCCTCTCTGCCTGCTTGTGATCTCTCTGTCAAAGAAATAAATAAAATCNAAAAGAAAAGAGGGCGCCTGGGTGGCTCAGTGGGTTAAAGCCTCTGCTTTCGGCTCAGGTCATGATCTCAGGGTCCTGGGATCGAGGCCCATATCGGGCTCTCTGCTCGGCAGGGAGCCTGCTTCCTCCTCTCTCTCTGCCTACTTGTGATCTCTCTCTCTCTGTGTCAAATAAAGAAATAAAATCTTTAAAAAAAAAAAAAGAAAGAAAGCATCATGCTAAATGAAAAGAAACCAGACACAAAAGGTCACATGTTGTGTGCACGGATATGAAATATCCAGGCTAGGCAAATCCATAGAGGTAAAAAGCAGATTAGTGTTTTCCAGAGGCTGGATGGAGAAGAAATGGGGATTGACTACTTAATGAGTACAGGGTTTCCTTTTGGGATGATGAAAATGTTCTGGAACAAGAGAATGGTGATGGTTGCACGAAATGGTGAATGTACTAAATGTCACTGAACTGAACACTTTAACATGGTTAAAATGGGGACACCTCGGTGGCTCCGTCAGTTATATGTCTGCCTTTGGTTCAGGTCATGATCCCAGGGTCCTGGGAAAGAATCCCATATCAGGCTCCTGCTTCTCCCTCTGCCCCTTCCCCTGCTAGTGCTCTCCCTCTCTGACAAATAAAATCTAAAAAATGGTTAAAATGGAAAATTTTGTTGTGCAATTTACAAATTTTTTAATTAAAGAAAAGGTTTTAAGAGACTTTATTACAATTAGAGGTTATGGGGCACATGAGTGGCTCAGTCAGTTAAGCATTTGACTCTTGATTTTGGCTCAGATCATGATCTCAGGTTTGGGAGACTGAGCCCCACATCAGTTCCATGCTGGGTGTGGAGCTTGCTTAAGATTCTCTCACTCCTTCTCCCTCTACATCCCCCTCTCAAAAAAGAAAAGAGTAAGAGATTATGAGGAAGATGTTTTTATAGCTATAGAACTATTAAGTACTAATGTGTCTCCACAGCATATTATATTCTATATCAAATAAAAAAGTCCTACATGGGGTTCCTGGGTAGCTTAGTAGGTTAAGCATTTGCCTCAGGTCATGATCCAGGGTCTTGGGATTGAGCCCTGCATGGGGCTCCCCGTGCAGAGGGGAGCCTGCTTCTCCCTCTCCCTCTGCTCCTCCCACTGCTTGTTCCTCTCTCTCTCAAATAAAATCTTAAAAAAAAAGGTTCTACAAAAAAAGGTTAGGTTTCTTTTTACCATGATAGATATAAATTCTAGGGATTGGGGTTTTTTTTGTAGTATATTTAAAAAAATTTTTTTAAAGTAGGCTCCACACCCAGTATGGGGTTTGAACTCACGACCCGGAAATCAAGAGTTTCATTCTCTACTGACTGAGCCAGGCAGGGGCCCCTAGGGATTGCTAAATATAAAACTATACTACGTGTCTGTTCAAAAAAAAAGAAATACCTATTTTGTAATAGCTAAAAAAATAACTGAACAAAATGTTATATTTGAACCAAGTGTTTCCAGGTGAACAAATTTCTTCATTATTTAAATATAAAGCAAATTTTTGTAGGAAACATACTGATTAATGAAGCATTAGCAAGGATACCACATAAAGCATAATTATGCAAATTCCCATTAGTACTGCTCTTTTCTCTTTAATGAACAACATGTTTTGGCAAATTTATGTAGATGACAGAACATGTTTATAACACTTCCTGCCGTTCACAGCATTAAACAGAATGGTCATTAAAACAAACAAAAAAACAGCTAATGTAAAAAAAGATTTATGAATACTAAGATTAAAAAAGAAGCTACTGAAAATCTTGAGACCCAGATGCCTAAACAGAATAAACTGAGTTCCTGAACTGTACACACATGCACAAGGTAAGAATTTTCAAGAGTATGGCTAGACATCATATTAAGACTGTTCAAAAGACTCAGGAACTGGGTTAAAAAATCTTCTTGATTCCTGGCTTGGTAAGGTGCTTGGTGTGAATCTTACCGTGAGAGTATATCACCCAGAAGTCGTATTAATAGAAAGGGAAGATCAAGTGCCATTACTGAAACAAAAGTATTTAATCTTTTATTCTTTCCTCAATGTAAATCTAGTTTCACATTAACTTTATAGAAACGATTTGACTTTTGAGAATTTGAATGAAACAGTGTTTATACTTGCACCTGATTTTTCTAAAATATGACATTTAAGAATAGATACTCACCTTGAGAACTCCTGGGAATTTTACTCACCCTTTACCAATACCCTCCTCATATTCCTATAGCATTATCACCAAACCACCACAAAAATAAAAGAGAGAAAATTTTAAAATAACAAAATTGACAGATGTGAATTCATTAAATCATTAGGAAGATTTAAAGTTCTCTGGTTTCACAACTTTCTTAAAATGCTTGAACTTTAAAGATCTCTAGAAACTTTTTTTAAATAAAAGTTTTATTGGAGAAAAATAGAACCACCACGTACACAAGGAAAAGAGCACAAAAATTTAACTGATACAGAACAACTGAAAGTCACAATTACCCAATGTTGTTTGCAATTACTTTTCAATGTCTTAAACAGCTCCCCTCAACTTGTTTTTTAATATTCTTGCCAATTTTTCAGTTGAAACAGCATCAAGTTTTCAAAAAATTAAGAGCCTCAGGGAAGGGACCAGCTTGCAAGATAACAAAAGTGACACCAAGAGTCTCCTCCTAATAAGGACCAATTCTACCTAAAATTTCCTTAAGAGTAACTATTGAGTCTTGTGGAATAGTCTATATATCTCAGAGACCATCAGGGATGAGTTAGGACACTGACATAAATGGTCCAGTGTGGAGAGAGGACAAACGGAATAGCTGCATTTCCTTGTCAGATGAGCTCATGCAAGGAAACCAGGGAGAAGCTGAGAAAATATAGGCAATGGCTGCTCAAAAAGAATTAGGAAGGCATTCTAAATACCACATATTGTTAACAGTGTGCAAGTTGATGCAATTAGAGAGAAACAGGCAACTTTTTTATAACAGCTGGTCACAGATCTTGAGAACTCAAGGAAACAATCAATAGTAGACACAAGAGCCAAAAGTCTCCTCGGTTGACGGTTAGGACCTAGGTATTCTTTCTCATGCCCCCAAGTAGTCAAGAGAATACACTGCTGCCAAAAGCATCAAAGCAATTCTGATTTTAAAAAATCCAAACAGAATTTTCTGCTTCTCCTCCAAGATCAATTCCCTTCAAGAAAAAACAAGGAAGCAAAAAACAAAACAAAACAACCCAACCACCAAACCCACAAAAACAAACAAACCAACCAACACCCCACGGATGCTAAAGAGAAGCCTTTTTACTCACATTACAAATTTGAGTAACAATACTTTTGCTATTTTCTATGTATGAACAATCCTAGGACATTCCCCTGAAAACTAGATGTCCAGTGGTTATGAGAACTCTTCAAGAAATTTTGAAAGGAGTGAGATCAGCACAATAGACTTTGAAATTCCCAACTAGGGGGTATATGGGGAAAATGAAGGAAGACCTTTACATCTAGGACTTTAGGAAGTTAGGAGGATGAATGGTTTATTTAGCAAAATGGAGAGTTGGGGTGCTTCCCAAAAAAACTTTGGTAGAGAAAATAGGAATGCTAAATCCTAGGAAGCCAGTAACAATCTAACAATTGGTCCAAGTTGAAGATAAAACTGTCCAAACAACATTAAAGTCTAAAGGAAGTTGAAAACTAGTTGATGAATTTTTGCTCTTGTAAAAATTTACAAAAGACGTGGGTTTTGGTCTCTTTTGCAATATTCATATTGTATTCATTTTTAATATCAAGAGTTGGGTTTTTCTCTCATACCATGTTCTTCTAGTATAGCTGATCAGCAATTTTCTATTTCAGCTATTTTTATAAGTACCTGTTAATCAGAATAGTAAACAGGGTTATCCATATACACACATCCCATGGTCATAAATAGAACATCTTAGGATGTGTATATATACAAGAGATTATGTAAGCAACTGTCCCTCTACTTGAAAACCTGTTTCCAAATAAGTTTTTTTTAAAACATCCCTTTCAGTGTAACAGAACATTACTTAGTAAAATATCAATAGCTATGACAACTTATTTTTCTTTTCAAGGGAAATCACAAAACAGGTGAACAACCAAGTCCAGGGTGGTTTTTCTATTTGATAAATACATCCAGAACTCTGTACAGTAAATAAAGTTTGCATGCAGTTTAAGTATCTTTAAATGACATTTTAAGCAAATAAACCCTTTGCTTCATAATTAATGGTGTATAAGAACCCTCCCCTCCTTTTTTTAATAGCCACAGGACCTCTTCCCCAGTTCCAAAGAGGAATCATGAAGACCAGGTACTTCCTTAAGAATTTTCTGCACATCATACTAAATAACATGCAAAGAGTTCAACAACATTCTTCTTAAAGGTTAAGTATTAACTCTTTAAATGGGCATGTTAACCACTGAAAAAGTCGACTCAACTATTTCCATTACACTGCTTCATTTGGTCATTGGTAGTATAAAAGAAGTCAAACAATATAGGATCAACAAGTTAGTTTATCCACTGGCTACTGTGTATGATACCAAATACTCGGAAGCCAAGGTTTTATGCGATGTAATTGTACTGGTTTGGATTTTCTTTATCTCTTTCCATGTAATCCCGATCAATTAAGGATTCTATTCTCTTCTTAAGATCAGCAGGCTGTAAGAGAAGGCAAATTTTCAGTGCAAACCTTATACATTGGCTCAAGACCGTGTACCAATACCCCATTAAAAAAAAGTTTTGGGCCCCTGGGTGGCTCAGTGGGTTAAGCCTCTGCCTTCGGCTCAGGTCATGATCTCAGGGTCCTGGGATCAAGTCCCGCATCGGGCTCTCTGCTTAGCAGGGAGCCTACTTCCTCCTCTCTGCCTGTCTCTCTGCCTACTTGTGATCTCTCTCTCTCTGTCAAATAAATAAATAAAATCTTTAAAAAATAAAAATAAAAATAAGAAGTTTTGGCTGATTTAATGTATTTAATCTCCCTATTTTTTTAAAGAGAAAAAGTATAATGAAAATAAAACCAGATTAAGAAATGTGTTTATACTATACATATACTGTCACATCTTGTCATATCATTACACAATACTTTGTTACTTTCTATCTTAAAGAGGTCTTTTGAGAACCAGCTCTTCTCTGCACAAATACAAAAGACTAACTTAATCATAACTTCACACGAGGAATACATCATAGTTCGGGAAAACAGAACTGCTATTTAGTTTTGCCAAGAGAGTTTGAGAAGATAGAAGATAAGTAGACCCTAAATTTGGGCAAAAGCTAGTTCTCAAAATCAGGTTGCATTTTTATAAATTAAGATAAAAGTTGTACTACAGAAAACTATTTACAAGAATGTTACAACAAAGTATAAGTCAATTACCTCATAATTTAGGTCTCTGTATTTCAGGTTTAACTAAGATTTACCTGTTACCTACTATAAACAATGTGGATTTTTGAATCCTACTTGTGGTTGAAAAATCGAGAAAGCTAACCTGTTCTCATGATTGCATTCTCAGCTCTTAGAAGACAAAATTTCACTATCTTTTGTATGTAGCCTATAAAAAGAATATAATCTTGCTGATAAAGTTTTTCAGATAGTGTAAAATGGCCACTTGATTTGAGAAGAGTAAAGAGCAAAAGTAGTTTGATAGGGTGACCAAAAACCAATATTTATTATAGTGATCCTTTAAACTGCCTCAGTGACCTCTTTGGCTGGAGGTGAAATGGTTTTAAGGCAGAGCATAAGGGTAAGAGAGTGGTAACAAGAAGGCAGTATTAGGTTTGGAGAAGAGAAAGCCTGCCTTACGAGCATTAATAGCTAACAAGTACTTATTATGCCAGGCCCAGTGCTAAGTTTTGTACATAGATCATATCTCATTTAAGCCTCACAAGGAATCTACGAGGTAAGTACTATTACCATCCCCATTTTACAAAACAAGGTGAAGTGGTTTACCTAAGCCCAAAGCTCCTGAGAACCTCAAGAGCCAAGAGTCAATCCAAATTCTACAAAGTATTTATCATCACAAAAGTTTGGGAACCTTCTTAAAAAAAAAAAAACTTGGAAAACAGACCAATAAAACATCACACTGTCTAAATCTCTTTATTACTGGACATTTACATTGGAGCAGGTCCATTTAAATGACCAATTTCAGGTTGCCAGAACAACTGCTAAACTTTTCAAAAAGATGCCTGATGGCTAATTATCTGTATAGTTTTTTTAATGGACACTCACATAAGTTAACAGAAGATTAAAATAACCAAATCTGTCAAAATACCAATGTATTTCAAAAAGAAAAGAAATAACAAAGCTCAAAGGAAAGATTGTGAACGAACCTGAAAATTTCACACTCATTTAGCAGCTAAACTTTCAGGTATAAGAGCCCTTACAGTTTTCCCCTTTGTCACAGTTACCCACATATGCTAATAAAGGGGTTTTTTTCTGCAGGGGTGGGGCGGGGATCATATGTATGAGCATGAGAAATGAGTTTTGTCCCTCCAAATAGTCCTGAGGCTTTAATCTATGTTTTTAAAAAGATTTGTCTCTGAAAAATGTAATGTGTTCTCTTTTATATATCACAAGTTCAATTAAAAAACAAAGAAGTACCTACCTTTACCGGAAATTTCAGCTGGTTGTACACTTCTGAAACAAGAAGATTGTGGCTAAGCGTCTTTCTCATCTTCATAATTCGAACAATTGCAGCATCAATTTGATACTGTCTGTCTTGAAATACCCTTTCTGTAGTGCTTGCTTGTTCCTCAACCTAACAAAAAAGTTTTTAAACTTAGCAACTGTACCTGAAGTGAAACTTGCTTACACAAAACTGTACATTTTAGGGACATGATACACTATTAACGATTTAAATATACTGAATTATTTAAAGAAACCTTATAAATACAGATGACAGAAAAAAACCTACAAACAACTCCTTTCTGTCCTGTACCAATGAAGTAATACCAATATTAGTTAATAGAAAAATACCACTTAAAGTTGCCTTTTTAGAAGTAGAGATGGCTGATGGAGCATTTACCTTTTTTTTTTAACTTTGTCCTCAAAATCTTCTAAATGTGTGACAAGGGGTTACTGACCAGATTTCTATAGGACATTAGCTTATCTGCAAAATAGATTGACTCTGATCTCTAACTAAAAGTACGGTACTAGCTAAGCTAACTAGAGTCAAACTTTTTAAAAATTAATTTTTATTTTATAACACATAAATCAGAAATGCACTGTTAGCAATTACATTTGTTCAAGACTAACAGAAATTTAGGTGTTTAGGAGGCAGTCTATCAATTTTAATGCTAAAGCAAAAATGTCCATCTTTAGCACCTAAGTTAAGAGAATAGTTTGGGCTTTTTGCAGTCAATTTCCTTCTGATACAGCATAAATGTTTTAAAAGAACACAGTACTCTTCTAAGGGAGTATCACACCTTTGATGTGAATGTGAATAAGACAGGAATTTATCTGCGATACTGACCTCTATTCCACATTAAAACTTTTCCTCATGTACTGCATTAAACCTTGGAATTGAAACCAAATGGGTTTCAGGAAATGCTGCAGATGTTTGTTTCTGTAATAAAAGTCTCTTACAAATTCAAATGGCAAAAATAAACAAAAACTTCACTGTTAATCAAAGAAATACTAAATCATTCAGAGTTTTCACTCAGCAAGTTTGCAAAGATTTTTGAAAAAGAAAATATAATCTTTAGTGCTGGTGAGGGCACCATTAAGACAGGTGCTGGCGAGGGCACCATTAAGACAGGACATAAATTGGTCCAGAATTTCTGGAACACAATACGGCATCATTTTTAATAGTCTTATAATATTCATACTCTTTATCTTTAACCCCAAAGAAGTTCTTCCACGAATTTATCATAAAGGAAGTCTCGGAGAGATTAAGATTTATGTACAAAGATGTTATTTGCAGTTTTATTGACAACACTAAGAAATTATGAATTTGGGCGCCTGGGTGGCTCAGTGGGTTAAAGCCGCTGCCTTCGGCTCAGGTCATGATCCCAGGGTCCTGGGAACGAGGCCCACATCGGGCTCTCTGCTCGGCAGTGAGCCTGCTTCCTCCTCTCTCTCTGCCTGCCTCTCTGCCTACTTGCAATCTCTCTCTCTGTGTCAAATGAATAAAAAAAAAAGAAATTATGAATTTAATTACCCAACAGGCATTGGTTGAATAAATTATAATGGCCATGTAAGAGAACACTGTGTGGCCGTCTGCCATTTTATGAAGATACTTAATGGCATGGAGAATTCTAAAGATTTAACGTTAAGCAAAAAAAGCAGAATATAAAACTATCTTGAGTATCAGGCCCAACGGTGCACTTTCCCCCAAAAAAACTTCAAGATCAAGTATTGAAATATATTGAGCTAGATATAGATATAGACAATGTTAGTTGGTGGCTATAGTACAGGTATAAAATCTTCTTTATATATTTTTATTATGAACACGTCTAATTCCTTCCGGTGCATCAGAACAAGGAGAATGCAAAAGAGATACCGTTTCTTTCATCTGGATTTGATTGATCTTTATCCTGAAAAGCTTGTGTTTGAAATCATCATTACAAATGAACTTGTCACCATCTTCAATATCTTTGCCCTTTGGATTTTTTGCCAGAACTCTAGCTTTGCCACAGGCCAATGACTGCAGTGTTCTCCTTAATTCTCCATCCTCTGAATAAGAAATAGTGGATTAGTTATTTGTTACTAGTTCATCAACACAAACTACTACATTCACCTCAATCTACTTCTACCCCATCCCTCTATTAAAATGGTTTCCTTTTTCTTCCCAGGGTCATCAATGGCTTCCTCTTTGTCCTAACCAACGGCTTTTTTTCCTGTGGTCCTCTAAAGGCTTTAATTATTCCATGTGGATAACTACCAAATCTTCAGAAATGACATCTCACTTCCTTCTAATCCCACATTCAAAAGACACCTCCAAGCATGCCTGGGCAGCTCAGTTGCTTAAGCATCTGCCTTCGGCTCAGGTCATGATCCGAGTCTTAGGATCAAGTTCTCCATTGGGCTCCTTGCTCATCAGGGAGACTGCTTCCACCTCTACCTACCTGTGCTGCCTACTCCCCCTGCCTGTGCTCTGACAAATAAACAAACAAAATCTTTTTAAAGATCTTACAAAAGATACCCTACCTAGCTGGTTTTTAAAAAAGATTTTATTTATTTATTTATTTATTTATCTGACAGAGAGAGAGAGATCACAAGTAGGCTGAGAGGCAGGCAGAGAGAGAGGAGGAAGCAGGCTCCCCGCCAAGCAGAGAGCCCGATGCGGGACTCAATCCCAGGACCCTGAGATCATGACCTGAGCCGAAGGCAGAGGCTTTAACCCACTGAGCCACCCAGGCGCCCTCCTACCTAGCTGTCTTATTATCAACTCCAATATGTCCAAAGTTTAATTCATAATCTTCCCCATAAAACCCCAATTGTTAGCCCTGAAACTACCAATCCACTCTGTTGAGAAACCCTGGAATAATCTTTTTTTAAAAAAAGATTTTATTTATTTATTTGACACAAAGAAAGAGAGATCACAAGTAGGCTGAGAGGCTGGCAGAGAGAGAGGAGGAAGCAGGCTCCTTGTCCAGCAGGGAGCCCGATGCGGGCCTCAATTCCAGGACTCTGAGATCATGACCTGAGCCGAAGGCAGAGGCTTTAACCCACTGAGCCATCCAGGCGCCCCAAACCCTGGAATCACCTTTTAACTACTCCTTCCCCCTCATCCTTCATGGACCTAGTAGTTACTTCCTCACTTCATGCCTGAACTACCCCCATGAGTTTCTGGACTGGCATCTCTTCAACCCCCAAGCTGCCCTATTATCTACTGATTCCAGGTAAATTGTCCAAATAAGCCACTTCCATTATGTCTTACACTTGAGACCCTATAAAGCAGGTTTCATCTGCTAGATCTGCAAGGCTTTTCATGATCAGGCTCTATTCATCTTAGCTATCTATCGAGCTTTGTAGTTCACTATTTGATGCTGTAGTTAAATACTTCGTGACTCCTGCCCACGCTGTGCTCATTCCTAGCGCTAAGCCTTTTCTCACACTATCTCCCCTGGCAGCTTACGCCATCTCCCTAACTAAAACTTGAAGGCCCACCTCAAATATCACCTCCTTCATGAAGGATTTCCCAATTATACCAGCCCACAGACATCTCCTGCTTCACTGAAATCCTAACACATTCCTAGTCAGCACCACAGATTGGTAACATATTGGTTGTGAAATTATTACAAATGTCATTCCCCCTTCCCCCATGATTATGAGTGCTGAGGAGAGGGATTATTCTTTTGTATCCCCCCAAAGCTCTTAACCTAGTGGCATGCACACAGCAGACATTGAATAATGCTTGCTAATTGATTGATTCAACACAAACCTATTCCGGTAGCCTGCTTGATCTCTTCTAAACTGAACTCCTCTCCCTCATTGAACATTAGCAGCACCAGGGTTTGGAAAAGAGAGACCTGGAGTTCTTTTTTACCCTGTTGGAGAAACAGCAGTGTTTAGCCATCATTTTTTAAAAATTACATGAAAATTAATCAAACAACTAATCTTTAACAGGAAAAACATTTTTCAATTAGTGGATTCAGAAACATGGGATTAACATAATCCAGAAAAGCCAGTATGTTCAGTGTAGGGTTTAGGTGTGATCCTACCTCAAACAGGAAGAAGGATTGGGTGACCTTTCTACAGGTCTTTTTTTTTAAGCCTTATAATTAAAACAGAACAACGAAGTAATGAAAATTAATAACTCAGCCTTATGTGTCATTGCAGATTATTTTTCACAAGCAGCAAGAAATCACTATTTCAAATGCATTTTCAACTTGCTGGATTCAAATTAGTCATGAAAAGCTGTAGGGATTTTTTGAAATTAGATATGGGAACTGTTCTCCTTTACACCCACTCTATTCTCTAGCTCCCAGCAACAAGAAGTTTCCTGTCAAGAAGCAGCAATGAGAATTCTGCATCCACAGGTGGGGAAAGGATGGCAGAAAAAGGGTTACTGGTTTTTGGTTTTGTAGCAGGGCCAATTCAACCATGAAGAAGATGAAATTCTTATGATACCCACAGAGCTGTGATAAGCAGTCACTCTGTCATGTATTTAGGATAAACTTTAAAACAGCTTAAACCTTCAAGTTAAGAGGAATGACCTCTTGGTGAGCACAGCACAATGTATACAGAAGTTGAACCACTATGTTGTACATGTGAAACTTCACTCAAAAAAAATTTTTTTTAAGGTAAAAAAAGAAGGATGACCTCAACATCAAAGACAAAGATGAAAACTAGGCTTGGGGAACATCTACTTACCTCTTTAAATTCTGCCTTTAGCACACAGTGTCCTAGGGTTGACTGCCACTGAAGTTTCCTGCCACTATGTTTGCCTAGGTAAAATGTCTTGAAAATCCCCTGAAGTTTTACCATCTACAATAAATAAAATATTGCTTTATTTAAGCTCTGTATCCAGTATCACTTTTCACCATTCTTTTATATTTACCTCATGTGTAATGGTTTCTGGAAGTTTTTAGTATCAGTTTTTATGCCCAGTAGCTCCACTGATCACTCTGATGTAAGGTAATGGTCTCCCAACTACCAAATCTAATGGCATTAATCGGTTTTTATACTCTGTGATCTCTCTGCAACATTTAAACATTCCCTCTTTTGAAACATTCACCTCCAGTGGCTTGTGCCTCCAAACCATACTGGTTTCTCTATCTCACTATTGCTTCTTCATTGGTTTCCTCCACAGGTTCCTCTTCCTACCATATCCCAAATGTGAACCTTTTCCAAAGTTCTGTCTCAGCCCTTTTCTTCCTATTTCTACATTATTCCTCTTAATGAGGGAGATCTCTGTCCCCTCGGCTTCCATAATCATCTCCACGAAGGATTCTCAATATCTATCTCTAGCCTTAACCTCCTTTCTAAGCTTCAGTCCTGAGTTTAAGACATTTCCCCAAAAGTTAGGATGGATTTACCCACTCACTCAGCAATCCAACCCCCAGGTGATACATGAGCAAAAATTTCTGAGAGCTAGGCAGAATGATGGTTACAACCTGGGGAACTAAAAGAAGAGTCAGAGAAATTGGCCCTAAACCCAGAAACTTGACATCATTAATTATTCTCTAATGATATAAGTACGAGAGTCACATAAAAATACGAGCAAAATATTAAAACAGTTGGCATTTGGTATTGGTGTGCTTACTGACACAAACTTTTAGCAAGTAATTTTTTTAAGACAAGCAAAATAGAAGCTTTATGTATTTCTATGCTTATAACTCAAGTCCTGAATAGCAGCTCTTACCTCTGGTGGTAAATGGACTTCCATAGGCACATATGTTGGCCAATAACCCATTGTCAGGATATTCACAGTTAATTCAATATTCCCAGGTACATTCTGGTTCTGCATATACTACAATAAGATCAACACACACATTAAGATCTTAAAAATAAAAGTGCATACACTTCATGTCATAATAACGGCCCATTCAAGAAGTTCCCCATTATAAAATTACATGCAAACACTGACCATCTTTAAAATAAAAGGCAATTGTCATAAAAGGACTATAAATGAAGCCTATATTAAATATACTAGTTACTATTTTATTACAATGGCACACAAGGATCACATGACATTGTTAGAGGCATTATTGACTTCAATAATTTCTCACTTATGGCTGAGCTGTTACAGGTAGAATCTCATTCTCCATTTTTTTTAAGATTTTATTTATTTATTTATTTATTTATTTATTTATTTATTTATTTGAGAGAGAGAGAGAGATACAGAGAAAGAGGGAACAACAGCAGGGGGAGTGGGAGAGGGAGAAGCAGGTTTTCCCGCAGAGCAGGGAGCCCCACGCGGGGCTCGATCCCAGGACCCTGGGATCATGACCTGAGCCGAAGGCAGACACTTAACGACTGAGGCCCCCAGACGCCTCCCCCCTTTTTAAAGATTTTATTTATTTATTTGAGAAAGAAAAAGTGAGAGAGAGAGAGAGCAGAAGAGAGGGGAGGATCAGAGGGAGAAGCAGGCTCTCCACTGAGCAGGGAGCCTGATGCGGGACTCGATCCCAGAACTCTGGGACCATGACCTAAGCTGAAGGCAGTTGCTTAACCAACTAAGCCACCTAGGCGCCCCTCATTCTCCATTCTTTTCACCCACCACCTGCAGTCCCCACCTTTGGAGACCCCTATGTGACTTGGAACACCTTGTAGCAAACCCCCATTCCTCACCCCACCAGCCAGCCCAAGTCTCTGGTTTTTCACTTGCTCCACTGCCTGTTTGCAGGGGGTGACCTGAAGTGGGGAAGGAGGAAGAAGGGGAAAGGGCAAAGCAGATAAACCCTATTCTGTCATTACTATAGGACCATGATCTTGCTCTTGTGTTGTCCATTCTCAGTTCCCACCATAGCAATATAGTGGTAAAGAAGTCATTACTAAAACCCTGAGAGGAAAATCTAATTTGCTATCACTATTACCCATACTCTTAAATATTTCAAAACCACCTTCTACCAACATCTGCGAAACTACAGATCTAGCTTTTCATTCCCAATGTCCCCAAAGGCCTTATACAACCATTCTATCACCTCTCCTCCCTCCCTACGGCCAGCTTTGAACATACCAATCACCAAAAGCGATTAGATGCTAGTGAAAGCCCTGTTCTCACGATCTACCTACAGTTTTTCTTGTCCTGACTTCAGTCAATACATTTTATTTGGTTTTTTGTTACCTTGGGTATATATACTGGGAATAAATTCTGAAGTAGGTCAAATATATTTTGTTGGTGATTTTTTTCCTTTAATGTGAATATCATCTAGGCTGCTATGATGTATTTACAACAAATACAGGTTTCTATTTATCCTCTTCAGTGAGAATCACAGCAAGAAGATAACTAAATATACTTAAGTTTGAGAAATTAAGAGTTTAACTCACTTTTACCTGTTTGAACTGAATCATGATGTCTTTAGAAAGTTCCATGTCTTTAAACATTCCTTCAAGTTTGCTGGTGAAAGCAGCTCCACATTCTATTAAAGATGTTTATACATTTATGATATTTTAAAGTGGTGAAAACAAAGAATTAAAAATTGAAAACATGAAATATAAAACTTACTTTAGCATGAAATATTATCTGTAACTATTCACAAGAATGAAAAAATCCTTACCCCAAAGTGTATGCCCCACTAATACAGAGTCAACTGTAGTAACCTTATCTACTATTTAGGGTTAATATAAATGGAAAATATTTATACAAATAATAAAAACAAGAACAGTGCTTCATTTTTTTAAAAACTGCAACAGCTGTGGATATGTACAATAGGTTGGAAACCTCATGAGCTTACTCAATTTACACTTTCATCATATGAACAATGATTAGTCAAAGAGACAATTAAAGAAGAAAAATTAAGCTAACATTTTCCCTCAGAAATCAAAGGAGGAAAGGAATAAAAAGAAGGACAATCATACCATGTTTAAGTTTGGACAGCATTGATTTTTCAGCATCTACAGATGCACTCTTCCCAACTAGGAGGCGCTTGGCTAAGTCTTTCTTATAGAAGGCCTCAAAAACATCCTTACCTATGTTAAATAATAAAATACAACTCATAAGAGTCCAACAAGAAGTTCTGACAAAAATTGCTCCAAAGTGCTTAGTAAGTCACACCATTACTCCAACTTATTTAAATTTATACATTTTACCCAAGTTCATTATTCAACAGATATTTGAGGTAGGTATTATGCGAGATATTTCAAAATTTCTTTGCTATGAAGAATCAAGACTGCATTAACTTTTCTTAAAAAAAAAACTTTAGTCAACTGGTGGTTATAGCATCAATAGAAATTAAAACAAGTAGCAAAAATCAAGGCTCTTAATAAGTGGAAAAGTCAAAGCACAAGGCAATTAAGTAATATTCCTCAAGTACCCTAATGAATTAAATGTAACAAATATAATACAATTTTAAATGTCTAACTCCCAAATAAATAGTCAGTCCCTCCTGGTTGATTATACTTGATAGTTTCTCTGCTGAGTGCTCTATTTTAAAAGAAAAATTTCAAAACAGAAACACTTACCATAGATAAATCTAAATATGATCATAATTTTATCCAACATTTTTTCAAGTTCTTCATCTGTAGCTTCTTTGTTGCCTGCACGGAGCTTTGAATCTACATATTTAGCTAAAATGGGGGGAAAGTTCATTGTTTAGTAATCATATTTAGTGATCATGAGTATCCATAAGGTACTAGGCACTATATATACCCAAACAGGAGTATGATATACTGAGTTTTTCAATGTTCCACAGGTATATATGCATTTTTTAAAGTCTCTAAAGTCAAGGATAGCAAGTGACTTATTCAATGTCACAGAGCTAATAAATACCAGAGCCTGAACTCAAACCCAAGTCTTCTGGCTCCCAATCTAATGTACTTTCCACTTTTACTATCCTGATGCTTATTAAAATGGGGTAGCGGTATCTTGGGGGAGTAGCGTATACAGAACCATGCTGGTGTCATCAAAGCATTGAAGATGGGAGGGAGGTCCAAGATGGGAGAACAGGAAGAGCCTGAACTCACCTCCTCCCATGAACACACTCCCAGCTACAGCTACATGGAACATTTCCTTTTGAAAAAACATCTGAAAACTAAATGAACTGTTCTCCACATCAAAGGATACGAGGATCACATCAAGATGGGAAGGAGAGGCAGAGATGACACAGGTACAGCAACACACAACAGGGAAAGATTTCACCAGACAGGTGCTTCTCTTGGAGGAATAAGGGGTTGTACCTTACCTCAGGTACCCTGACCCCACTGATCTGCACCACAGAGGTGAGCCCCTGAAACATCTGATTTAAAAAACCAACAGAACTGATTTCTGGGGATCCCAAAGTGCTAAAGGAAATGGAGATTCCACTCTTGGGGGACAATTAGGAAAGGAAAAGAAATAAAAGGCATATAAAGTAGAAAGGGAGAAGTAAAACTGTCACTATTTGTACATGACATGATACTAAAAGAAAACCCTAAAGACTCCACCAAGGAACTATTAGAATAAATGAATTCAGTAAAGTTGCAGAAAACAAAATATACACAAGTCTATTGTGTTTCTGTACACTAATAATGAACTATCGAAAGAGAACTCAAGAAAACATTCCCATTTACAACTACATCAAAAAGAATAAAATACCAGGGCACCTGGGTGGCACAGTGGGTTAAGCATCCAACTCTTCGTTTCAGCTCAGCTCGTGATCTCAGGGTCGGAAAAAGGAACCCCACGTGAGGCTCTGAGCTCAGTGTGGAGTCTGCTTAAGACTCTCTCTCTCTCCTTCTGCCCCTCCCTGCTGTTCTCTCAAATAAATAAATCTTTAAAAAATTATTAATAAAATGCCTAAAAGTAGATAAAAAAAATTTCATCGATTTATTTGAGAGAGAGACAGAGCACAAGCAGGGGGAGGGGTAGAGGGAGAGAGAGAAGCAAACTTCTTGCTGAGCAGGGAGCCCAATACAGGGCTCAATCCTAGAACCCATGAGATCGTGACCTGAGCCAAAGGCCGCCACTTAACTGACTGAGCCACCCAGGTGCCCCCCTAAAAATAAATTTAACCAAGGAGGTGAAAGACCTATACATGGAAAACTATAAGATACTGATGAAAGAAACTGAATATAGAAAAAGAAATGGAGGGCGCCTGGGTGGCTCAGTGGGTTAAAGCCTCTGCTTTCAGCTCAGGTCATGATCTCAGCATCCTGGGATCGAGGCCCGCATCGGGCTCTCTGCTCAGCAGGGAGCCTGCTTCCTCCTCTCCTTGTCTCTCTGCCTTCCTCTCTGCCTACTTGTAATCTCTCTCTGTCAAATAAATAAATAAAATCTTTAAAAAAAAGAAATGGAAAAATACATTATTCTCGTTGATTAGAAGAATTACTATTAATTATATGTCCATACTACCTGAAGTAATCTACAGATTCAATGCAATCCCTACCAAAATTCCAATGGCATTTTCCACAAAACTATAAAACTAATTTAAAAATACGTATGGAACCACAAAATATCCCAAATACCTAATCTGGAGAAAGAAGAACAGAGCCAGAGGTATCATGCTCCCTGATGTCAAACTATACTACAAAACTATAGTAATCAGTACTCACTTCGGCAGCACATATATCTAAAATTGGAAGGATACAGAGATTAGAAGCATCCAACTCTTCGTTTCAGCTTGCAAGGATGACATGCAAATTCATGAAGTGTTCCATATTCATTTTTTATTTTTTAAAAAGAGTTTACTTATTTATTTGAGAGAGACACAGCTGAGCCACCCAGTCGCCCCATGTTCCACATTTAAAAAAACAAAACAAAAAAAACCCTTTATAGTAGTAATCAAAACAGTATAGTATTAACATATAAAGAGACCTAAAATAAGCCCATCCTTATATGGTCAATTAATCTATGCCAAAGGAGGCAAGAATATACGATGGGAAAAAAGACAAGTCTCTTCAATAAATGGTATTGGGAAAACTGGACAGCCCCACGCAAAAGAATTAAACTGGACCATGATCTTACACCATACAGAAAAATTAACTCAAAATGGATTAGAGACTTGAATGTCTTTTCAATGGATGGATGAAGACCTCAAACCACAAAACTCCTAGAAGAAAACATAGGCTGTAGGTTCCTGGACACAGGTCTTACCATTGTTTTGGTTTTTTTTTCCTGAATCTGACTCCAAATGCAAGGGAAACAAAAGCAAAAATAAACAAATAGGACTTCAAACTAAAAAGCTTCTGCACAGACAAGAAAACCATCAACAAGACGAAAAGGCAACCTCTTTGGGAAAAGATGGAATGAAGATATTTGCAAATCATATATCCAATAGGGGTTAATACCCAAAATAAAGAACCCACAGAACTCAGTTAACAAAAAAATCCAATTAAAAAATTGGCAGAGGATCAGAATGTCTTTTTCCAAAGACATACATATGGCCAACAAGCACATGAAAAGATGCTCAATATCACTAATCAACAGGGAAATGCAAATCAAAATCATAATGGGATATCAAATCACATCTGTCAGAATAGCTAGTATCAAAAAGACAAAAAATGTGCTGGTGAAGATGTGGAGAAAAGGGAATCCTCGTGCACTGTTGGTGGGAATGCAAATTGGTGCAGCCACTGTGGAACATTATGAAGGTTCCTCAAAAAATTAATAGAGCTACCCTATGATCCAGCAAATTCCACTACAAAGATAATACAAACACAAATTCAAAACCATATGCACCTCTATGTTCACCACAGCATTATCTATAATATCCAAGATAGGGAAACAACCTAAGTGTTCATCAGTGGATGAATGGATAAGGAAGGGTGTGTGTGGGTGTGTGTGTAATGGAATACTACTGAGCCATAAAAAGAATGAAATCTTGCCTTTTGCGATAACATGGATTTTAAGGGTTTTATGCTAAGTGAAATGAAGAAAGAGAAATAAGACAAATACCGTGTGATTTCACTTATATGTGGAATCTAAAAAACAAAACAAAACAAAATTCAGACTCATACAGAGAACAGATTGGTGGTTGCCAGAGGGAAGGGGGGTTGGGGTGCCAAAATGGGTGAAGGGGATAAAGAAGTACAAATTCAGCTATAAAATAAGTAAGTCATGGGGATGTAATGTACAGCACAGGGAATACAGCCCATAAATATTGTATTAACTCTGTAAGGGGACAGATGGTAACTAGGCTTATTGCAGTGACCAACCATTTCACAATGTATATAAACACTGAATCACTATGTTGTACATCTGAAACTCATATAATATTATATGTTAATTACATCTAGAAAAAAGCCACTGAAAAACCTGGCCCATCTTCTGGGGTGTCGATTTTACACTGATGTTAAGCAATCTTAAACACTACTTATTAAAGCAAACCAGACACATCACAGAGTAAAAGGCAAAATTCGCCAAAAAATTAAAGGATTAAATAGTAGACCCACAAAATTTCATCCCTCTGGCAGAAGACCCTAGACCTTCATCACAGGGTACCTCTCCTTCTGACATTAAAGGGTAGTTTGGTAGGGAAATCTGAGAAACACTGCTGTATACCACAGCCTTACACTAAAGGGGCCCAGATTATTTTTATTTATTTTTTTAAAATATTTTATTTTCTTTTGCCTTTAAAGATTTTATTTATTTATTTGACACAGAGAGAGAGAGATTACAAGTAGGCAGAGAGAAGAGGAAGCAGGCTCCCCGCTGAGAAGAAGGGGCCCAGATTATTAAGCTTATTTTTGTCCTGGACATTTTTCCTTTTAGGCTAGCAACTAATTTCTTACTACCCTCTCTTGTAGCACTAAGTGTGGGGCTCTAGAAGTAGCACCCTGCCCCGCCTCTAAATTGCTACAGGATTAGAAAACAGATATCCAGCTTAGTATAAATAAGAGTAAACAGGGTTCAGTGTATTATCTTATAAATAAAGAATACTATATTTGATATGTGAACTTGAGATGTTCTTTACCTTGAAGGACTTATTCCTCATATCTAGGTTCTTAGAAACTACCACTTAAACAACCCCAAATAAATGTGTTAACAAACTACATAACCTTGTCATAATTTCAAATTGACTGAAATTTTATGAATAAAAGAACATTAAATAGCCAGGGGGAAAAAAGACTGGAAAATACCTATAAGTTCAGCAGGTTTGTTTGGTCTTTTGTTAATGAATGTTTCGAATGCTTCCTTCATGGCATTGATAAATTTTTCATTTTTCAGAAAGCAAATATCAATGATATGGTCAACCTTATCTTTAAAATCCAGCAATTCTTGAACCATGGTTTTATCTTTTTCAGGATTAATTACAATAGTGCTGCCAAATGCCTAAAAAACAAAAATGACCACTTTTTAAAACTGAATTATCTCTGATGAAAATAATTCCCAAATCATATTTTAGGTAGGTACACATATTTTTAAATTTCAATATATTAAGAATAAAATAAAACTCTTTCTGAAGTCAGGAAAAGAAAAATAAAGTGATAAAACATCCAGACTGATAACCATTCATCTATAATCACAAAATAAGGAATGACCCACTGCGTATACAGCTTTACAATGGGGTATTATTATGAACCTCTAGGCTTTTGTTCCTACTTTTAAAGAAGTCAGGTTTGAATTTTTTTTTAAATGGAAATCTGGCTTCAATGTAAAACTGAAGAAGGAAATTTTGGACCCCAAAAAAGCCCTCTTTTTATCCCCCACATTCACTGTTCTAAATATTAGAGCTAGAAATCCCATCAGACATCAAGAAGATAATTTCTACTGCTGATCTGTTACACAGCTATCATTCTCAGGTTGACTACCCTCAAAGCTCCCATTACTTAAAAAAAAATTGGGTTTAACAAGTAAGAAATACTTGCTGATATGTACTCTGAGTGTATAGATTATAAGACACAAGAGAAAAAAACCCCACAGGTTAATTGTTAATACCTTAATGTATTCAATCCACTGTTGCAAGAGAACCTGAACTCCACCTCGAACTCTACTGAAGAGCTGATACAGGAGAGATAAATCTTGAATTCGGTTTTCATCAAGGAGGTTATTTAAGCCTGAATTTTCAAACATTTTGGCATTAAAAATAGTGAACAAAAATGCCAGACATTTTAACAAAAATTAAGTTAAATTATTATTGTGATACTGGTCTAAACTATTAATAGTCTACGAATTTTAATATAAAGATTTGCTTTCTATTAAATCCAAATAGATAAATCACCTTTCCAAATGAAAACTAAATATAGGGAGCTTTAGTTTATATAAATACAAAAACAATTCTGTAATGATTTGTACCACGGAGCATGATAGATCAGATGTATGAACCAATTTGCAAAAACTGACTTACTCAAATACACATTATAAATAAATCACTCATATGGGCAGTAGCCATACTACATCTGGCACTAATTAGTATACATAACCGTATTTCTGAGTATTGGACATGGTCTGTGGTATTTCAAAAACCATGCACTGATAAGCCAAGTTTGAATAAGATTCTAAGATATTTGATTTTCAGAATGAACTAGTAGTATAACTGCATTAGAGTTCTAAAATATATCCATTTTATATAAAAGAAAAGATGGCTAGACAGAAAGGTAAGGCTTTTGTCTATTTCTGGCACTGTCAAAGTAAAATTCGGGGTTTACCCTTAAAATCACTTGGGATTAGAAGAGCTTAGTTTTATATGCTATAAACGAATACACTTTAGTGTAAGAAGAAATTCTTCTCCCTACCGTAGTCCTACAAATTAAGTCAAGAATTTCCACATTCCCACTGTTGGTTTTTTTTATTTTTGTTTTTGTTTTACTGATGTTAGTGGACCTCTCTCATTCTCAGTTCCTGTATCTTTAAGTTAAGCCAAGAAGCACCTCCTCAAAGTTTACCGTGATACATTAGGGAAAAGGGTTATGTCCATTCTCAGAAAAGCAGCCACAAAGTATCAAACTTCTTAAAAGGCTAATCCTTAAGAATATGTTTTTTTACCTAGTTGCTGCTACCATTTTAAAAGTGATCTCTTTATAAATTGGTCAATTACCTTTCTGAAGAATTGCTGTTAAGTGTTCACCTAGAAGTTGTTTTTCTACAGTAGCAATTAATGACTTCCTACAAGGAAAAAAAGTTTAGAATTACTGACATTTGACTTTGCTGAAAATTTAAAGCCTTTCTGGGGGGAGGGGGGACGATGGACAAACAGCTTGCTGCTGCTGCTTTTTTTTTTTTTAATGAGAGTGCAACAGGATGGCTGTGTGGCTCAGTCGGTTAGGTGCCTGACTCTTGGGGCTTGTGGAATCGAGCCCCCGCATGGGACTCCACAGTCAGAGGGGAGTATGCTTGGGATTTGCTCTCTCCCTCTCTCCCAGCTCTCCCTCTAAAATGGATAAGTAAATCCTTAAAAAAAATAGAGAGATGGGGGAGGAGAGGGAGAGAAAGAATCCCAAGCAGGCTCCACACTCAGTACCTGAGCCCAGCTCAGGGTTCCATCTCACAACTCTTGACATCATGCATGACCTGAGCCAAAAGCAAGAGTTGGGACGCTTAACCAACTGAGCCACCCACACACCCCTCAAATAGTTTGTGTTATGTTAATTTCAATACCCCATCCTATGTTTAAATGTATTGGTGCTCAGAGTTACTCTACTTACACCATAAGAAGGAAAAGTGCAATATTTCAGAATTTGATTTACATCACTAAATAAATATTTCCATGGTCTTGATGTGGCTGGCTTTTTCCAAGTTTCTCTGCTTTTATTAGGAAGGTAGTTATCTATGCTGCTTACACGAACTCCTTGGTTGGGAATATTTAGGAAAGCACGGAAACAGTTTCTCCTCCAAACACCTACTGAATTTTAATCAGCCTTAAGATTTCAAAGATCACATCAGCTTCTAATATTATTTTTTTTCATTTTTTACAGAAGTAAGCTCTATACCCACCATGGGGCTTGAACTCATGACCCTGAGATCAACAGTCACATGCTCTACCAACTGAACCAGCCAGGCACTCCTCTAATAATAGTATTATTAAATTACTTAAACACACACACATTAGATTTAATTGATTAAATCTAATTAACTGGGGAAAAATTAAGTTTACATGGAGAAAACAATTGTTAAATATATCAAATCACACCTGAAAAGAGGTTCTAATGGGTTGAAGTGCCTTAAGTGATTCAACGACATTGGTTAAAGTCTATTAGGCTAAGCATATAATACTTACTGGGTGGTCTGATCTAAGTAAGTAATAAGTCTGTCTGCTTCTTCTTCTAGACGTTTGTTAACATGATGAAGATATTCAGGAACCTACAAAGATAGTTTTTTATATTATTGTTTTCCTCCCCACAAATCATTCAGAAAATATCAAGTCCAAAAGATCCCGGGAGCAACCCGGTGACAGGGTTGAATCATATATTAAAATTATAGGTAGTTTATGATCCAGAATTCTGGCCTTTAAGAAGAGAGAAAAGAAAGGACCACCTAAGTGACAAAAAAGCATCACAATGTTGGAAAGATAAATGCAAAGGGCAGTTTATGTTCTAGAATGTAAGGTCTATTGTGAGACACAGTGGATTTATTTTTTTTATTTTTTTTTTTTTAAAGATTTTATTTATTTATTTGACACAGAGAGAGAGATTACAAGTAGGCAGAGAGGCAGAGGCAGGCAGAGAGACAAGGAGAGGAGGAAGCAGGCTCCCTGCTGAGCAGAGAGCCCGATGCGGGCCTCGATCCCAGGACGCTGAGATCATGACCTGAGCCGAAAGCAGAGGCTTTAACCCACTGAGCCACCCAGGCGCCCGACACAGTGGATTTAGTAATCATGATTTTTATATACCTCTCTTTCCTGCATTAATTTTTGGCCTTCAGCTGCATAGAGCCGGTTAGTTTCTTCCAAAAATCGTTGTTCGAAAGAATCCTGATAAATCTGGGAGGGATCAAAATAAAGGAGTTCATTTATTCAGTAAATATTTATTAAACGTCCTCTATGTGAACAGCACTATCAATTTGGTTTTTAAACATCCAACTAGGAAGAGCAATCAGCTCTGTAACTTAAGTTAACTTACTTGCAAATCAGAGAGCATGCTTAAAAGGCTTCGGAGTAAACTTCTATCAATTGCTTCACCATTCCTTTCCCTCTCAATCAAGAGAAGAATGCCATCAATTGTCTTATTCTGGACTTTCTGATCACTTATAATATGAGCCCTAAATAACTCCAGTCCCATGTCCCTAAAATAAAAAATATATAGAATCAAAATTAATTGACAACAATACTACTTCTAGAGAGTCCTGCTTAACTTCTCACCATATGTTAATTAGGGCTCGAGATTTGAAGCAGCAATTGTAAAAAGATAAAATCCACACATTGAATTTTATACATTATTAGAGTTAAAGCATACAGGAAACTCATTTAGTCTTTAATGAGAACTGAAGCTAAATTCCTGTCTTCCTCCATAACTAAGTTTTGTATTATTTCCTTTGGTGGATTTCTTCCTTGGTCAAATCAAGAGACAAAATTAGTTCAAAGACAAAATGGCTTTCACTGTACTGGTAATGAAGGCTTAATTGGTCATTTGTCATCTGGCTTCAGTACTCAAAAATCAGTAAACTCTCCGATAATTGCTGTAGGTAGATGCTAGCCACAAGGTGGGGGAAAGAGTTCATTATACTATTCTATTTTTGTGTATACATGGAATTTTCCACAGCAATGTTAACAGATAATGAGCAAACTCTTGATAAGCAACAAAATAATGCACACCCCTAGACAGTCCAGAGCAAATTTTAATCCCCTTAGCTAACAAAAAAACTTCTTCATTAAGTTATTATATGCTCAGGGAATGTTAGCTATCTCCAGATTAGACTAGGCAAACACAACTGAAAAGGTAAAACTGCAATAAATACAAGTCTAGAAGCCAAATTTGAGTTTTTGGGAGAATATTCACAGTACCACTTACTCTCTTTCCATTAGTGTAATTAAGATTTGATTATGATTTGTAACAAAATTTTTTGTATTTTTTTTTCTGGCATCCTTACCAAATGGAGGGTAGCATTGAATTCTGTAGAACGTAAGTTCTATCCAGGAACAGAAAAATGCTCCTGATCATGATCTGCCAACAAAAAAGAAATCAACTTTTACATTTTATTAAGCTGAAACATTTGCTCTTGATAAAATAATAATATTGCAGGGTTCACTTTTATATATATAGACTACTAGACTATACACAGATAAAGACATCTACCTGAGAATATGCCCAAACCATTTTTATTAAACTATTCTATTGTCTTAATCCTTGCTGTAGTTTCTAGAAAAGGGACACTTAAAATGGTCCTAAGACTTCTCTGCAACTTGAGATGTAACTGAAAATAAAAACAGGGAATTAAGGGGACACACATACAATTCTTCCTCAGTAACAGAGCTCATTCAGGGTGAAGCTGCCCTAAATTGTACATGTGTGGTTTTGGGTAGGAGGATTTTAAGGTTTTTTAGTTTGTAGAATATAAAGTATAAAATAAATACCAGATTAGGGAGAAAGGAAAAGGTGGTGATCTGAATGAACTAAAATGCAGGACCACCAGGCACCATCACAGGCAATCAAGTAAGTAGGTGGGTGGGACATCCATCAAGACTAACAGACAAAAATGTAACTTTAAAAAAAAAAAGAGAGATACTTTTTGGTTAAGTGTGACAAATATAAAAATGATCCTAAGGTGCAAGTCATTCTAAAATGGTGGTTTCCCTATAACTTGCAGTTTCAAACTAGAAAACTTAACCAAAATTAGTGTTCAATTCAGAAAAAGAGCAGATATCAAGGCACCCCCACACACACTGCAAAGCTTTTAAAACTAATGTCCAAATATTTGAAGAAATTTATTTAACTACAATATTTAGCTGAAACACAATACTTTTTCCAACTTACCATTTGTCGGCAATGATTTTGCCAGCATCTATCAATTTTCTTTAGAAAAAGAACACTATCCAATGAATCCATGAGATATGTCAAGGATATTTTTAAGTACTTAGTACAAGTAACATAAGAAATGTAAGAGCATATTTGTCTTAAATATGGAATATTACACACCAAATAAAAATAGGTATGCCTGGGTGGTTGTCAGTTAGGCACCTGCCTTCAGCTCAGTTCATGATCCCAGGGTCCTGGGATCAGGCTCCTTGCTCAGTGGGGAGCCTGCTTCTCCCTCTGCCTGCTGCTCCCCCTCCTTGTGCATGTGCATGCACGCGCGTGCGCGCACGCTCTCTCTCTCTCCCTCCCTCTCTCTCGCAAATAAATAAATAAAATCTTTAAAATGCTATCTCTACCTGTACCCCTTGGGCAAATAATAAAAATAAAATTAAAAAATAAATAAATAAATAAATAAATAAATAAATAAAATGCTATCTCTTAAACTGTAAAAAAGTTTCAGGTTCCACTAAATACCTTTCAGAACAATTCTTACACGTAAGTGAGCATTATGTTGTTTATGATTTCCCTTATTTTTCTTTAAATGGAAATCTGTTAGGACAAAAAGGGTAAAGACATAAGGACATCCTATTTGCACTAACATCACAATGTAGACTTGGAACCTAACTAAAGTTGAAAAGTCAAAAACTCAGGGCGCCTGGGTGGCTCAGTGGGTTAAAGTCTCTGCCTTCGGCTCAGGTCACGATCTCAGGATCCTGGGATAGAGCCCCGCAACAGGCTCTCTGCTCAGCGGTGAGCCTGCTTCCTCCTCTCTCTCTGCCTGCCTCTCTCTCTGCCTGCTTGCAATCTCTCTCTCCGTCAAATAAATAAATAAAATCTTAAAAAAAAGGAAAAGTCAAAAACTCGTTTCTTGTTTCTCCAGAATTGTAAGGAACAGTAACAAATCTACAAAACATAGGCATTCCATTTCAAGTTGGGTTAAATAGTGAGGGATAAGGAAGGAGTGAACAGATAAAAATACAGTATTTTTAGTTTTTAAAAGGATATTCTCTGAACTGATGAATTTGTGCTTTGATGTGATCTTCACAAATCTGTCTCAGCTGTTTGTACAAGTTTGCAGAAATTTTGTAGGAACAAAGATTTTCTACAGCCTGCAAGATTAAACACAGGAGAAAATGGGATTATTGATTATTTACATCAACTTCTTACTTTTTTAATATTTTACATTTTATTAAAAAGGGCTATTTATCCATTTAAAACACAAAGTAAAGTAACAAAATATGAATGTGAGTGAACTTTTTATAACCGATGTACCAAAAAACCCCCACTAATATATTTATTATGGCTGTTTAGGTTAAGGATGGAGGGAATTCAAGCCATGTTCTACCCCATGGAGACATCCAATTTATAACAATGACTACATATCAATGCTGTCTTGTTCTTAAAAATGTTAACTGTTTTCATAAGCAGAATTCCATTTTGAGTTTAAAAAACAGTTTCACCAATTGTTTATCAGATGGACTGGGCAGTCTGACCACCACTGAATTAAAACTTACACTTTCTTTGGTTTTCCTGAGTAGAACAATGGATTATTGCTGGCAGTATTACGAGCATGATATAAACACCAGGTATTTTTCTCCAATATTTTGGCTTATCAATATTTAAATAGAGATTTTAAAATTTGCACAATTAAGTAAACATTAATTACAACAGAAATGACTATTTTTACTTCATTCTAATAGTTTAACTGGTCTTCTTTTATACCTGGATCCCAAAAGGACAAACTTCAGATTTCTCTTAGTTTCTTGTTATGTGTATCAAAGACTTTCAAACTTAAGACAACATGCATGGTAGAACTCTTTGGATGAACTCTGATATAATCCACAATTCCAACTAGTAATGACTTAAGTGTAACACCAGGATTCCTTCCTCACCACAACAAAAGGCAGAAAATCCATTAAAATGGACTCTAAGGGAGGATCCAAGTTCTGTAGGTTACAGTGAAATTTTATAAATACTTACCTACATGGAAGTCACATTCCCAGCATGCAGGTCCAGTAAATACATTAGCAAATGAAAACAAAGCTTAAAGAAAACCACTTATATCACTGCAGGAAAATCACTGCACCTCACCAAGAAACAGCAGGCCAATTAGACACAGTAGCTAAGGAGGAATAAGACCACCAATTCTCCTCTGGCCACTTTCCACGGGGCTGGGTTAGGCCACAGATACCTAAAGGGTATATTTATGCTTATTTCATGAGCCCTTCTGTTCACATTGGTTCTCTATGGACTCTTCCCCTTCCTTCTTTAGTATTCTTCTCATTGTATCCAATGCTCCTCTTGAATGACTCATTTTCTCAGCATTTCTCATTTCCCTGCTTAGATTGTACTTCATCTTATCCACATTTCCCATTTCCAGTACTTCTCCAAGTCCCTCTTCTCCTATTCCCTTCTGCTGTGTTTCTCTTTATCTGCTCACACAAGATACAATATTCCCTTACTACTCAGCTAAGTCCCACCTCTTCCAATAAGCTTTCCTTCACTGCCTCACCTGGCACGATCACCACTCATAACACAATGACTTGTCACTGAGTTAATACTGTATCTTTTTTAAAATACTGTATTTGTGTATATCCCATCCCCCAATTCCCCTTAATGAGAAAAAGAGCCTATTGCGCTTGTTCATGTATCCACATATTCTTTTAATGCTTTGGGGAGTTTAAACCAGGTAATATGGTAAACATTCAAAAAACTAATGTACTTACAACTAGCAATGTGTCCTGCACGTAGAAGCGGCTTATAATGTAAGGAGAAAACTGACCAGAAAACACAAAATTACAGAACATTGTGTTAGGTGCTATGATGAGGGTGGCATCGAGACAAAGGCCCTAACCCAGTCTCTTTAGGACTGGAGCAAGTCAGGAAAAGCTTCCTGAGCAGAGGTAAAAAGGTGGAATCCCAAAGACCAGGGGAAAATGAAGAGCTCATGGGAATAATGACAAATAGAGAATTAAGCTGGGCTTTACATGCATACAATCTCCTCCATGTTTAGTTAAGAGAGTTACTTAAGATGTTAGAGGCAAGAAAAGCAGGAAAGGGAGCATCTAAGATGAGTCTTGAAGGTCAAACTCTCTCCTCTAGTTAGCACTGACTGCTTTTTTTTAAAGATTTTATTTATTTATTTGACACAGAGAGAGAGATTACAAGTAGGCAGAGAGGCAGGCAGAGAGACAGGGAGAGGAGGAAGCAGGCTCCCTGCTGAGCAGAGAGCCCGATGCGGGCCTCGATCCCAGGATGCTGAGATCATGACCTGAGCCGAAGGCAGAGGCTTTAACCCACTGAGCCACCCAGGCGCCCTGCTTCTTAACATATACAGACCAGATCTAGTAATTTCCCTTCCTTAACCACCTTTTATCAAGCTCCTCAAGCACTGTTATGGAGAAATTCCATAATATGTATTAAAAAATACAAAGGACTTGGACACCTGACTCAGTCAGTGGAGCATGCGACTCTTCATCTTGGGGTTGCGATTACTCAAAAACAAATTCTTAAAAAAAAATCTTTTAAAAAGTACAAAGGACTGAACCATGTGGTGCATGGTCTAATATCATTTATGTAAAAAAGACAAATAAAAACACACAGTTGTTTTTACACTGCTGGAAAAGATGCTCCCCAAACTAATAACGTTTGTGGATAGAGGAACTAGCTAGGGGGAGGGGGGTAGAGGACAGGGTAGAAGTGAAACTTTTCACTACATGGTAATACTTTTTGGGTTTTAAACCAGATGAATATATTAAATACTCAAAAAACTTAAATATTCACCTCACCCAATAAACCTTTTCTATCCTCCCCACCACCACACTTTTCAGCATGGCATTCAAGGCTCAATCTTACCATTTTAGTAGTCTCATGTCTGTTTATAATCTTCCAAACACACCACGATCTAAACACTCTGCTTCCTTACTTTTTTAAGCAAAGTTTGTTTGGAGCAGTCATGTGTGCCTAAAACAGGGGCTTCCAAAAAATTTTTTTAAGATTTTTATTTATTTATTTGACAGAGAGAGAGAGATCATAAGTAGGCAGAGAGGCAGGCAGAGAGAGAGGGGGAAGCAGGCTCTCTGCTGAGCAGAGAGCCCAATGCGGGGCTCAATCCCAGGACCCTGAGATCATGACCTGAACCGAAGGCAGACGCTTAGCCCACTGAGCCACCCAGATGCCCCGAGGGCTTCCAAATATTTTTGACAAGCCAGAGCAAGTAGTACATTTTATGTCACAATCCCTTGTATGTAAAAGAAATTTATGTAACTGAAACAAAATCTTCATTGAAACTACACTTATCATTACTATGTGTGATGTTCTCCGATTATTTTCTATTTTGCCTTTTAAAAAATGCTAGTCATTAGGGTGCCTGGATGTCTTAGTTGGTTTAAGCATTTGCCTTTGGCTTGGGTCATGATCTGAGGGTCCTGAGATAGAGCCTCACTTCAGGCTCCCTGCTCAGTGGGGAGCCTAATTCTCCCTCCCTCTCTGCAGCTCCCCCTGCTTCTCTGCCCTATCAAATAAATAAATAAAATCTTTTAAAAAATAATAAAAAGTGCTGGTCACAAACTACTAATTTCATGAACCTACTAGAATATAAGCACCTCAGGGTTGGGCCTAAGTGATCTCTACATTCCCATGGCATCTGTCCAGCTTTGCACACAGGAATCAGTAACTGACTCAGTACCCTGAGCAGTAACTGACTCAGTACTAAGTAAATACTCTGTACCCTGTTAGGTGCTGGGACAGAAACATGAATAGGAAGGTGTTAAATCACTACTTAAAATTTGGGATAAGCTCTATTTTATTCCAGATCTTTAAAATGCACTATCAGTAAATATCAGTTATTTTGTATCTCACTTCACATGCAACTATTTGTATGAAACAGACTCTACATAGTTTCATAAAGTCTCTTAAATAAAACTTTCTTTTTACTCAAGCTCCCAATCATTACTGGTAAAATATGCTGCCATAAATCCTTCTTGAAGGTAATTAGATATAAAATAGAAACATTCTAGCAAGGTTCTAACCTTTATTCCTCTAAATCCCAGCCCCTACCCGCCAGAATCCATACATGTTACATCAAAAATATGTTAAAAAAAATTGTCTGATACAAACAAAACCATACACTCCAAAGAAATGTAAACATGTAGCAAATGAAATGTAAAACTATAGTTCCTGAAATTTGATTCTTTGGGGAATATAGGATATAAGAAATGGCAAAGGCACAAAACATTGCATCTGGGACAAGGGAACGGAAATGAGGGTGAGCAGCAAGGCTAGAATAAAAAATGAAGAGGATTAAAATTAAAAAACACAAAGACTACAAACATAATTAAACACAGTAAGGGAGGAAATCTAGAAACTTTCTGACTTAACAACAATAGACACCCAGAAAGATACTAAATTCCCATCAGGGTCCCGAACTCTGGTGACTGGCCTCATGAGTTGGGTCTTATTTTTCAAACTATATGTTTAAAGAAAAGAAAGCACACCATAAAGTTTTCAAGAACTGATACAGCAAAAAAATCTAAATTATCTTTTTACGTTTAGTAAAAATGGCTGAAATAAGATATTTGAAATATATCAAAAACTAAGAACTTGCAGAAGGGAAGCCAGACATGAAATCTAATTTTTCTTTTTACATATAGTAAAAACAGTTTAAATTAGCTGAAAATTACCAAGGACTAAGAATTTGTAGTTGCATACTTTTTAAATTGCAGAGATAATATTAGGTACTAACTCAATAAAGAGAGAACCACTACATAATGTGATAGACTAATCTTAAAAAACATTAAGATTGACAACAATTAAATAACCTTACATAGAACACAATCAGCTACTCATCAATACAGAATACAAAAGAGGTGCACCTAGGTCGCTTAGTCAGTTAAGCATCGGCTTTCGGCTCAGGTGGTGGTCCTGGGGTCCAGGGGTCCTGGGATTGAGCCCCGTGTGGAGCCCCGCATTGGGCTCTCTGATCAGCGGGGAGTTTGCTTCTCTCTCTGCCTCTCCCCCCAGCTTGTGCTCTCTCTTACTCTTTCTCTCAAATAAACAAAAAAATCTTTAAAAAAAATATATAGAATACAAAAGCTACTCATCGCTGTTAAGAATCCAACCACTCTTCTGTAACCTCTGACTGCTTAAACAACCAGATTCTACAATGAATAATAACCTATACTGCGATGGACACACTATGTGCTTCCAGTCTTACGGTCATCTATTTGATAAATGAAGCATTACTAGAAAAGTTCATTATTTAAGATTTATTTCACAAAAAGCTAACCAAACAAGAGTTCCAATTAATAATAAATAAAATTATTTCCACCAGAATTGAAATATGGACTAGGCTTGCCCTCAAAGAAAATAGCTAGACATTTATATTAAGAATAAATGGTATACTTTCATATATAGACAACCAGCCGGCTCCAAAAAAAAGGGAACTGATTTAAAAACACTACACAGCTACTTATACAAAGGCTGAGAACATGAGGAAAATAATCCCATTATTTTAAATACCCCAAATCCCAACTATTATAAGACACCACATGTAAAAAACAAGACATATTCTTGAGAAGTAAAGGATACTGTTCCTAGAGAGTGCCTCTCTTTTTCTATTATTTTTTTCAATTTGGCTAATGGTGTCTACTGACACATATTTGGAATGTAATCTATTTATCGGCCAGCTGTTCTGGCCCAGTGTGGATTTAGAATTTTAAAACATGTGTGGCTTTAGAGCTGTATAATAAAGTACAATCTTAAAATAAAGGCATCTTTTAAAAAGACTCATTTATTATCATCATCGATGACACCAATAAGTAAGTAGCAGACATTATAATAAGTAGTTTATGCAGTATTTTGTTTACAACTCAACAACCCTGCTATATAGGTAATGTTGGTCTTCCCATTTTACAAAGGAGGAAAACAAGGCTTAGAGAAGTAACTTGCCCAAAGTTATCATGAGTGGCAGATCTCTAATCTAAGAGATTAGTGGCAGGCTGATCAATCTCTAATCAATCTCTAATCTAAGTGGCAGGCTGATAACTCTAAAGTCAGTGCAGTGAACCATACTATCTGTAGTCAATCAAAAACAAGCAAACAAAAAAAAATGTCCCCAAATCAAAACTACTGCCTCATATTTCAGGATTTCAATGTTGTCTAGGAAAGATAATTTTTAAACTCAAGTACAATTCTCATTTAAAATCACTTCTAATGGGGCGCCTGGGTGGCTCAATCATTAAGCTTCTGCCTTCGGCTCAGGTCATGATCCCAGGGTCCTAGGATGGAACCCTATGTTGGGCTCCTCGCTCTGCAGGGAATCTGCTTCTCCCTCTCCTACTCCCCTGCTTGTGTTCCCTCCCTCGCTGTCTCTCTGTCAAATAAATAAATAAAATCTTCAAAAAATAGCTTTTAAAAGACATTTGTTTCTTGCAAAAACAACATGTTCTTTTCTAGAAACTAAAAGCTTAGGGAGGCAGTACATACAATCCACACTAGGGACTTCCATGCTTAAGATTTAAAACATAACGGTTTTGCATGCACAGAAAAAAGTTCTGCATAGACATATGCCAAATAAGCATTTACTTCAGAGACAGAGGGTAGGATGGGGGAATGAGGAGTTTGGTGAACTTTTGCTTGGTATACTACGTACTTCTACAGTTTCAATTTTAGGAGAGTACTTTTTTTATTTTTTATTTTTTTGCCATTTCTCTCCCCTACCCCTCTTTAGGAGAGTACTTTTCATTTACATTTCAACCAGTCAAAATTAAACAAGCACCTGAAATCCAGATGGTATGAAATAATTTTACTCCCTTATATTTTTATCCTTTTTTGAACCTGAACATCTCAAAATAAACTTTCTGAGAATAATCCAAAGGAGCATTTATAAAATTAAGGTCAAAAACAACAAAAGAGCTGGGAACAAACGCTTTTGAATTTATTACAGCAGAAACAGTAAAGTACTGTGAAAAATGCAGAGAGCAAAAAGCTAGAACTCTGATTTTAGGCTAAAGAAATGCAACTGAACAATAGCAGGTAATAATTCTGAAGTAGAAGAAAATGAAAAACAAAAAATGTAAGCTATGAACTCTTGAAACATAAAAGAATTTAAGCGAATCAATTTATCAGGAAAAATATTTTTGATCCCAAAAGCTCTAGAGAAATATTCAAGGTAAAGTAACTAGAGTTCATTAACAATCACAATCAATATGCTAGAAACATAAAACATATAAAATAACATTATTGAAACTAAAGATGCAGGGTCCTTGGATAAACCATATCCAAATAAACACCATATATACACACAAAGGAAAAAAATTACCTTCTTTGAGGACAGTTTTTTCTCTAAAGTGAAACTGTTTGCATCTAACACTGCACTACAGAGGTATCCAAAGTGCTACAGTGTATTACTGAAGCAGCACAGGAAGAGCGCTGGACTTGAAACTTGGGCATTTCAGTGGGAGTCTGGGCACATTATTTAACTTCCCTGACACTCAAGTTTCCTGATCAACAGAGGAATAATAACTACTACCCTGTCTACTTCACAAAGGGTTTCTATAATGCTTAAAAGATAATAAAAGATAAACCTAGGGCGCCTGGGTGGCTCAGTGGGTTAAAGCCTCTGCTTTCGGCTCAGGTCATGATCTCAGCGTCCTGGGATCGAGGCCCGCATCGGGCTCTCTGCTCAGCAGGGAGCCTGCTTCCTCCTCTCCCTGTCTCTCTGCCTGCCTCTCTGCCTACTTGTAATCTCTCTCTCTGTGTCAAATAAATAAATAAAATCTTTAAAAAAAAAAAAAGATAAACCTAATTTGTAGAGGACCACCTGCACTATATGAAGAAAAGCTATGGGACTACATGATCTCTTAAGGCCTTTCCAACTCTAATTCCATAATTCTATTTTTATTACTGTACAACTCAGGAGCCACGTATGTAATATACCAACATAGCAAGTAAGGTGGGCTTCTCCTTAATAGCTTAGTACAACTACTACCTGACACACTGTGTTATGATTATATTGTATAATACTGTTACTACGTGTTGGGCATCATTCTGAGTGTTTTGCATGCACTGACTCGTTCAATTCTCACAGCAACAGAAACTGGTGATCTTAATTGACTTATTACAAGTGCAAAAGCCACACTGTGACTTATGAAAGAGCTTTACTAGTGATAACATCACCTTACATTTCTATAACAGTGTTTCAAGGTGTTTTTCACATCTTAATTTGATTCTTAGAAGCAACCCCGTGAGGTAGGTAGGACAAGTATTCTTTCCCCCGTTTTACAGAGGAGGAAACTAAAACTGAGGGAGGTCTGATTTCTTCCTCAAGATCAGAAGGGTAAGAGCCACCAAAAGAAGACCCCAAATCTGTCTTCGGATTCCTAATCCAGGCAGGGTTTGTCCATTACCATACCACCTCTGCAACTAAAATGAATAGATAAAAAACTACAAATTGTGATAAATCAAACCAACTTAATTTCTTAGAAGGTACTTATCAATATGAAAACCACAAACACACTGCCTGGGTGGCACAGCCGGTTAAGCTTCCTACTCTTCGTTTTGGCTCAGGTCATGATCTCAGGGACAACCCCGAGTCCTCATGACCCCAAGTTGGACTCCACACTCAGTGCAGAGCCTACTTGAGATTATCTCTCCCTCNCGCTCAACCGCACATGCCCGCACTCTCTAAAATAAATAAATCTTAAAAAAAAAAAAAAAAAGCACAAGCTACTGGGACTCTGAAGTATTTTTTTATAAGAAACTGCTTACACTATAATGGAAAGTAACTTCTTGAAGTGCTTGTGTCAAAAATACGGTAGGACAGGGGCCCCTGGGTAGCTCAATTAAGCATCTGCCTTCGACTCAGGTCAAGATCTCAGGGTCCTGGGATCAAGCCCTGCACAGCGCTCCCTGTTCAGTGGGGAATCTGCTTCTCCCTCTCCCTCTGCTTCCCCCTCCACCCCTGTTTGTGTGTGTGCACTCTCTAATAAATAAAATCTTTTAAAAAAATACAGTAGGGCAAAATACCATGGTAGTAAGAAGTCTAAATCAGTAAGTGCCCTCAATAGTATATTTAAACTAAACACTTTAAGTATAGACCCATTTGTTAAGCAAAAGAAACAAACTTGAACCCCAAACTAAGTCACTGGACTATAATCTGAGGCCCATTTTTTGGCTAAGGACTCTCTTGTACCCCATAAAATAAAACAAACATAAAGAGCAAGAAAAAGAAACGGCACAGGGCTACTAATAAGAAGGAGGAGGATAAAGGGCTACTAATAAAAAGGAGGAGGATAAAGTATACAGAGAATATCTGCATTTCTTGAGGCCTTTCCTATAGGTGAGTAACACCACTTAGCAAGAGGTACCATAACAGAATGACATGCCACCAGAAATCACCTTTGGGATCCGGGCTGTAGGGTTCTATTACAGGTAAAACCTTGATTATACCAAGGTACTCCTCACTGTAAATCCTAATCAGAAGGGTGCAAGATAAACCCAATATATACCAATATGACTGTACTCATAGTCTGTCAGAATGTCAGAGTATATTAGAATATATAGTCTGATTATAAAAGAGTGCATAAATTAATCAAGAAATTTTCCCATTAGAAGGAAACCAAAAGTCTACATAAAGACTCATTTCAAAGTAAAATCCATATACATACCATCTCAATTTATGCTAGCCAAATCTGGTTATCCACATTCATACATACCTGATAGAGTTCTTCTAAATTGTACTTAATCGAAGTACTATTCTGGATAGCTTCCACTGCTTCTTTCAGTTTCTGCCATGTTTCATCTGTGTAGTTCTCTGGTAATTTAGGCTTATCTAGATAATATGTACAAGATTGACATCAGAATATAGCATACAGTAATGGAAGGATCCATTAAAGTAAAATAACAGTATTACTGCTTTTTAAGGGTAAATTGTGATTTTTATGATTATTACATCTAAATATTAAAGTAGCTGCTGTATTTAGGCTTAGCATAAAGAATAAAATTTGAAATGCCAGAATACTGTTTATGTCATTTTGACTCACTTATTAGAATTAAAGGTGAGGGTTTCTTTCAATTGACTGTATTGCTTCAAAAAATAAAAATTCAAGAATCACAGATAAAAAATAATCCTGATCTTATTCCATCACATGTAAATCCTAAGTCAGTCAACATGAATTTTGGACCTGAGACTTAAAACACTGAATGTCTACTATGAACAAGGCACGTTACAAACATCTTAATCTCCCTAACAATGCTCTAAGGAAGATATTATTTATCCCTATCTTGCAACCGAGAAAACTAAGAAGACTTTTAGTAAAGGCTTGCCCAAGGTCATCAACAGCTAATCAATGGCAAAACTAAGATTCTAATCCAAGTCTGCTTGACCCTCACATTTATGCACCACCTACGAATGGAGAGAAAATCTTAACTCAGGTTTTAATTTAAACTACATCTATGAGCAGAATGAAATTTTAAAAAATGAAAACATCCAAATGACTCCAGAACCTATGTAGCATTTTCAGAATGGAAAGGACTATCTTAATCCAGGCTTTAAACTTCATTGACCACCAATGAGTATTTTTTTTAACTAAAACATCCTAACACCTTAACGATGTGTTTTTAGTTTAAGATGGAAAGAAAAAACCCAAACAAAATCTCAGAAACCAGTATGCAAATGAAATTGGGATCATAGCTCATCTCTTTAAAAATTATTGGCTATTAAATCGATATACTCTGAGTGGAATAGTGAACACATTAGTCAATTACAATTCACATTTACTTCAGAAAGGTCTCGTTAAATCAGAAAGATTACAACACTGTTAAGAACCTGGGGATGGGAGAGGAGTGATAGGAAAAAAAGAGAAGGTTAAAAACAAACACTATAATCCTCTGCTTTAAACAAAACAGAGCATACTCCTGATTTCCACACTAATGCTGAAAACACAAGCATTGAAAATCTAATTTTCTCAATACTAATATTTAGCCACAAGGCACTTATCTGGTAAATATTACTTCAGTTCATTCATTTACTTCTCCATTTAATAAACATCTTATCATCTATTACCTACCAGTTAAAGATGCTGAAAAACTAAATCAGAAAAATAGAAACAGTCAACAGAAAAAAGTAATTCAGCTCAATTATGTTTTTAAAAAACTGTTGATTTTCTATGCATCAATGCATTCATAATACTCTCAATCATATATCTCAAACATAAAATGAACAAATTTTCCTAAAAGCTGCAAGTCAATACTTTAAAACCCATTTTAGTGAAAAAAAATAGATGTAGTAATTGTTCCTATCTTTAGACTAGTGGTACACAGAGTTACTACTTCTGTGTATACAGTATTTTTCACTTCTAAACCCTACCTTTGGAAAGAAATGCAGAGATCATAAATGGTTTTCTCCAAATACTGCTCCCAAAATGAGTTTCAAGAATACAGTATCCAACATTACCAATCTAACTATAAATCATCATTGAGCATGAAAAGATCATCATTGCTACCTGCATTTCTAGGGACTAGAAAATGTGGCCTACTGAAGCATAAGAATAAAAATCCCAGCAGTGCCAAGGCTCACTATGCACCTGAAATAAATAAACCTCTTTAGAATACAAATTTCTCACCTGTATAATCCAGATCAATCATACCGACTGTCAATGTTATAATAACAGATTAGATATAAACTGAGCCAGACATCAAAATATTGCACAGAAACACTCGGTGTATGCTTCAGCACAAGAATACTAACCACCCCCGGAAAATGAACCCTCCACCCAAAAAAGGACCTCCCTCCACCTCATTGATTATGCATAAAACATTAGGCCACCTCTATACTGTTTAATATATTAACATAAATAGAGCACGTGACCGCTCAAGTGTCAAATCCTTAGTAGGTGATTATGGATTTTGGCCTTGGTTACCTTTAAAGTTCTTGATCACTAACTTCTTAGCAGAGCCAGGCTTGCTGTTAGCAAAGCTAGAAGTGGTGGTAGAAGATTTGGCTAGGCCGTTTGCGTGATGCACCGAAGCCACAGAAGAGATTAATATACTCTTATTTTTAAGTTGCTGCTGCTGAGATGTTGCAGCAGTTGGTGAAGATGAGGAGGAAGAGGAGGAGGATTCCTCAGCCATCTTCGCATCAAACCCTACAAACTCCAGGGTGTCTTCAAAACGCAGCTTCTTCTGTACGTGGCTGGAAGTAGCCACTGAAACCCCCTGGCAGAAGGACGAGGTTGAAGGGGATGCCGAATCCCTGGGTTGTAAAGGAGGAGTGGAAGAAGAGGAAGAGGTGGAATCAAAGTCTTCTCTCTCGTTACTACTGTTACTGCCGCTACTGCTGCTGCTGTTTAACTTTCTCTTCTTGGCAGAGGTGGGCGGAGTGGTGCTGGTATTACCATCAGTGGCAGATCTGACCTCCTGAGCAGCAGCAGCAGCTGAGGGATTGGGGGAAGAAAAACCTGTTGGAAACATGAAAATAGCGGGGTCAACAGGCAGAGGAGCATCAAAAACCTACGTTTATATGCCTGCGTGCGTGTAGGAGAGAAGGTGGCAATGCTAGAGGGGGAAGGGAAGAAAGAGAGGAGAAACACAGAGGACGAGAAGGAAAGTGAAGGGGGGGCTACACCGGGGGAATGGGAGGGTTTGGGAAGGCGGATAGGCTGACACCAGGAGTGAGCAAAACGAGGGGGGAGAGCGAATGAGGAGGCAGACAGGTAAACGGCTGTGCCGTCCCCCTCCCCTGCTTTTCGGTCTCTCTCCCCCCTTTCTGCAGGAGCGACTCAGTGAGTCTGTGAGGCTGCAGCTCCTCCTCCTTTTCTCCCTCTCTCTGGGAGGGGAGATGCCTTGGTTGGGGGGAGGAGGAGGGGGAGAGAACCAGGGCTTGTTATTGTCAATAGCACAAGAGGCTAAAGATGGCGCCACTTCCGGTCACGCGGCGGCGAGGGGGGGCGGCGTCTGTCCTCGGGAGTGGGGGGTGGAGAGAAGCACTGCGGGCGCCCGGGGGGCGGGGGAGCTGGCTCCGGAGAAGGCGGCGGGAAAGCGGCGGCTAAGGCGTCCAAGACGCCGGCGCTCCTTCGCTCGCTGTCGCTGTCCTGCCCCCTCCCTCTCCGGCTCCCCTTCCCTGACAGCGCTGTCCTCCCCCGGCCCGCCGGTAACTCCCACCCCCTCCTTAACGGTCCCGCGGGGAGCTTCGCGCTGCAGCGCCCTTACCGGAAGTGACTGGGCAGACACTTTTCATAGCGCCCAGATCCCGAAGCCCCCAGGTCCGCAGGACTTGAGTTGGGGGGGGGATGGGGGAGGGAGAAGAGGGGGGGAAAGAGATGTGGACAGGGAGGAGGGGGCGGGCTTTCGAGACACCTCCCGAGCTCCTGATTGGAGCTTTCTGAACGCGAGGCGGGCCGGGTGGGGGGAAGGTGGCGGGAGAAGGAGCGGTCAGAAGCCTGAAGGGGAGGGAAGGTGGTGACAGTGAGGGGCGGGGTGAGCTAGCTGGGAAAAAAGAGGAGGAGGAAGAGAGGAAGGGAGGGAGTAAAAAGTTAGGGAACCGAGAATGGAAACTTCGAAAGAGATAAAGGAATAAGGAGGGGTTGCGAGACAAGGGGAGTAACCCGAAATGGAGGAAAACATCATCATGGCATTATGCCTGGTGCTGAGGAGAAATGTCATGATGTTAAAATAGGAAAGGAAAAGAAAGAGATCTTAGATAAAAAGAAAATGAGTTTTTGCTTCGATTGGGCTATACATTGTTTCTTTTATGTCAAAGACACCTCTGACACAATATTGGTAAGGGCTGAGTTTTGATACCTTTCTCAGTAACATAGCTGTAAATTCTTTTACCTTCCTAACAGGAGCATTTTCTAAGATGGCTGGCCAGAGTTAAGGGTGCATTCTAAGGCCCAAGAAACAGGAGGGTAACTAACACCTCCCCCAACACACACACACACACCACCACAGTTCGAAGTACCAAGCCCAACCCTGATCTCCGCCGTCATCAATCCAGCAATTTACAGACTAAGCATAGCTACTTTTACCAAATCTCAGTTCATACACTGTTTCGAAGAACACATTTTAAGAGAATGACATTGGCAAAAATCAATGTTTTCTACCAATGTATTACACAAGCTCAAATTTCAAAATGGATTACTCGTAAGAAGAAACCTCTAAATTTGGTTAAATTAGCAACAATAAACCTTGTAAATTTCCTGCTGTAAATTTAACCCGAGGGCATGGGGGGGCAGCACAGTGTCAAATAAAACTAGATCTGCCAACCTGTTGATCATTCTAACTGAAGAAACATTAAACAAGCATATACTGAAAGAGTTTATGCCATACACCATACCCAGGTCCCTGCCATTGAGAGGCCAATAAAGGAAGACAGTTTCAAAACTAATTTCTGTAACAGTCCTATAGCAGATGTACAAAGTGCTCTCTAAACAGGTCAATCAAGAGATTGGGAGATATTTTGGAATAGTCAGTTTCACAGAGGAATTGTTTATGCTGGGTCCCAAAGTGGGAATTGCCAAAAAGACAAGAGGGGAGAAGGTGAAAGCCATTCTGGGCAGTGGAAATGGGCAAAGTGGGGAGTTGGGAAACAGTCTGACCTGTTTGTGGAAATATGGAAAGTGCGGTGAAGCTAGAAAGTACGATGTCTGGTTGGAAGTAAGGAAAATGAGGCTCAAGAGTGCCTGGGTAGGGGCCAAGGGCAGGTTGCCCAAAATGTAACACGATGGCATATGATTATTTTGAATTGAAGCTACTTCAGAAGCAACTGGTGCAAGGACAGGAAGACCCTCTGCTGTCCCACTGAAATCAAGAAACAAATTTCCCAAAAAAAAAAAAAGAAAGAAAGAAATTTCCCATAACTAAAATATCCTCCCTGTACTAAGATATAAAAAAAAATCCTTATCACCAGAGACAGAGACTTTAATGCTTAGAAAGTTGCAGAAACATTTTTCTAATTTACCTCAATCTAAATTCTGCTTAGAATTCCCTACTAATTAAAGCTCCCAAACACCTGTTTTCTTTATCCTGTCAATTCCTCACAAATTTGTTGTTTCATTGTCTAAAATGTGTAGAAACTGCCTGTGTTAGTCATTTCTTGGGGTCTCAATTTCATTATTGGGCCTCGGTGCCCACATAATAAAACTTTAGGTTTTTTTCTTCCTATTAATCTGTCTCATGTAAATTTAATTCTTAATCCAGATGGGGACCTTGAAGGGTACAGGAAGAATTTTTCCTCCCTCCTCTGGCACACAAAGCCAAAAATCTGGTCTACCCTGTAGCCTAGGGTAGATAGCAAGGAGAGGAGGGAGCAAGCTGGGCTTTTAAAAGCAGGGGAGAGTAACAGGATGGTGGGTGGTGTAAAAGCAGTTTGCATTGTACAGTTTGAGATAGACAAATCAGAACGCTAAGAATAAATCCATTTTCTAGCTGTTTATACAAGCCCATTTTTTATTTATTTTTAAAATTTTGGGTCTTCAAAAGTCTTTGGTTAAAATGCAAATCCTCCTAGGAGGTACCACCTTGAGCCACTAACAGCTATGTGCTGTTTGGTGACAATTGGCTGAGAGCAAGGCTCTAAGGGAACTTAAGCCCGAGGGCCACAGAGAACTGTGGTAGACACTGAAAAGGGAGGAAGATGGACTATTATCTGTTTTGAATGTTCCATTTTGTTCTTGCTGCCTAAAATGAGAATGTAATTCTTAAAGCCAAGGAAGATATCCCTAAAACATTAAACCCTCCTTTATTGTGTCTCATATTTCACATGATGCTGAATAACTGTAAACGCAGAGTAGATACTGAATTGAATATCTCATTGAATGAGACTAAAGTAATGCCATGTCTTTACGTCTTTACAGGAGAGGATTAACTGGCTAATTTTCCAGATTTAATGAACAGGGTTGTTCTAATTTGTATAGTTATATTCCTTGGAAGGGTGTATGGATGGGCCAGCTGATAATGGCTTAAATTGATACTTTTTCTAGAAGGATTGGCAATTTAACCAAAGACTTCTCAAGATTAAAAAAAAATGCTTGTTTTAATTCGTGTAATATTTCTTAAAGAGTATATGAAAGTGCTAGCTATTTTTATTTTTTATTATTTTTTAAAGATTTTATTTATTTATTTCACAGAGGGAGAGAGATCACAAGGAGGCAGAGAGGCAGGCAGAGAGAGAAGGAGAAGCAGGCTCCCTGCTGAGCAGGGAGCTCGATGCAGGGCTCAATCCCAGGACCCTGAGATCATGACCTGAGCCAAAAGCAGAGGCTTTAACCCACTGAGCCACCCAGGCGCCCATGCTAGCTATTTTTTAAATTACAAATATTAGTACAGCTGAAAGGGAATGGACATAAAGACAAAACTGCTTTTGCCATTCAAAGATAAACTTTTATACTAACATAAAACATAGTTGTCTTATTAATATTCAACTACATTCTAATAATAATAATAGCTCCCAATCTGACATGATTATCTAAGGCCTTCAGTCTTCCAAGTTATATCTTGGCTCTAAAAGCACAGATCCTGGGCGCCTGGGTGGCTCAGTGGGTTAAAGCCTCTGCTTTCCGCTCAGGTCATGATCTCAGAATCCTGGGATCAAGGCCCGCATCGCATCGGGCTCTCTGCTCAGCGGGGAGCCTGCTTCCTCCTCTCCCTGTCTCT
>LNAC01000379.1:1268895-1292700 GCA_002007465.1 Ailurus styani | reverse complement strand
GGGGGGGGGGGGGGGGCGGCGTGTAAAGTGACCATCAAGGGAGGAAAGATTTCTGAGAGTACATTTTGCTGACGTCACAGTATTGCCTGGGGCCAATTCTGCTTTGTGATGACTGCATATTTAAGATCTAGTCGAGTTTATCTCAGGTGCCAAAAGCTTATTCGAAGAAATTTAAATATTTTTTATAAGCAAAACAAAGGCCAGACGTTAGGAATGTAGATTTGGGGCTATCTATAGATGCCCAACTCTGAATTATTCACCAAATAGATGTTTCTATTGCCAAGTGATCTGTTTTTCCTGATTCCATTAAATGTCCTTTATTCCCACCAATAGCATTATTTTTCTTGCCAATTCATTTGGTCATTCAACAAAAATGTATTGAGCAACTACTCCGGGCAAGGCATGGTGCTAGATGTCATAAGGGAATACAGAACTAATACAAAATTCCATTTGTGGTTGATTTTACAGTTTTTCAAAGCACTTTCACACACAATCTTACTTTATCCTCATTACCACACTATGAGATAGGTCAGGTGCCATCCCCATTTTACAGATGAGAAACAGGCTCAGGGAAGGAGGTTAAAATGACTTGCCAAAGACACAAAGCACACAGACCTAAGCTAAACCTGCCTTTTCTCTAAACCCAAATATGGTAGTTCCCATAATTTCCAGTTCAGTAAGAAGACATGCCATAAAGTTGTCTCAAGTAATAGTCAAGTTAGGAAAAGACGTTCAGAACCCCACTCACCAGGAAGGAAAAAAAAAGGAATAAAAAATTACTCCTTTATTGATATGAGCCAAATCATAGTGCCCAATAGGAGACCAAGCTTGGATTCCATTCAGGCGGGACCCAGCATCAAGCAATGCACCTTCAAGGAGACAGTAGCAATTTGGTTCTAGAGAATCAGAATCAGTCCATTCTTTGGCTGGACGCTCAGCCAATGTCTGATCTTCACCAGAGGTAGAAACCAGCTCCCTCTCTTAGCCAAATCCAGACAAACACTGAGCCAGCCTTGCCTGAGAACCTGTTATGATCCACTCACTGAATATACAAAGACAACCCTTGCCCTCAAACAGTTCTCAGTTGGCCTAGTGGGTAAGTTAGACAATTAGAGGACAGAGTGATAAAACCTGGTACAGGAACACAGCGACACCTGCACAACCTAGGAGGGGGGGGGTAGAGAAAAGGTGGGGGCGGGGAGTTACAAAATTGCTTCCAGAGAGAATAATAGCTTCCAGAGAAAGTAATTCAATTTAAATCTGTGAGGGTAAATGGGAATTAACCGGGCAAGAAGAATGGGAAGGGGCAGGGGGCACAAAGAAGGAAAACGGTGCAGGTTTAAATCCTGAAGGTGAGAAAGACTAAGACACATTTAGGATCTGAAAGGAAACTAGCTCTTAGGGAATGATTTGTCCTAACTGAGACCCCTGGAGTATTAAGGAGGGAAATCAAGCCAGCATCCCAATCTCAATCTGGTACAGTAATGCTTAAGCCTCTTGGCACCAGGCCTTACTCCTATCCCATACTTGCTGTTGGAGCTGTGGCTACTGATGACAGTTCTTGCTATGAGCCGCACTGGTTCAGGAATTGGGGGTTGGAGGGGAGAGTGGACATGGGGAGAGATAAGCATGGGAAATAGAGTAATGAGAAAGAAATGAGATGATACAGATGCACACGTGACCACAATACTGGACAGTGCTACCGGAATTCAGATGAACGAGAGCAGAATTTGGGAAAGGACAGGCAGTGGAATGAACCCAGCCAGCTGCCTGTTTTATAGGGGTGCCTGGGTGGCAGAGTCGGTTTGGCATCTGACTCTTGGTTTCGGCTCAGGTCTGATCTCAGGGTAGTGAGATTGATCCCCGCATCGGGCTCCACACTCAGTGCAGAGTCTGCTTAAGTTTCTCTCCGTCTCCCTCTGCCCCTCACCCCTTCACACTCTCTCACTCACTGAAGTAACGAAATCTTTTTTTTTTTTAAATAAGAAAGTTTTATTTGGGGCGCCTGGGTGGCTCAGTGGGTTAAAGCCTCTGCCTTCGGCTCAGGTCATGATCTCAGTGTCCTGGGATTGAGTCCCGTATCGGGCTCCCTGCTCAGCAGGGAGCCTGCTTCCTCCTCTCTCTGCCTGCCTCTCAGCCTACTTGTGATCTCTCTCTGTGTCGAATAAATAAATAATATCTTTTAAAAAATAATAATAAAAAGAAAATCACCACAATTTTGGCCAGCTAATCGCACCCTTACCTGTCATCCCTTATGGTTACAGCTCTTTTAGTTTACTTGTTTCATTTAGTGCTAACTTGGGAAGAAAAAGCACAATTGTTCAGACTAACATCTTAAACTGGAAATCCACCATGCCCTCTTAAAATACTGTGGCTTGTGCCCCGCCATTCACAGTCCCCTACCCCCCCTTCCCCGCCAGCGGGTGGCTTCAAGGCCAACAGACTCCCATCAAGGTGTCCTCCAGCTATTTCGGAGGGTCTCATTGATCTCACTGCGATCCGAACGAGGTCTCTATCTTCTATATTGGCCTCTTCAACAGGCTACAGAGCCAAGGTTGTTGGGGGTCCCCACCCCATCGTGGTCACCACCTGGCTGAGAATTTTCTCTGCAAGTTACCATGGCTCTAACATGCTTTTCCTTTTTTTTTTTTTAAAGATTTTATTTTTATTTATTTGACACAGAGAGAGAGATTACAAGTAGGCAGAGAGGCAGGCAGAGAGACAGCGAGAGGAGGAAGCAGGCTCCCTGCTGAGCAGAGAGCCCGATGCGGGCCTCGATCCCAGGATGCTGAGATCATGACCTGAGCCGAAGGCAGAGGCTTTAACCCACTGAGCCACCCAGGCGCCCGTAACATGCTTTTCCTTAACTTCTCCATATCGCCAGTGAGTAAAGGCTGTAACTTCTATAGCAACATACCTCCTTTAAACGTTGGGGAATAACGAAAAGTACAACAAAATAACTTAAAATTGTCAAAGATAAGCCTTGGCTTCGAGTCTCTTGGCTCGAAGGCCGGCCCACAAACCACGCTGCTAAAGGATACCCTCTCTGTCTTCCATCATCTCTAAGGGGCTGTTTAACTTACCCTCCCAGGACCAAGAGGATCTGTTGCGGCTACCGGCGTTCCATTTATTATGACTGGAACTCGCCAGCTCCGAATATGTAGGACGATTGGCCACAAGTGCGGTTGGTCATGCTAGCAACTGGAGGGCTTTCTTCTAGCTAAGTCCTGCCCACCCAACCTGGAGTTCCGGTGCGTCTAACCGGTTTCAAGGATGATTGGTTGACAGCAGATCTGACCAATCCCTTCAGGGGAAACCCCACTCACCTAACAGGGGCCTAGTTGGCACCAAAGGCAAAAACAGAAAACTCACGGGCGCCTGGGTGGCTCAGTGGGTTAAAGCCACTGCCTTCGGCTCAGGTCATGATCCCAGGGTCCTGGGATCGAGGCCCACATCGGGCTCTCTGCTCGGCGGGGAGCCTGCTTCCTCCTCTCTCTCTGCCTGCCTCTCTGCCTACTTGTAATCTCTCTCTCTGTGTCAAATAAATAAATAAAATCTTTAAAAAAAAAAAACAGAAAACTCACAATGTACCTGATATTGCTACATTTCTTAACCAGTTGCGCTACCCACGCTTCTCTCTGATATTGATACATTTCTTCAAGTCCCGAGTTTCTCTATCTCTAAAAATACCTGCTACAGAACATCAGCTGGTGAGCCAAAGTTGTTCTGCGCAAAACCTACGGTGACTGAAATCCTGACTCTCTACTGGGTCTCCTCTGACACCACCCCAGTTGTGGGGGTGGGGGGACGTCAAGCTCCCCAGGGGTGGGGCAAGTGGGTGATGGGGTAAGGATGGGAGCCTCATTATAAACTGACAAAGGGGGCGCCTGGGGGGCTCAGGGGGTTAAAGCCTCTGCCTTCAGCCCAGGTCATGATCTCAGGGTCCTGGGATCGAGGCCCACATTGGGCTCCCTGCTCGGCGGGGAGCCTGCTTCCTCCTCTCTCTCTGCCTGCTGCTCTTCCTACTTGTGCAAGGCCAGTCTCAGTCGGTGGAGCCTCGGACTCTTGATCTTGGGGTGTGGGTTGGAGGGCCAGGTTGGATGTGGAGATTACTTAAAAATAAAGTTAAAAAAAGAAGAAAAGAAAAAGCAGAATTTTGTGGGGGCTTTATTTGTCTGTGCATGTTGGTGTTTCACACATATCTTTTTCTACTCTTGTGAATGGAATAGGTTTTTTTCCTGTCTCTATTTCTGTTATTGTTGAAATAAAAGAAAGCTATTGGAATATAATAATAGAATGTTAATTATAAAATCTAGGTGGTGTGTATATTGGTATTCACTATAAAAATTTTTAAACTTTACTGTATTTGAAAATTTTTATAATAAATGTTGGAAAATAAAGGGGGTTATTTTAAAATAGTTCAAAAAAAAAAAGAAAAAACCCCAAAAGCTATGGGATTCAGTATATTTATCTTACATACCACTTGTATTAGTTAGGATTCTTGTATGCAAGTGACAGAAATCCAAGTTGAATAAGCTTGAGGACAATGGAGTTTGTTGGCTCCTGGGGAAGGACAGGACAGATCTCAGACGCACCGGGATCCAGAGACTCAAATGACCAGATTCTCAGTCATCTCTCCATCTCTCTTCTCTGCTTCTCTCTTTTCTGTATTGCCTCATTCTGTAAGACTCTTTCATGTGGTAGAGACATGGAAACCAACTGCTTTGGGCTCACACAACCTTACAGTTTAATATCCAAAGAAAAGAGAAAGCTACTTCTTAACCTCTGATTTGGATTATTCCAAGGAAGGTCTTATATCTCTGGCCTAGGACACATGCCTACCCCCTTGGAGCTGCCATCATGTCCAGCAGAGTTTGATATTATGATTAACCTGTTCTGGGTTAGTTGCACAGCCATGTGTGTGGAGGGTGAATGGGGCAAGGTGCTATCATTACCTGTCCCACCGGGACTATACTGAAAGGACAGTGAAGGAGGAACAGCTCTCTAAAGGAAGAGGAGTGCTATTACTAGAATCAGGGAAGAAAGAATGCTGGGCAAACCAAAACAGCAGATGTCAGATGTCCACTATACAGACTTCTTAGTTTTAATAGTTTTTAAATTGTATTTCTTGGATTCTCAATGCATACAATCATTATCGTTATAATTATTCTTTTTCTCTTTATTCCTTTTAGATTTATACAACTTATTTCATTTTCTTGGTTTATTACATTACATTCAAAACACTATAGAGGACATCTGTACCTTATTCCTGAATTTGATGGGAGATAACTTGATCATGATGCTTGGACATGGCTTTTTTTAAAGAATTTTTATTTATTTGTTTGACACGGAGAAAGAGAGCACAAGCAGACAGAGTTGCAGGCAGAGGGAGAGGGAGAAGCAGGCCCCGCACTGAGTAAGGAGCCCGATTCGGGGCTCGATCCCAGGACCCTGGGACCATGACCTGAGCCAAAGGCAGTCACTTAACCAACTGAGCCACCCAGGCACCCTGGACATGGCTTTTTGATACTCTTTCCTATGTTTAGAAAGTTCTCTTCTATTCTATTGTACTTAGAATTTTTAATAAGATTTTATTTCTGTATTTGACAGAGAGAGCATGAGAAGGGAGGAGGGGCAGAGGGAGAGGGAGAAGCAGGCTCTCTGCTGATGTGGGGCTCAGTCCCGGGACCCCAGAATCACCACATGAGCCAAAGGCAGACCCTTAACTGACTGAGCCACCCAGGCACCCCCTGTACTTAGAATTTTTATAAGGAATACCTGCTCATTTTTATCTAGTACCTTTTGGCCATCCATTGACAGACAAGACTACATAAAAAATAAAAATTTTGTAAGGAGCAAAGTACAGAAGTCACCTGAAAACAGTAAGGGGGAAAAAAACGGAATGTAGACCCCACCTTCCATGAAACTAAGATAAAAATGTTACATGAAAGCATAGCTTGTGAAAATGTGAAGCAGGTTGACAGGTTAACTGAATGAGGCTAGCTAGCACTAGCAGACGCCCTCAGTATGGACTGTTCTAAGTGTTGCCCATATGTTACCCAGCAACGAGGTTTATTATTTGTAGAAACTGAACCAGAGAGAGATCTGGATGCTCATGATATGGCCGGTTCTGCTTATGAAAGTTACCCAGGTTGGCTAAGTGGGTTGGCTGTGGGAGCAGGCAAGGGAGGCTGCACTCTAGTATGGTCAGTAGAAGATGGGAGCAGGCAAGGGAGGCTGCACTCTAGTATGGTCAGTAGAAGACTTGTCCCTAGTTCCTGGGGACAACTGGAGACGCCTAGTGCTGGTTGATGGTTTCTGAGGGCTGTTGGTGGCATTGGCATTAAAGACCGCTCCTCTTGATGCTGAGGGTGGACCTATCTCCAGAAAGAGGGCCTGGTCTTTATTTTATTTTTTTAAAGATTTTATTTATTTATTTGAGGATAGAGAGAGATCACAAGTAGGCTGAGAAGCAGGCAGAGAGAGAGGAGGAAGCAGGCTCCCGGCTGAGCAGGGAGCCCGATGCGGGACTCGATCCCAGGACCCTGAGATCACGACCTGAGCCGAAGGCAGAGGCTTTAACCCACTGAGCCACCTAGGTGCCCAGGGCCTGGTCTTTAAAACCAGAGTTCCCCAACTTTTGGAGGCATGGTCTCTGGCTACTCTACAATGTCGGCTTTGCAAGGGCTTAGGGAAGTCAGAGGCCTGTCCCTTGGGGCAGAGGGTGGTGGGGAGCAGAGGTTGCTGTCACAGGAGGCCTACTTGAGCAAAGTCTCTCTGAGTTTGAACTTGACCTCTCAGCCCTGTGCGTGTTGGAATTTAGAGAAGCGCCAGAGGGTGGAGGCTTTGTCTCTGGGCAATGTAATTGACATTAGCCTAGGCTACCATTTGCTGTATGTGGTTCTGCAGGATATGTCCTGCCCAAAGGTGCACATTTGAAGGGGTATGTGGGAGGAGGGTGAGAGGAGCCTGTAGTCAGAGAAAGGCAAGCTTTTTTACAATTGGCCTATCCAAAGGGTTGGCATTTTCTAATTAATTTATCCTACGGGGGCACTTTTATTTAAAACACTTTTGCTTCATTGGCTTGAATTTTATTTTATTTTATTTTTTAAAGGTTTTATTTATTTATTTGACACACAGAGAGAGATTACAAGTAAGCAGAGAGGCTGGCAGAGAGAGAGGAGGAAGCAGGCTCCCTGCTGAGCAGAGAGCCGGCTGCAGATGCGGGGCTGGATCCCAGGACCCCGAGATCATGACCTGAGCCGAAGGCAGAGGCTTTACTCCACTGAGCCACACAGAAAAAGAAAAAAAAACAAATTTTTTTTAGAAAAAAAACAATTTTTTAGGAAAAAAACAATTTTTTCTAAAAAAAAAAAACCAATTTTTCTATTCTGAGGGTTTTGAATGCTAGTGGCCAGCTTGGCTCTCTCAGCAGCACTGATATGCAGATACTAGGTTTCTAAATCCTAGTAGGCCTTAATTAGTAGTCCTGAGTAATCAGAAGCCTGGGCTGGAAGAGGCCCTTTCGAAAACCCTGTCTCTCAGAATGAGTCCTAGCCACTCTCCTTGCCTCAGGCAAATTGACAAAAGAAAATTACTTTGGTCAGATTAGATCTAGAGGACAGTCTTAGGCCCTGGTAACTTCGTCCCTACCTTCTCTGCCCCAAATCTTTTAAAAGAACCAAGAGTGATATAATTAAAGGAAAGTATATCATCAACAGGTCAGAAATTGTGAAGAATCCCTTGAGGACAGAAATCAGATATAATCATATTGATAAGAGAGGAGGAGTAGCCCTGTCTAAAACATGCAAGAGAAAATGACTGGAGTAATCCAGAGAAAAATCAAATCTCAGAATGAATAGAAAAAGCGGTGGGAGGGGGGGTGGTCCCTCCAGTCAATTAAAGAATTGCATTCAGAAAAGAAGGATCAGCTCAGCCCCTCTGTGACCAGCGCTGCTCCTCCAACCCTCCACTCTTTCTAAAGTAAAACCCTAAACTTTCGTACTGAAGGGAGGTATGTGCTTCCCAAACTTGGCTTGCATGAGTGTAGGATTCTAGACAAAAAACCAGAGCAGACCTTGGTATGTATAATCTAGACTTCCACAAAATATACGGAAAAACAAAACAAAACAAAAAAAGAGAAGCACCTCTGGCCAGGAGAGAAAAACCCTCACATCCTGTGCTCTCAGAGTAAAATTGTTTTGGCAATTTGCAGGGATTCAGGGGAACAGCCTTTCTATCGCCTCAATACCGACCCAGTTTAAGGTGAAGCCTCCAGGGGCGCCTGGGTGGCTCAGTCAGTTAAGCATCTGACTTTGGATTTTGGCTCAGGTCATGATTTCAGGGTCCTGGTTTCCAGCACTGGGTCGGGCTCCTGGCTTACTGGGGAATCGGCTTGAAGATTCTTTCTCTCCCTCTCCCTCTCCCTCTGCCCCGGCTCCCCCTCACCCCCACTGCATGCATGCGCACTCTCTCCCAAATAAATACATTTTACAAATAAAAATAAAATAAAGTGAAGCCTCCATACCAGCCCACTTTAAAGCAACACATACAACCCTCCTGCTCAGGAGACGAGCCAGTTGGGAGACACGAAACTGCACAGGAAACCCAGGCAAGCTATCTTTGCTAACAATTTGTCCCTTATTCACTAATACATATGGACAACAAAGGATTACCAACAATATTTGGAGAAAATCTACAACATTTGAGAAGAACCAAAGTGAATAAATAATACAACTGACCCTAGGTGGTGAAAGGGAGGAAATAACGTACAGAACAACAACAACAACAGAAGAAATAATATATGGAAAAAACTCCAATTTTCAGATTCTAATTTTTAGGCATAGTCAGAACACATTGCAGACATATCCAGAACCTCCATGAATTACTCAGGTAGGTATTACAGAAAACTAGAAAATGAATCCCCAGAAGAGGAACATAAGAAATAGTAGTAAGCAAAGAAATAGTAAAACTTTGAGTTGTCCAAAGGCCGCATTTGAATCAGAGGAAAATATAATTCAGACCTAAGAATATTAAAGGAGACAAAGGGATATATAATACTGATAAAAGGTACACACAGGGTGCCTGGCTCGCTCAGTCAGCGGAGCACACAGCTCTTGACCTCAGGGTTGGGAGTTCAAGCCCCACACTGGGTGTAGAGATTACTTAAAAAACAAAATCTTAAGAAACATAGGTACACTCCACCGAGAACATGTGACAATCATGGACCTTAATGCATATGACAAAGGAATAAAAGACGTACAAAGCAAAGTGTGTTAGAAATACAAGGAGAATAAAAATTTACAAATAACCAATCATAGAGGAGAGAGTTCCTTTTCTTGCTCTTCCTTTCCTCCCTCCCTCCTTTTGTCCTTATTCCTTTCCTACCTTTTCCCCTACTTTCCTCTAAAAATATATATTTAGCACCTATTGTGTGTCAGGTATTGCGTCAGGTACCATGAGCACAGTAGCAAGCAAAAAACCTTGGTGCCTGCCACTGAAGTTTACAGTCTAGTCAGAGAGACAAATATTATTCAAATATTAACTCAAATGCATGTAAAACCACAATTGTGATGAGTGCTCTGTAGGAGAGGTACACAGAGGTAGGAGAGGTCAGGGAAGCTTCCCTGAGCAAGCAAAACCTCCCCAGAGATCTGTAAGGTGCATGGGAATTAACTGGATGAGGAGGGAGAAAGGGAATTCTAAGCAGAGGGAAAGGTACATGCAAAGGCCCTATGGCAGGAGGAAGCTTAATGCATATGAGGGACAAAAGAGAGCTGATATAGCTGTGACCTAGTCAGCAAGTGGAGAATTTTATAATGACACTGATGGGGGCGCCTGGGTGGCTCAGTAGGTCAAGCGTCTGCCTTTGACTCAGGTCATGATCCCGGGTCCTGGGATTGAGCCCCATGTCTGGCTCTCTGCTTGGTAGGGAGCCTGCTCCTCCCTCACTCTCTGCCTGCCACTCTCCCTGCTTGTGTTCTCTTGCTCGCTCTCTCTCTCTCTCTCTCTCTCTCTCTCTCTCTGTCAAGTAAATACATACATACATACATACATACATAAAATCTTAGGAAAAAAATGACACTAATGAGATAGATATTGGCCAGGCTGTGCAGGGCCTCAGAGGCTATGGTAATGATTTGTGTCTTTATCCTAAGTGCAGTAGGGATTATTGAAAAGATTAGAAGTGAAAAAGACTATTCTGTCTGTAAAAGGTATTAGACGAGGGCAAACATCAGAGCAGGGAGCTCAGAAGGCTACAACTACATTTCTGGTGAGAAAAGAGGATTATCTTAGTGGTGGGGAGAGAGAAGAGAGCTTTAAGGGATGCTTAACAGGTGGAGCACCTGGGTGGCTCAGTCAGTTAAGTGTCTGCCTTTGGCTCAAGTCATGACCCCAGGGTCTTAGGATCAAGTCCCACATCAGGCTCCTTGCTTGTGGGGAGCCTGCTGCTCCCCCTGCTTGTGCTTTTCCCCTCTCTCTCTGACAAATAAATAAATAAAATCTTAAAAAAAAAGAAAGAAAAGAAAAATCCATAATTGGTGCATTGGTAGCATTCTGTGGTCTAAATACATTAAAAAAGGGATACCTGTGTGGCTCAGTGGGTTGAGCAACTGCCTTCGGCTCAGGTCATGATCCCAGGGTCCTGGGATAGAGTCCCGAATCCGGCTCCTGGCTCGGTGGGGAGCCTGCTTCTCCCTCTGCCTCTGCCTGCTTGTGCTCTCTCTCTCTGTCTCTCTCTCTCTCTCTCTCTGACAAAAAAAAAAGATGCTTCGTAGGCAAACTTGATAGGGCTTCAGGATGGGTTGTACATGAAAATAAGAGAGAGGGGCGACATGGCAAGGATGACTCCCCTGGTTTCTAGCTTTTTCAAAAGGATGGATGATGGTGCCACTCACTGAGATAGAGAACACTGCAAAAGGACCAGATTATTACTCTTGGTATTTAAGGGGAAGAGGAAGAGAAGAGTTTGTTTTTGAATATGTTGAATTTGAGGTGCTTTTGAGACATCCAAGAGGAGATGTATAGTAAGCACTTGGATAAAAATGTTTGGAGCACAGAGAATAGCTGGAGATACAAATTTATGAGATATATGAACAGCTGGCAATTGAAGTCCCAGATATGGATGAGATTTTATTTTTATTTTGTTTTATATTATTTTATTTTTTTAAGATTTTATTTATTTATTTATTTCACAGAGGGAGAGAGATCACAAGGAGGCAGAGAGGCAGGCAGAGAGAGAGGGGGAAGCAGGCTCCCCACTGAGCAGAGAGCCCGATGCGGGCCTCGATCCCAGGACCCTGAGATAATGACCCGAGCCGAAGGCAGAGGCTTTAACCCACTGAGCCACCCAGGTGCCCTATTTTTATTTTTAAAACTAATTAGTTTATTTATTTGACACAGAGAGTGTAAGCAGGGGGAGCAGCAGACAGAGAGGGAGAAGCAGGCTCCCCTCTAAGCAGGGAGCCTGATGTGGGGCTCGATCCCAGGACCCCAAGATTATGACCTGAGCCCAAGGCAGATCTTTAACCAACTGAGCCAGCNTTGGGGGGGGGGGGGTGCACAGAAGGAGAAGGAAAGAAAGAGAATCTCAAGCAGGTTGCATACTCAACGCAGAGCTGGACTCGGGCCTCGATCCCACAACCCTGAGATCATGACCTGAGCCAAAACCAAGAGTTGGATGCCCAACTGAATGAGCCACCCAGGTAAGATTTTGAAGTCTCTAAACTTGAGGGTTTTTAAATTTAAAGGTTTTAAATCTCACCCTTGATGAGATTTTAAAGTGAGAAGAGGGGCTAAACTAAGTTGAATGTTAGCATTTAGTGGTTGAAGAAAGGAAGATAAGGAGGAACCAAAGAGGTATGAGAAAAGCCGGGAGAGTGATGTGCTGGATAAACCAAGGAAAGAGAATATTTCAAAAAAGGGAATGGCAGTGTGGAGGTTCCTTTAAAAATTAAAAATAGAACAACTGTATGACCCAGCCAATTCCATTTCTGGGTATTTACCCAAACAAAAACAAAAACACCAGTTTGAAGAGATACATGCACTCTGTTCGTTGAGGCATTATTTTTTTTAAAGATTTTATTAAATAATCTCTACATCCAACGTGGGGCTCAAATCCACAACACTGAGATCAAGAGTCACATGCTCCACTGACTGAGCCGGCCAGGCGCCCCTGTTGTGGCATTGTTTACAACAGCCAAGATACCGAAACGACCTCAGTGTCCACTGATAGATGAAAGGATAAAGAAAATGTGACACACACCCACACACACGCGCGCGCGCGCGCGCGCACACACACACACACACACACACGGATAGTACTCAGCTATAAAAAAGAATGAGATCTTGCCATTTGCGACACCACGGAGGGACCTAGAGGGTATTAAGGTGAGTGAAATACGTCAGACAAAGACAAACACCGTATGATTTCACTTTTGTGTGGGTTCTTTTTTTTAAAAAAATATTTTATTTATTTATTTGACAGAGAGAGAGATCACAGGTAGGCAGAGAGGCAGGCAGAGAGAGAGAGGAGGAAGCAGGCTCCCCACTGAGCAGAGAGCCTGATGTGGGGCTCAATCCCAGGACCCTGAGATCATGACCTGAGCCGAAGGCAGAGGCTTTAACCCACTGAGCCACCCAGGTGCCCCTCTGTGAGGGTTCTAAAACGCAAAACAAATAAAACAAAACAAAACAGAAACAGACTCATAGATACAAGAAACTGTTGGTTACCAGAGAGGGGAGGGGTTGGGGGATGGGTGAAATAGGGGAAGGGGATTAAGAGGTGTAAACTTCCAGTTATAAAATGAATAGGTCATAGGGATGTAAAGTATAGCATAGAGAATATAGTCAATAATATTAAAATAACTTTGTATGGTGACAGTAACTAGATTTAATGTGGGGGTTGTTTCATAATGTATAAAAAATCACCATGATGGGGGCGCCTGGGTGGCTCAGTGAGTTAAAGCCTCTGCCTTCGGCTCAAGTCGTGATCTCAGGGTCCTGGGATCGAGCCCGGCATCGGGCTCTCTGCTCAGTGGGGAGCCTGCTTCCTCCTCTCTCTCTGCCTGCCTCTCTGCCTACTTGTAATCTCACTCTCTCTGTCAAATAAATAAATAAAATCTTTAAAAAAATCACCATGACATACACCTGAAACCAATAGGCTTTGGTGTGTCGATTATACTTCAATTTAAAAAAAGAGAGAGAATGGTTACCCGTGACAAGAGCTGCCTACAGGACTTCTAAATGATGATGAAAACATGTCTCTTACATTTAGCGACATGAAGGTCATTTTTGACTGCTCCACTTATTCATTTCTGCATAACACACAATCCCAAAATTTAGTGACTTAAAACAAAAATTTAGTTATTATTATTATATCTCATGATTATTTGCATCAAGAATTCAGACAAGGGACATCTGGGACAGTTCATTTCTGCTGACTGATGTCTGGGGCCTCAGCTGGGGTGACTTGAATAGTTAGGAACTAGGATATTTGGGGGCAGGTTGGCATCTTTCTCTCTAGACAGCCTCTACATGGTTAGCTTGAGTTTTCTCACAGGATGGCAGACTCCAAGTAGGCAGTCTTGTTACGTGATGCCTCAAGAGTCCAAGGGTGAGTGTTCTAAGAAGCCCAGGTAGAAGCTGCAAAGTTTCTTATTTTTTTTTATTATTTATTTGACAGAGATAGAGAGATCACAAGTAGGCAGAGAGGAAGGCAGAAAGAGAGGAGGAAGCAGGCTCCTTGCCAAGCAGAGAGCCCAACTCGGGGCTCGATCCCAGGATCCTGAGATCATGACCTGAGCAGAAGGCAGAGGCTTTAACCCACTGAGCCACCCAGGAGCCCCTGCAAAGCTTCTTATGACCTCGCCTTATAAATCCCAGAACATCACTTCTGCTGCATTCTTTTGGTTGAGCAAGTCACTAAGACCAGTCCAGATTCAGGGAGAGGAGAATTAGACAAGAGAGGGAGGGAGGAATGGGGGAGAGATTGGGAGGGAGGAAGGCTGAAAAATCAAGAGAGAAAAGGGATAATTGATAGGGTAAGGTTTCTGAGAAAGCAGAAAGGTACGTAATTCGAAAGACATGTGGAGAGATCACTCTCAGAAGGAGGATAGCTCTTCCATTACTATAAGAATGAGAAAAATTAAATGGAATGGGATGGGGTAGATGGTTGTAAGTTCTGTTTGGAAGGAGGAAGATGAGGGCAGCCCTATCTTCTTGTTGCTCATATCGGTCCAACTTTGGCTATTGGGATCTTTCAGTTAACTCCTGCGTCCCTTTGATATACCCCTGTAATTGCAGGGTTGGTGTTTTTTTTGTTTTGTTTTGTTTTGTTTGTCCAGTTTTTGAAAATTTGAAAAACTTCTGATACCCCAGGCTCATCTTATATTTTTCCTGCTCCAGTCCTAGAGGCAACCATTTCTCCTTGGAGAATGGAAGAAATTTGGTAATATCTATTAAATTAAAAATCCATTTAAACTTCAACCTTGTAATTCTATTAGGTATGTAGCTTAAAGAAATAATAGCATTATGGTGAGTGCTGTGAAATGCGTAAGGCTGATGATTCACAGACCTGTACCCTGGGGTAAATAATACATTATATGTTAATTAAAAATAAAATAAAAATAAAATAATAAAAAAAGAAATAATAGCATTGTTTTGAAAGAGGTGTGTGCCAGCAATTTTTTGTGGGTAAGCATTTTAAGTGTATTATTGTATGTGTCAATAATTCATTTAACAAATACTTCTTGCATGCTTATCATGAGTTCAGCACTATTCTAGACCTTGGGACTACAGCAGGGAATTAGACAAAGTCCCAACTGTCTTGGAGCTTACAACTTAGTGGGAGAAACAATCAACATAACAAATATGTATAAGTAATATTACTGTAAGGCAGTCCTGTCAGTCAGGATACTGGCAAAAATGAGATGGTACATTCAAACACAAGAATTGATGAGTTTAGGGGTCCCTGGGTGGCTCAGTCCGTTAAGCATTCGACTCTTTGATCTCCGCTCGGGTCTTGATCTTCAGGGTCGTGCATTTGAGCCTTGTGTTGGGCTCCACAAAAAAAGAATTGATGAGTTTGGGGTGCCTGGGTGGCTCAGTTGTTAAGCATCTGCCTTCTGCTCAGGTTATGATCCCAGGGTCCTGGGATTGAGCCCGACATCAGGCTCCCTGCTCAGCGGGGAGCCTACTTCTCCCTCTCCTGCTCCCCCTGCTTCTGTTCCCTCTCTCGCTGTGTCTCTGTCAAATAAATAAATAAAATCTTTAAAAAAAAAAAGAACTGTTGAGTTTAATGAAAGAGGACTTACAAAATTGTGGACAATGTTAAGGGAGATGACAAGCAATAATTAAGCACCCAGGATAGGAGAGGGACAGGGAGACATTACCATAGCTGGGCATTAAGAGGCAAGGGGAGGGGGAAGTTAACAGAGACCTGAAGAGAAACATAGCAATAGCAGAGACTCATGGGATAGGAATGTGGCAGGTCCTGAAAAAAATCACGGTAGGGAGGGAGCTGGGAAATAAATACCACAACTTCAGTCTCTCCCACCCTCCTATCTCTTGAGGGTATTTCTCCTAGGCAAAACCCAAAGGGGAAGCCAGAAGGCAAGGAAGCCTACTGTTGCAGGGCTCAGAGCAGGGTGGAAAGGGATAGTGGATCTGGACAGGCCAAGTGAGAATATCCAACATAGTAGTGATAAGTGCTATGGGCAAAAGAAGGGTCAAAGAGATAGAGTAAAGTGGAGCACTATTTTAGATAGTATAAAGATGAGGTGGCATGAGTGATGGCATGGATAAAGTGAGGGAGGGAGTCATGGGAATATCTGAGGGAAGCACACTCTAGAGGGAACAAAGTGAAAGGGCCCCAAAATGTTATTCATATACACAGTGAAATATTATACAACAATCAAAATGAATGAACCACAACAACATGCAAATATACATGGATGGATCTTAGAAAATTAAATATTGAGGGGAAAAATTATGTTCTGAAAGAGTACATATAGCCTAATAACCTTTTTATCAAGTTAAAGCAAATTATAATAAAAATATATGCTTTTAAGACATATATCTATAGATGTATGTATATACACACTCACAAACACATACGTATAATAGAATTGTATTAAACAGAGTGCCACAGTGGAGCTTAACACACTGAGCCGCCCAGGCGCCCCAGTATGAGTTCTTTCTTGACTTCTGCCAGGGGCAGGGCTGTGTATGGGGTCCTCAGTGACCTCCTGTTGATACAGTTGAGGACTTTTGAGATTAAGATAAGTGTTAGAGCACAGGGCCCTGACCCCTGATGATGGGAGGCCAGTGGAAGGTCTGAGGAGCCTTGGAGTTCTATGGCTCCATCCAACCCTTCAATCCTCTTACAGGTGATGATCAGAAGGAGACTAGTTAAATAACTTATGGCACACATGTACAATGGAATGCTCTACAGTCATCAAAAGCAATGAAGTATATCTGTCTCTTATCTATGATCTGACATAGGAAAATCCCCAAGATGAAGTGGCAACGCCGGCCCCGGGAGTAGGAAGGGGCCAGGGGGGCAGAGGGAGTGGAGCTGGTGCCTGCCAGGGGCAGACTGGGCCGTGGCGCCATATTGCATGACCTCTGACCTCCCCTTCAAATTCCTGGGGATTGGCAGTGCGGGAACTGGCAAATCATGTCTCCTTTATGAGTCATGAGAATAAGTTCGAACAGGGCTCCAAGCACACAGTCGGCAAGGAGTTTGGATCTTGGGTGGTCAACGTGGTTGGGAAGACTGTGAAGCTCCCGGTTTGGGACGCAGCAGACCGGGAGCCATTTGGGTCAGTGACACGGAGTTGCTACCGAGGGGCAGCTGGAGCCTGCATGGACGCCACGTACAACTTGCTGGCTGTCTAGCCAGTGGATGCCCACACGTTGGCTGGTTCCCACAATGTGGCCAGCCTCTGTGGCTTCAAGACAGACCTGGACCCTGAGCACAAGGTCACTTTCCTGGAGGCCTTCCACTTCGCCCAGGAGAATGAGCTAATATTCCTGGACATTAGGGTCTGCCCGCGTGAGAACATGGAAGAGGCTTTCCTGAAATGTGCCCGCACCATCCAGAACAAGATGGATTCAGGCCAGCAGGAACCCGAGAGAACGGGCTCAGATATTCAGTACGGGGACGCTGCCTTCTGCCCATCTGCCACAGCCTCGGAGCACCCAGGCCATGGCCCCCCTCAGCCCTGTGGCTGCTGAAACGTGCAGAGCCCTCTCACCTCTTCTACAGGACCAGCCCTGCCCTTCTGGCTGGGGCCCAGACCCAGGCCCTGGGAGACGGAGTCCCTCCCCTGTTCTGGCACCAGAGAAGTGGCCCCACTGCCCGCCCCCCTTCCCAGGCCTTCCTAGGGCCTGGCTGAGGGGCAAGACTGAGCCACAGGGGAAGGCGGAATGCATACCTGCTGCTGCTTCCCTCTGTCTTGGTTAACCCCGGTCTCCTTTGAACCCCTAACCATACTCAAAGAGTTCCCAAAGCCTCCGACTAGCGTATTTGGCCCCAGCTCCCTGCCATTGCCAGTACGTTAACAATTAGTGATAGTTTTAAGTGTATCCTTCCAGAAATATTTTGGTGTATTTACATATACATTGTACAGACATGCTTTAAAAAACATAGGTAGGATCATACAAAGCATGCAGTTTTGCTTTTGCTTTTTTCACTTTATGGGTGACATATATCTTGGAGGGTTTTTTTTTTTTTCTTTTCGTAAACAATGCTTTATGGGGGTGGAGTGGGGACTGGACAGGCTGGGAACCAGATGCCAGGATCTTCAGTGAATGAGTAAAGGTGTTGAGGTGTAACCAAATGGTATGAAACTTAGAGGAAGAATTTGGGTTTTTCACCTGAGGGTGAAGGAATAATCACCTGGAAGTTGTGATGTGGCTGGAAAGGGCGCCCACCTCACTTCCTGACTCGGGCAGTACATGCATGTATTGGTATGAATCACTTTCACTTGAAAGGTCTGCAAGGGACGTTCCACTCTCATAGGAAAGCCATGAATATTCAGGGATGAGTTGGAGGATGGTAGGAGAGTTTGTTAATCATAGAGTGGTGTTCTGGAAGCCTCAGCAGAAGCACTTGGAAGTTAAGGTAGAAATGACAGGTCAGGTGGGGGCGGGGAGAAGCAGCACAGAGGAATATGGGAAAACAATAACAACACAGTAATTTAATAGCAACCATAATAGGGGCACCTGGCTGGCTTAGTTGGTAGAGCATGGTACTCTTGATCTCAGGGTCATGAATTCAAGAAACACAATGGGGGTAGAACTTACTTTAAAAAAATAATAACCAACAATGCTTTGCATGGATTATTTCATTTAATCCTTATAGCAAGCTCATAAAGTAGAGCCTTTATTGTATAGATGAGAAGACAGGCACAGAATTCAAGTCACTCGCCCAAGGTCACATAGCAAATAAGTTGAACTGGGTGCTTACATACTGGGCAGTGAAAGAGGAAAACAAGGGCATGAATGAGCATGGTGAGTTTGACTTGTCACAAGTTTGGCAGGGTGGTTAGTCCAAAGAGTCCTCTGATACACAGGAGGCTCTCCAGATTTACCTGTATTTGGCACTGGAGGCAGGAGCTGCTGTTTTGTTGGTGTTCCTTATATTGCTCAGTATGGAAGGATTCAGGCTTTGGCTGGGCCCAGGGCATTTTCTCACCCGTGCTCTGCAGAGTGATTGGTGGTGGGGGTAGTGGTGTGATTCTTAGGTATGCCTTGCCCTTGTGGGGATAGAAAGCGGGGCTGCAGAGGGCTCTAAGGTGTAAGGCTGAGAAGCAGTTTGTGTGAGAAGTGACCTTAATGTAAGACATCGCAGACTGTAGATTCTGAGAGATGTGAGGCCCAGCAGGGGTCTGGCAGTGGCCCAATTCTTTCTTGCAGTGAAAGCAGTTCCTCCAGTGTTCAAAGCTGTGGCCTAGCTCCTAAAGAAACCTCTCTTTACTGGGTGCTCGAGGGTTTTGGTACCACACTTATTGCTCAAGGAAATTTATGAAGAAGAAAAGGCAGTCTTACTGCAAATTTCCCTGGGCAGCAATTTAGAGACTTGTGTTAAGATGACCCTAAAAAATCCTTTCAAAAGTTTAAGGAAGCAGGGCGCCTGGGTGGCTCAGTGGGTTAAAGCCTCTGCTTTCGGCTCAGGTCATGATCTCAGGGTCCTGGGATCGAGGCCCGCATCGGGCTCCCTGCTCAACGGGGAGCCTGCTTCCTCCTCTCTCTCTGCCTGCCTCTCTGCCTACTTGTGATCTCTCTTTCGCTCTGTGTCAAATAAATAAATAAAATCTTAAAATAAAATAAAATAAGATAAAATGGCCTGTATTTCTAGGTAGCTAAACTCCCTCCCCCCGCCTTTTTTTTTTCTTTTGGAACCTATGTGTGTCAAACCAGGGTAATCAGATTAAAACACCCTGCTAACAATCTCATTAAAAACCCTAGATTTAGGGCACCTGGGTGGCTCAGTGGGTTAAAGCCTCTGCTTTCAGCTCAGGTCATGATCTCAGGGTCCTGGGATCGAGGCCCGCATCGGGCTCCCTGCTCAGCGGGGAGCCTGCTTCCCGCCCCCCCCCGCCTGCCTCTCTGCCTCCTTGTGATCTTTCTCCCTCTGTGAAATAAATAAAAATAAAATCTTAAAAAAAAAAGTTTAAGGAAGCAAATACCATTGTTGAACATTTAATGTTATTATAGCTAGGTTATTTATTTTAGCAAAATGTATGATAGGCTTGGGTTTTCTGTGTACTGTGCTGCATGTACACTGAAGAACCTTCTAAGTTGCACAGTACATTTATGCACAAATCACAGTACAGAGAGCATGTATGTCTAAAACATAAAGGTCCTTCATAACTACTTATTGCACGAATAAATGAAGTTCATTATTTTCATTTTTTAAAGATTTCATTTATTTATTTATTTGAGAGATAGAGAGAACTCAAGCTGGGGGTGGGAAGGGAAGTGGGAGAAGGAAAAGCATGTTCCCTCCCTGCTGAGCAGGGAGCCCCACACTAGGCTGGGTCCCAGGACCCTGGGATCATGACCTGAGCTGAAGGCAGATGCCCAACCAGCTGAGCCACCCAGGCGCTCCATTATTTTAATTTTTAAAAAGATTTATTTATTTATTTGAGAGAGAAAGAGAGAGAGCACGAGTGGGGGAGGCAGAGGGAGAGAGAATCCTCAAGCAGACTCCGTGCCCAATGTGGGGCTTAATCTCACGACCCCGAGACCAGGACCTGAGCTGAAACCAAGAGTCAGTTGCTTAACCAACTGCACCACCCAGGTGCCCCACTATTTTAATTTTTTTTCATTATTTTAATTTTTGAAGAGGTTTAGTTTGGGGTATTTCTTCTTTTATGATATATTGTTATAGCAATGATTTATTTGAAGATGAGTCCTTTGTCAGGAGTAAACCCCCAATTATAACCTTGGAAAAACAAAATCCACTTTATGATGATACCATTTACAACACAAAACCAGAAACACGCTGCAGTGAAAATTGGGCCCTGCTTATATTTGTGTAGGTGGGTTATGAATGAAGGTATTCATGCACACATACAAAACTAAATACCTCATTAATACTAATGACCTAACTTGGCATTTGTCATAATTCAGATTCAGTTTCTGTGATCATCAGAGTGTATGAAAATAGATTAAAACATGTGTGTACATGTTGCTATATGTTCCCATGCATATGAGACTTGTCATAATTTGGATAGAGTATGCATGATTTTATAGAATTAAAAGTTATTATTTCTAGCACTGCAAATATTCAGCTTTTTAATTATTACTTTTCTCAAACAGTTTCAAGAAAGTAGAAAGTCCATCTAGGTGTTCTTAATTCTGGGGTCTATCAAGTTAAATTTTATTTACTAGTGGAATATATAGTTACTACTATGCTGCTAACATGTATAGATTCAATGGGATCTTTTTTCCATTCATCTCAAGCTACTTAATAACTATTTATTGTTGTTATAATGTATTTATTGTTACATGGCAGGCTCCTAGGGTGATGTGCCAGGAGAGGAAACTGGCAAGAAGTCTGACAGTGTAGCACCACCAACCACAGCTTGGGGTCTGGGCTTCAGTTTTGCTTGTTCATAAACGCATTATTCTAAACGTCACAGAGTTGATTGATGCTAGGATGTGAATTCACGCTAAGGACATTCACCAAAGACTGACGTATAAACCAGAATGACAATTTATTAATTTACAAAGACAAACAATTGTTCATGAGGATTTGAATTGAAAATGGCAAATTTGGGGCACTTGGGTGGCTCAGTAGTTAAACATCTGCCTTCAGCTCAGGTCATGATCTCAGGGTCCTGGGATGGAGCCCCTTCTCAGGCTCCCTGCTTAGTGGGGGAGCCTGCTTCTCTCTCTCCTTCTGCCCCTCCCCCACTCATTTTTTTTCTCTCTCTAAAATAAATAAATAGAACGTTTAAAAACGGCAAATTCTTGCAGGGAGATCTTCATGGGAAACCAAATTATAATAAGAAGAGTGTACCTACGATAGAATCAAGGCAAGATGAGTTTGTTGTACAATTCAAATACATAATAGGGTTTATTATGATTGCTCCAAACACCCATCTCCCCAATATAGAGTATTTGCTGTCTGGAAAGACTGGTGTATTTGTTTTATAGGTGAGTGCTCATCCACTCAACTGCCTGGGTGGTGCCTGTTTAGTTAGGTTTTGTATTTTTCTATGGTTTTTTTGCTAATCAAAACTTTGGATTCACTCTTTTTAAAATTACGCTAGTAAAACGTGTTTCTTTGACTGTTACCTCTTCAGTCAGATTAGTCTTGTATAGCTTGCCTAGAGGCCATTCTATCGTCAGGGAAATTAGCTCCCTTGAGTCATAGCCCAACTTGTAGGTATGGTGAGTCAGGTGACAGCAACCTAGTGAGTAATTCTATGGGGGCACCTGACTGTGGCCGGTGAATGTGGTTGTCAGATTAAAATACCGGATCCCCAATTACATTCAGATAACTTATATTTAAAAATATAAGTATGTCCCAAATATTGCATGAGGTGTGGTCATACTAAAAACTATATATTCATTGTTTATCTGAAATTCAAAGTTAAGTGGATATCCTGTATTATTGCTTGCTAAACCTGGTCAAGTCCACGAATACATTAACAAGATGCCATGAGGCTTGCCTGAGTTCACAGTGGTCGGTAAGCACCGATCCATTCGGCTGTCTCAGGGAACAAAAACCATTCCCGCTAAAAAATTGCTTAGGTTAATAAGCAGGTAGCAACCAAGCACGGAATAATCTTGACCCTTTGAGGAACCCGTAACTGACGCAACTGGCATAAAAGCTGCCTTGCCTGATTCCCCCACCCCCTTCATTCTTCTCTTCCTGCAGCTAGGATGATTGCTCTATCTCTTCTTCCCTCTCTGGTCCCGCCCTTCCAGCTCTCTCTCCTCTCTGGAGGGGAATCTGTAGCCCAAAAAGGGCCGGCAAAAGCGCCGACGTGTTCAGAGCGGAAGTAGTCAAATTTCATTGAGAACCGTAAAGTGCGGCTGGCTGGCTCCCTTTCCGGATAACGACAGCCGGTCCGACTGTCAGTGCCGGCCTGCCTCGTGTTATGAGGATCTGCCGGACCCTTGCTAATTCAGTTTTTCCCCCCATTCCGGGCCCTTCCCTATCGTCGTCCCCTTCACCCCGGATCATGTTCTAGAAGTAAGGACACGCTGTTGTCTCCATCGGCTGCTCACAAAGGGGATGGGGGTGGGGGTAGGGAAGAGGGCGAGAGCAAAGATCCTCTTTCTCTCTTCCCCGCCCCTGCCATCCTTACTCCCTAAGGTTTTCTGTAGCTCTAGGCTCTCACTTGCAACTTGCAACACTGTAACCTTTCCATCCCTAATCTTCAGTCGGGTTTTGATCCTCCCACCCTCATTTTATTTTTCCTTACCCTTCTTTTTCTTTTGCCCCCTCTCCCAATCCTATCGCTATTCCTAGGGTTCTACCAATCACATCCTTGCACTGTGATGTAAGGGTGTATGCTTTTTAGCTCAGAGGAGAGCCCTGCACTCGCTGCCATATGTTTATTAGTTATGAACTAAATAAGGGAAGGCTTGACTTCCTGGGTCATGGGAGTGAAGGAGTCTGGGTGACAGGAAGCAAGCGGCCTGTCATGCCTATTGCCTAGCTGCTAGATTAACCTTGTCTTGAAAATAGCGCGATTGCCCCGTAGGCTATTCAGTGTAAGGAAGACAAAAATTCTTTGGGAACCTAGTGGGTTTACCTTCCAGACTTGGTAGAAGCAAAAAGCAAAGGGGGAACATGGGCAAAGGAAGGTGGGTTTCATGCATGACATTCCGAACAAAAATAAATAGGGATCTTAGAAATCATCGTCATCATCACTTAAAAAAATATCTCAGCAGATTACATAGCCTAGCAGGGGCCAGTTTTCTGTGTTATATTTGGGTTGGTATTTTTTGTCTCAGCACCTGAAGGTTTTTTTGTTTTGTTTTGTTTTACTTTTGTTTGTTCACACAGGTTTTGTTATAGGTGGGAATCTGTTTCTTCCTGGGTAGAACTGACAACGGTTTTCCAGGAAAGGCATTTGTGTAGCTGATTACAGATTATGATGTGAAATATGCCTCCTATCCCCCCTCCACCCCCCCCATTGTGTATACATGACAGTTTAATATTGTATTAAAACACTGGTTTTGTGCTGGACAGAATTAAAGGGAAATGGTATTTTTTTTTTTTTTATTTCACAGCGGGAGAGAGATCACAAGGAGGCAGAGAGGCAGGCAGAGAGAGAG
>LNAC01000379.1:1243440-1267705 GCA_002007465.1 Ailurus styani | reverse complement strand
GCCTGCCTCTCTGCCTCCTTGTAAACTCTCTCCTCTGTGTCAAATAAATAAATAAAATCTTAAAAAAAAAAGAATAAATTAAAAAAAAGAAAATAACTATAAAACTTGATTAATAAAATGGAGAGGATATGTATGATATGATAGGATCACTTCTTTGTTTTTTTTTTTTTTTTAAAGATTTTTATTTATTTATTTCACAGCGGGAGAGAGATCACAAGGAGGCAGAGAGGCAGGCAGAGAGAGAGAGGGGGAAGCAGGCTCCCTGCGGAGCAGAGAGCCCGATGTGGGCCTCGATCCCAGGACCCTGAGATCATGACCTGGGCCGAAAGCAGAGGCTTTAACCCACTGAGCCACCCAGGCGCCCAGGATCACTTCTTTGGACATCGGCTTCCTACTTTTACCATTGGCTTATCCATATACACTGAAGTAAAAGCACTCAAAAGGGAAAACACTTTAAGTACCAGGTAGAGTATTAGAAGTGGGTAGTGGGAAATATGGACAATTCCCAACTTTCATTTTAAAGTTCATTTTTAAGTTGGCTCTATGGGCCTCAGAACATACTTTCTCAAAGAGAAATGTTTAAGTTTTAGGTAGTCCTTAAAACTCATGATGTGGCTGAATAATTGTGCATTATTTTCATTTCTGCAGCGGTGGTTAGCTATAGTCTAGATTAACTAGGTTTTTGTCAGCTATCTGGACAGGAGGATGTCTTTTGTCATAGATAAAGTGGCCATTTGTTTCAGGTTGAGAAAATACTTGTTAGGAATAGGGAAACCACTGTGGAGTGGGAAGGCTGTTGGAGTGGGTTTAAGAGTGTGTCCTGTACTCCAAAGGACAGTATCCTCTGTTGTGGCAGTTACATTTAAGGGGTAGTATAAAGTGTATGTTTATGTCTTAGGAACAGCTTATATTAACATAGATGCTGGTCACTAATAGGTGCTCCGATATTTTTGGAACATCAAATGAGTGTATGAACTGAAAGTGGGATGGAAACAATGGAGAATAATATTCTGTGAGGACAGGTTTTTTTTTATGTTTATGATTTTTCTAAGTGTTGTAAGTTAATAGTTCTGGAGTTTCCCTTAAATGGAAAATTTAAAAAGCCTTTGCTTTTTAAATAATTTTTATTTTGAAATAATTATAGACTTTTAGACAGTTGCAAAACTAGTGTAGAGACATACTGTGTACCCTTGAATGTTTACTTTGTAGAATATGTACTATAATGTTTAACATTTTTAAAAAAGATTTTATTTGAGAGAGAGAGACAGAGTGTGCTTGAGAGAACACAAACAGGGGTAGAGGCAGAGGGAGAGGGAGAAGCAGATTCTACACTGAGCAGAGAGCCCCACGTGGGGCTTGACCTCAGGACCCCAGGATCATGACCTGAGCTGAAGGCAGACACCTAACTGACTGAACCACCCAGGCGCCCCATAATGTTTAACATTGTAAATGCTTCAGATGATAACCAAGAACATTTTGGTTGTTCCAGAAAGGTTGAAACTTACACTGAGTTCTTAAAGATAGATTGGAGATATAATTATTATTTCTTTTTTTAAAAGATTTTATTTATTTATTTGACACAGAGAGAGAGAGAGAGAGATCACAAGTAGGCAGAGAGGCAGGCAGAGAGGCAGGCAGAGAGAGAGGGGGAAGCAGGCTCTCTGCTGAGCAGAGAGCCTGATATGGGCCTCGATCCCAGGACCCTGAGATCATGACCCGAGCCAAAGGCAGAGGTTTTAACCCACTGAGCCACCCAGGCGCCCTATAATTATTATTTCAATGTGTCTGTTACATAAAACCACCATTCAGTGATTAAAACATTAGAACAATTCATATTTTTTTCATAGTTTTTAATACATGCAAGAAATTTTATCTCCTTTTTTGCGTGACTTATTTTGGTTTTGTTGGCATTGAGTTATAGTATTAGCATTTAACTTAAAAACCAAGAATGATAATTAGATCCATTCATTTATCATTTGTTGAATATTCACAGTGTGCCTATAGACTGTGCTAGGTCCCTGTCCTCAAGGAGTGTGATGGTCTGGGTGAGGATACAGGATGGGTTCAAAGTGGCTTTACTAGTAATGTGATCATTGTTTGACACCCCCTTTCTAAGGCATTTTGATAGATAAATAGTTTTCTTAGCTGTGTGTTTTCAGGCAATCATGGCAGAAGGAAAACAGCTTGCTCTGTGTGTTGGAGTCATGAAGATGTCTGCAGAAGATATGTAAGTCTCATGTTAGTCCCCCTAAGCTTTTGAGATATGGGTAACCTACTTAGGAAGCATCAGAATTACAGGTGAAATTTGCTCTCATTCATACCACATCTTATAAATACTTAAGCACAGAAGCCTCATTTCTGATTTTTCCTAACACTTAGGAAGCCACTGAAACCTATTTTGTCTCCAGGATTGCATTCTTTCTTAAGCACTCTGAAAAGAACTGTGTGCTAACACAGCTGTTTTATATGTATGTATGTGGTATTTTAGGAACTTCTTATTTAGTTTAAATAAGGTTTAAATTGGGTGGGAGGAAAGATGTTTTGCTGTTATTTTCTTTTATTTTTTTAATTAAAAAAAGATTTATTTATTTTTTTAGAGAGAGAGAGAGAAAGAGCAAGGGGAGGGACAGAAAGGGAGAGAGAGAATTCTTGAGCAGGCTTCCCACTGAGCAGGGAGCCCGATGCAGGGCTCAGTCCCAGGACCCTGAGATCATGATCTGAGACAGAATCAAGAGTCAGCCGATTAACCGACTGAGCCACCCAGGCGCTCCACTGTTAATTTTTAAACAAGTGATATAGTTCAGTACCATATAGTGTTTATCTTCTATTTTGACCTGGTGGTATAGAATATTAAGGAAATATTAAAGATATATTACCAAAATATAGTTAATATACTGAAAAACTTTGGAACTCATTTGATGACCAGATTATTCCTATTAATTTTGTTTCACAGTTAAGTGTAACACTTTGATGTTTTCCTGGTATGGTGACATCATTACTTTGTTTCTATAGACCAACTAGTTAGATCACTAGAATCACTTTAGGGTAGGAACTGCAGCAGAGTAATGTAGTTTAATGTAGTCAATGATGTTAATGTAATATAAATAAATTCCCTACACGTGGCTCAATAATTGCAAAATAGCAATGCATTTTGAATTATATTTACCATAAGTAAGCCTATAAAAATTCATAACAATATGTTTATATGCTTTTTTCCTTCTACAGTGAGAAAGTCAACAAAGGAATTGGCATTGAAAATATCCATTATTTAAATGATGGGCTGTGGCATACGAAGACGTATAAATGAGCCTCGGAAGGAATGCACTGGGCTAAATGTGGATATTTGCTGTATCTGTGTTTGTGTCTGTGTGTGACAGCATGAAGACAATACCTCTGTGGTTATGCCGAATAAATTCAACAGATGCTAAAATTCTGTTAGCTTCAAAAATTATTTTAATTTTTCTTAAAGTCAAGTTAAAATTGGGTAGCAAACTTGGACATTAAGAGGTATCTGGTAAGTAATCAAACTCTGACGACCTGATGTCCTTTCTTAGGCTAATGATGTAAAATGAAGGGCAGGACTTGGTAAATGAGTTTGATAGTACATGGCTGACGCCCAGAGACTCTGCCTGCTAAATGGGCTGGAAGCTAGACTGGAAATTTTCTCCCATTCCCCCCTGGAAATGCCCCCTTCTCTTTTGTGTGGTTTTGTTTGTTTGCTTGTTGTTGTTTTTAAACTTTTCGTTATGGAAAATTCCAAGCATATATGAAAATAATGTGGGGAATAGTGTAATGGACCTTTTCTGTATCCATCACCCAGCTTCAATTCATGGCAAATCTTACTTCATCTATATCTCATTTACTCCTTCCCACCCCACTCCCCAATTATTTTGAAGCAAATCCCAGATATATCATTTTATCCATACTTTAATATGTGTCTGTAAAAGACAAGTGGTTTTTTAAAAAACTATCATCACACCTAAAATAACATTATCACACCTAAAAAATTTAACTGTTTCTTAATATGATCAAATATCTGGTTCAAATATATGACAAGTGAACTTGATTGCCTCTTTTTTATTTTTTTTTAACCATTTGTTCGCTTGAAATTGGTCCCAGACAAGGTACCTATATTGCATTTGGTGGTTATTTAAGTCTCTTAAGTTAGAAATTCTCTCTTTGTATTTTTCCCCTTTAAATTAATGATTGAAGAAATCTGGTTATTTGTCTTACAGAGTTTTCGCCTGTATTCTGTATTTTGTCTGTTGTATCACTGTAAAGTAATTTAACTTGTTTTTATGCCCCCTGTGTAACCCTTAAACAGATAGGTTTGATGAGATTCAGGGTGAATTTCTTTAGGGCCATGTCCCGAAGCTGGGGAAACTCATACTACACAGATGCTCAGAACTTCCAGATTTGCGTCCCTACTGTATGCCCCAGAGAACATGTATCTCCTATCATAAGTGTTAATGAAGGCCATGGACCTGTTTCAATAAGAACAGTAAACTGTTTGGGGAATTAAATGAGAATTAAATGGGAATTTACATAGTGACAGTAGGTATTTCTTAAAAACCTTGCTGTTCTAGTGTCTCAGTCATTTTCATTTGATTGTTTACCGATATATGACATGTGATTTTATTTTTCAGATGGATACAGACATTTACAAGATTGCGGTGACCCGTGTTACAGTTAGAAGTTGGTGAGAAAGGTGAGGGTGGATAGTAAAAAGAGAGAGGCCATTTGGCTGGCTGTTGCTTCTGGGCCCCCAAGATACAACATAGCTGAGGGTTATTGATCTAGGCTCTGACAATCAGACTGAGAAACTATTTCCCACTAATGAAACTTGTAGGACTTGAGGAGTCCCACATTAACATGTAAATGTGTTAATTTATAGCGGTAAATCTGCTTAGGGTACAGGATTAGTAAACAAGAAGTTTCTTGATGAACATGGATAAGAGTAAAGGAAGGTTGAAATTTGGGGGACTATTTTATCTGGGCTGGCTTAAGGCTTAGAGAATTTTTCCTGCTTCATCATTATTTAGAATGCTTATATCTGCCACAATCTTTCTTTCCTAGCCTGTAGAGGAACCCTATTTTACTTCCTATATCTTTTTTTAAGTTCTATGTAGAATATTTTCCTTTGTCATAACAGTTATATTCTACAACTTAGTATATTTTTATATTTTACTATTTATTCCTGATGAATAAAATGTAAATAGTTTATAAATTATCTTTCAGGGTAGGTTTCTTCAACAGTCTCATTTTATGCTGACTTGCCGGTTTCAAATTCAGATGTCTCTCCACTTGAGGGATGAGGCACCCTATTTGAGGCCTGTAGCCCCTTACATTTTTTTTTTAAAGATTTTATTTATTTATTTATTTCACAGAGGGAGAGAGATCACAAGGAGGCAGAGAGGCAGGCAGAGAGAGAGGGGGAAGCAGGCTCCCCACTGAGCAGAGAGCCCGATGCGGGCCTCGATCCCAGGACCCTGAGATCATGACCTGAGCCGAAAGCAGAGGCTTTAACCCACTGAGCCACCCAGGCGCCCGCCCCTTACATTTTTAAAAAGAGAATATCTGAGTCATTGATGTCAAAACCAAACTTTGAATCTCTGTTTTTGGTACTAAGTTAATGTTAATTGACCAAGATTGCCTATGGAGTGTTAACAATGAAAAACAAAGCACACACATATTAGAGAAGTTAAAACCTTTAATTGCCTGATTTCTGAAATAATTTATCCTTATTTCTCACCACTGTTAACAGTGGGTGTAGGGAACACTTTAAAAATGTTTAACATCATCATCTGTGCTTGTTTTTCCTACTATGCTGAGGTACAGTGACTCTGTTGCCTTGGTGATATGGACTAAATATGTATGTTTTCTCCTTCCCCTGAGTCTGAGGCCTCAGGTCATGGTGTAAGTCAGGGGTGTTACTCTACACTGGGAGCCTGGTCAGTTTCTCAACATTAGGTCATGCAGGAAAGCCAATTCAAAGAGGTTAAACTAGCATCTCAGCCTCTTGTAGTCTTATGCTTAAAGGAAACCTAGTCTACCCACATTCCTGAGAGTAGGAATACAGGGAGAGCCTGTTTTTTCTCAGGCAATGTGTCTTCAGTTCACTTTTAGTTTCAGAATTAACTTTGTGTCAAGCCAGCCTACAATCTAGACATTTCTATGTATCTGACGTACTCAGCCAAGGTCAGCTCAGCTCAATGAACATTTTTTTAAAGATTTTATTTATTTAGGGGCGCCTGGGTGGCTCAGTCGGTTAAGCGTCTGCCTTGGACTGAGGTCATGATCCCAGGGTCCTGGGATTGAGCCCCGCATCAGGCTCCCTGATCAGCGGAGAGCCTGCTTCTCCCTCTCCCTCTGCCTGGTGCTCTGCCTACTTGTGCTCTCTTTCTCTCTCTGTCAAATAAATAAATAAAATCTTTTAAAAAAAGATTTTATTTATTTAGTTGACAGAAAGAACAGAAGCAGGGGGAAAGGCAGAGGGAGAGGGAGAAGCAGGCTCCCCACTGAGCAGGGAGCCCGATGTGGGCCTCCATGGGGGACTCAATCCCAGGACCCTGGGGTCACAACCTAAGCTGAAGGCAGACGCTTAACTGACTGGGCCACCCAGGTGCCCCCCAATGAACATTTATTAAATACCCGCTTGGTTCTAGGTGATACGGCACAAAGATGAATAACACACAAATGGCCCTTGATGAATAATACACAAATGTCCCTTGCCCTTAAGGAGCTTCAGGCTAGTGAGTAAATTTACATTTTTAAAAATCTGGGTAATGGTGACAGCCCAATACCGATTTATAAAGCCACTGGGAAGTTACTAATACTTTTCCAGTTTCGGTCACCCAAATTTTCAAATTACACATGAGGTAAATATAAAAATATTCCTTAGATTATATCCAATGTGAGAAGGTTAAAAACATCCAGATGTCTTAGAGTTGCAATAATTCAGCTTTCCAACTCAGATGGTCGTCCCATTGTGCAGTAATAGAAAGGCCTGATTGGCTCTCTTCTAGGAGACTATTACAGTGGTTTGGTAGTGTTCTGTTGGCAGCTGCATTTTTCCTTTTCTTTTTTAATTCTTCTTCTTTTTTTTTTAACGTCCTGGCCCCAAAACAGACAGCTGGATTCATCCCAGGGGTGGTCATGAATATTTCCAATTCAAGGGATTTGATAGTCCCCAAACAGAAGGTCATACGGCATTTGTCAAATAATGATTATATCCAGCCAAGTTCCTCCTTTGGATACAAATCAGCTACTGAGGATCCAGTATTTCTAAGCATAGTACTTCAGAAAATATAAGAATGGCAAATGCCTCAATTCGCACAGGTATTTCATTACAATAAATATTTTACTTTTTTGTTGTTCATGAGAATATTAATAATGTAGCAATCATATTGATGGGAGTATGAAATGAATGTATGCCCAAACAAAATGTGGTAAATATTTTAACTTTGTTTATCTAGGTTCCTTAATTTTGAGAATATATCTCTCAAGGCTCTTCACGAAACTCAGAATGTTCCAATTTCTAAAGGAGTATCCACTAGAACTGATTTATAATGAGAGGAAAAAAGTGAAAATGTATGCATCCCACGTCAGTGTAACCATCACTTCTGAGGTCTCAAGCAATCAGAAACTTACTCAAGTCATAACCTATAAGAATTAGGCCATTAAAATATATTTGGAAATCCCTTTAGAAGACTTATGTTTAGAATATTATTAGTTGTATGAAGGCGGTAAAAATTAGATTAAATATAATTGTTCTTAATATCCCAGTCTCTCAGCAATAGTTCCTAAAGAAATCATGCCTGTCAACCTGCAGACTGATGCATGTAAATGTATACTTTGTATTATATGTTTTTATATTTTGTATGTATACTTTGTTATACTTTTTATAACAGGTAAAAGAATGGCTATAATGAACTATAACACTAATTTGTTTAATGCTATATTAAAACTAAGTACTTGTAAAGGACTACAACTCCATCAGAATAGGAGTGAATGAATGTGGTTGAGAACCAGTTTTAATCTATGTTGAGACTATTAGGCAGACAGGCAGGTTGGTTGATTGGTTGGTTTGCTTAAGAGGCAGGCCTCTTGGAGAATATAATTTATGTTATATTATTTACAGGAGGTGGTTCACTGGAATTCTAGTAATATCCTGTGAAACTAGTTAGTACTATTAATATTTGCCTCTTGGAGTAAAAAATGAAAGGACACCAAATTTTATACTTGAACACTTTGAAAATAAAAGATCAATTAGTGAAATAATTTCTAATTAAAACCCTAATTGTTACAGAGAATGACATGCTTCACTGTTGTTAAGTTCTAATTAAATGGGTTATCTTACACATTTTAAAATCTCATTTTAGGGCGCCTGGGTGGCTCAGTGGGTTAAAGCCTCTGCATTCGGCTCAGGTCATGATCTCAGCGTCCTGGGATCGAGGCCCGCATCGGGCTCTCTGCTCAGCGGGGAGCCTGCTTCCTCCTCGCCCTGTCTCTCTGCCTGCCTCTCTGCCTACTTGTAATCTCTCTCTCTGTGTCAAATAAATAAATAAAATCTTTAAAAAAAATAAAATCTCATTTTATTTTTTATTTTTTTAAAGATTTTATTTATTCATTTGACAGAGAGAGTGAGATTACAAGTAGGCAGAGAGGCAGGCAGAGAGAGATGAGGAAGCAGGCTCCCTGCTGAGCAGAGAGCCCGACGCGGGGCTCGATCCCAGGACCCTGAGATCATGACCTGAGCTGAAGGCAGAGGCTTTAACCCACTGAGCCACCCAGGTGCCCTAAAACCTCATTTTAAAAGTAAGACAAATTATGATTTCCACATCCTGTTTTTTATTGCTCTTGTTCCATTCCTCAATTTTAAAGTACTTTAATTTCAGCCCATATGTGAATAGAGGGGACTTTTGGGGCATAATCATTCACTCTCTGCAGGTTCATTTTAAGTGTTCCCATAACTCTACCATAGGGGGGAAATAACTCCAAATTTAAAAGATGCAAGGATTAGTTTCTTTCCTTCTAATTTTAGTTTTTTTTATCACAGGACATGATTGTGAATGAAAACTATGAACTTTCATTTAATCTTCTTTGGCAAAATAAGTAATTTCTATTGATTTTCAGAAGTGTATGAGCAAAAGACTCTTTTAATAAGCAATAAATCATGTAAGTACTTGCTTGAAGGAAGTGCCATTTCTCCAAACATATGCCTTGAAAACAAATCAAATTCAGTTCCCTTTTTGCCTCGGGGAAAGCCATATTGGGGAGACTGTTGAGGTCGGGCAATCTGTTTTTATTCTTCCCACTTTCTATTTCAAAAGGGGACACTCTCAATTTTTGTCACCAAATGCTGGGGTTGTCCTTCTATGCTGATGCATGATGAAACCCTGAGGCTTGGAAACTTGCAAAGTAATGAGATGATTTTGTGACGAAACTGCATGTTGGATTGATACTGCCCTTGAATGCCCTTAAATCTGAGACAACTTTTAAAAGGAGCCATGCACTTTCTTCTGGTTTTGCTTCCCTATCAGCAGGGCTTGAAATGTCTGTTTCTGCATACAGATGTCTTAACAATAATTTTTTTTAAAGATTTTATTTATTATTTATTTGATAGAGAGAGAGAGAGAGAGATCACAAGTAGGCAGAGAGGCAGGCAGAGAGAGAGGAGGAAGCAGGCTCCCTGCCGAGCAGAGAGCCTGATGCGGGCCTCGATCCCAGGACCCTGAGATCATGACCTGAGCCGAAAGCAGAGGCTTTAACCCACTGAGCCACCCAGGTGCCCTTAACAATAATTTTTAGTTTCTCATGATCTAAAAGATTTTGTATGCACTTCTTGGTCTGGATTCTGTTTTCCTCAGGTCTAATGCTGATGAACTCATTTTGTAAAGCCAAAGTCCACTGTTCACTTAAACATCTGGACTAGATTGGGCAGGATGAGGAGGATGGAAGGAGAGTCCTTTTTGCCCCGTAGGCTCTGGAAGGTTTCTTGGAGAGCTGACATATCCAGGATTAGGAAAAAGTATGCTTTTGCCTAAGATGTTTCTAAAAGTTGCTTGTGTAAGCATTTTAGATTTCAGAAAGTTCAACCTGAAATGTGAACATAGAGTAGAAACAGTTTCACTTGGTGGGATAATCGCTGTCTCTAGCCCATCAAGTTAATATGTCTCCTAAATGCTTTCAAAAAGTACAGGACTAGAAAATATTTTTCACTGGCAATGCTTTATTCTGTTTTTAAAATAGTAGGGGTAAAGTCTAGTAAAAACTTGGACACTTATACTGTACTTATTTTATATTGTGATTTACAAGGTACAAATTTTATATTTTGTAAAATACTTTGAAAGAAGTCTACAAAGTAATTCCCCTTTCTTGCTCCCAAATGTGGAAATCTGAGAGAAGGCACATGGCCTCATGAGTTTCTGGGTGTTGTCAAACACAACTCCCTCTGAACTGCCAAATGCCCAGATACATTTACTGGGGATGCAGAAGTCTCACTTAAGCAGTGTTTTTTGCCTATATAAAGAGAAACATCTTGATTAAAGTGTGAGAAGATAGAAACCATACCGATTTGGGCAGTTTGGGCTCAATAATGTCTAATTTGCTGTGAAAGGGGAACTTGCTCTAAATTAATGTTCTTAAAAGCAACTTCTTAACTTCTCCTAAAGAAATATTTACTTATAAAAAGGCTGTGTTGAGGAAGAGCTGTTTTTATTGCATGGCACAGATTAAATGTACAGATGTTATCTTAAGGAGTTCCCTTATGAACTTGAATATCCAATGCCAGCTGTTATTCACAACAACATTTTAATATTTTACCATCTAGGTATTTAATAAAAGGGATTGATACATCTTTAACTGTGTATAGTATTAGTGGAACTTGTTCACGTGGCTAAGGAGGAAAGGGAAATAACATTCCCTGAGCGCCTACCATATGCACAAGCTCTACTTCCCATACCTTGCTTCATCTTTCGTATGATTCCATGAGGTAGATTTTAATTCTCATTTTACAAATGAGGAGACTAAGGCACCTGAGGGGTTATATAACTTTCAGGCACCTGAGGGGTTATGAAGATACATAACTAATAAATGGCAGAATTGGGATTTGGACCTAGGTCTGCCTGGCTGCAAACCCTGTTTTTCAGAAAGTCTCCCCTCATATTTCAAAAAATTACCTCAGTCTACAGTTTATCACCATCTTTATTTATGGGTTATTGGAGGGGAGTCTAAGTTGGCCAAGCCTCTGTTCCACAGTGGGAAAATAGGAGCAGGATTTGAATGTGGTGAGAATGGGCTGCTTGCACGGGATCTTATGCTTCTGAGGGAATATTTTCCTGTTTTCCTCTTCATCAGTGGGGTATATGGAGAGAATCTTTTGAAATTGGACTCAGTCCTGAGGTCTGAACTTTTTCTATTAGCCACCTTCAAGCCAGGTGACTCGTGACCATTTAAAGGTTATGCCATTTAGAAGCCTTGGCTGATATGCCATTTAGAAAAGGATACAAGGGGGAGGGGTTAGTTAAGTGTGAAGATTACAGGGTATAATGTGCTAGGGCAGGGCTAGCAGCTGCTTTGTGACTATCATCAAAAGCTAGGGCGCCTGGGTGGCTCAGCGGTTTAAAGCCTCTGCCTTCGGCTCAGGTCATGATCTCAGGGTCCTGGGATCGAGGCCCACATCGGGCTCTCTGCTCGGCAGGGAGCCTGCTTCCTCCTCTCTCTCTGCCTGCCTCTCTGCCTCCTTGTGATCTCTCTCTCTCTGTCAAATAAATAAATAAAATCTTTAAAAAAAAATTTTTAAAAAAAAAAAAGCTAAATGGGGGAAAGGAGTATTAAAATATTAAAATTAGGGCGCCTGGGTGGCTCAGTGGGTTAATGCCTCTGCTTTCGGCTCAGGTCATGATCTCAGGGTCCTGGGATCGAAGCCCGCATCGGGCTCCCTGCTCAGTGGGGAGCCTGCTTCCCCCTCTCTCTCTCTGCCTGCCTCTCTGCCTCCTTGTGATCTCTCTCCCTCTGTGAAATAAATAAATAAATAAAAAATATTAAAATTAATGACAGGAGCAGTTTGGTTCAGTTTTAATCTAAGGAGAAAAGCTGAGGGGTCTAATCTGTGTATTGCTCCAGATCCAGTGATTGAATTTTCAGAAAGAAGATCCAGTGATTCAATTTTCAGAAGGAGGGTCTGGTGATTAAACTCATGCAAGGAGATGGCCTGGGGCCTGCTAAAAGTCAAGTTGTAATTTATATAGCATTTAAGACAACCAGAGTAATAAATAGGACTTTTAGGAGGAACTTCAAGTTTTCTCCCATTTCACATATTAGCCTTGGGGTCAGGGGGGTGAAGGTCTTACACTTCTGGAATTGGTTGGACCTGTGCTGTAACTCTAAAATACATACTGGATTTCAAAAACTTAAATAAAAAAGTAATGTAAACTATCACATTAATTTTTTTCTGCTGATTACGTGTTGAATTGACAATACTCTGGATATACTGGGTAAAATAAAATACTAAAAGTAATTACACCCGTGTCTTTACTTTTTTAATATGGCTACTAGAAAATTTAAAACAACACATGGGGCCCACCTATTTCTATTGGATGGCGCTGGAATGGAGAATGGGCAGTAGTCTCTGAAGCTTCCCTCTAGTGGCGAGTGCCTTAGAGTGGTAAATATGGAAAAGATTCCCAGTGCCAGTATTCACTCTTCCATTAAGCTAGGACCAGCATTTCCCTTTTCCCCTCAGATCATATGGGGTTGGTGTTTTGACTATTAAAACATCCCATTTATTCAACACTTCGAGTACTTATGTGGATGTCTCTTAGTCACTCACTAGATCAAAGCATTCCATTTTTTAAAAAAATGCAAGCCCATCCCATTAAGGACATCCTTATTCCATCACACCCATCCATCCATGCATCCAGTGAAAATCTTGAGTCTTATTTTTAGGTCCTGCCCTTCCTGTTAAGGTTTTGGCCAAATTGCCAAAGCAATAGCCTCATCAGATGAGGCTGTTCTTGCATGGAATCAGTGAAAACAACAAAGGAAATGAGAATTGTGTGGGTTAAAATACATAGGATTTATCAAATTGAGGACTTTTAAGGCAAAAGGACCACCATGTTCTAATAAATGATAGCTTGTTTTATTGCTCATGCAGAGCTTACAGGAAGTGATTGACTCCCTGTGTGAATTATATGAGTTTGGTTTCCTTTTGCTTTCCACAAAATACCAGGCCTAGTGTTGAGCTCATAGATAATCAATTTATTCAAGGAATATTTACAGTATACAGGTGCTGTACGAATAAAGTTGGATTTATCTTTTTCAAAAAATTTATTTAATCTCCACACCCAACGTGGGGCTCAAACTTAATGACCCCAAGATCAAGAGTCTCACGCGCCTCCAACTGAGCCAGCCAGGAGCCCCAGAGGTGGATTTATCTTTTTAAAAAAAAATTATGGTAGAGACCCCACATACATACCGTTATTTCATACTTTCCAAACAAGTAATTTTCCCGTTGTCCCTTAAATATTTTATCCTTGATGATACTAGAATTATTGAATGATTATTTTTTAATGAAACTCTGGGGGACTCCTTTGTGGGGAGGTTGGCAAACATTTCTGAGTTTCTTTGTATGCCAAAAAAGCGCTAAACTTCTACAAACACAATGCTCTTCACATAACCACTCAGACCTTCGTTGAATTCATTCCAAGTCAGCTGGCACTAAAATGAACACAATATTCTTAACAAATGAAGGGGAAATTAGTGGTACATCATCACTAGACTCTGTGCTTTCAGTCACTTTCCTAAAGCAGGTGTGCGCTGCTTTAAGCTCAACAGATGGGTTTAAATGCATTACAGAAAAACCTGGGCATTATAAATCAGACTGGATACACAAGCAACCTTTTAGCTACATAAAAACCAAAAAGCCAAGGGGTCTAATCTATATTTTCCTCCAAACCCAATGTTTTAATTTGGAGGAGTACGACCTAGTGATTAAATTCACACAAGAAGATGACCTAGGGCCTGTGAAAAGTCAGGTTGCAGTTTCCATTGCATTCAAGATACCCAGAAAAATAAATACAACTTTCAGAAGAAACCTTAAATTTTTTAAAAAAGATTTTATTTATTTGAGAGAAAGAGCATAAGCTGGGGGGGTGGGCAAAGGGAGAAGCAGACTCCCCTGAGCAGGGAGCCTGACCTGGGGCTCGATCCCAGGACCCTGAGATCGTGATCTGAGCCAAACACAGCCACTTAACTGACTGAGCCACCCAGGCACCCCTGAACTTTCCCTTTCACATCTCATCCAGTGGATCTCACACTTCTGGAACTGTTTAGACCTGTGTTGTCCAATGTGGTAGTCACCAGCCATTTGTAAAATATATCACAACCACGATTAATTTCCATTAACCTCCACTCTTTGCAATTCTTTCCCCAGTAACAGAGTGATGTTAGTGTTACAGTTTTTGGCTACTGAATGTACAATGATCAAATCTGTAACCATGACCCCAGTAGTACTGTTTTCTGTATTACTGAATCAGATTTTATCTACAAGACTGGGTACAAATAAATTTAAAGAGACAGCATGTTAAGACAACTAACATTTTATAAAGGAAACTTGTGTATAAAAATACACATACATACAACCAAGAGCATCAATTTGGCTTATTAAAATTTTTAAAAAAGATTTTATTTATTTGAGAGAGAGAGCGAGAGAGAGAGAGCATGAGTGGGGGGGAGGGGCAGTGGGAGAGAAACAGACTCCTTGCTGAGCAGGCAGCCTGACAGAGGGCTAGATCCCAGGACCTGAGATCATGACCTGAGCTGAAGCAGATGCTTAACCGACTGAGCCACCCAGCTGCCCCCTAAAAAAAATTTAAGTAATCTCTACACCCAATATGGGGTTCAAATTCACAATTCCAAGATCAAGAGTTACATGCTCTACCAACTGAGCCAGCCGGGCACCCCTGAAGAGCATCAATTTGGCTTAAAAAGCAATTGTTACCTTAGCACCCACCAGGAACTCAAACAGTGGAATGCATTCTCTGATATATTTATTACAATTTTATCTCAATACACTAATGTAATTGAAAGTGGTAACTTTCAAAAGTGGTAAATGCATAATTCTTTAAAATAAATATTGTTAAAAAATATTTGGGGCAGGTGACACTTATAAATTGGGTGTCACATTCAGGGAGATGCTCTTTATCATTGTACTTACACTGAATATGACTTGATCTGTATTAGTTATGCCTGAGACCACATATTAGAGTGCTTGATAAAAAGGTTTTATTATTTTTTAAAATTAATAATGCTTCATTTTAACCAAAAGCCCCAATAAGGAAAATCAGATAAATTTTTAAAAAGCACTTCATGCACTGATGATCAATAATTTGAAGCCCAAGGCCCTCTTGAGGAAATTCTCTTCCTGGTTTGCAAAAGCTGTGGGAGACCATTAACATCATGAAGCCAGTTACAGGAAACATTGATCTCTAAGATGTCATGGTCTCACACCCTATGGGGGCACTTACGGATCTGACTTAATATAGCATATGCAGGCCCAATTATAGGACAAATGAGCAGCAAGTATTTCACACATTTACAAGCCCAAGAGCTATTGTATTCAGTCCTGAATAAAGCTTCTGGGTAGCCACTGAAATTAGGCAAACGGTATGGTGATCCAAGATGAATGGTGAGGCTAGGTCCTCCACACCCAAAACCACTGGGTATGAAGCAACTATGAATATGGGAAAAATGTCAGAATTTGAACAAGTAAACAAACACCAGATGCCACTCAGGTAAGTGAAACTGCCAGACCATCAAAACAAGTTCTTGAAAGGAGACTTCCACAAAACTCATTTGCCCAGCAGAAGTAAAGAAATTTCAACTGATATAGATTCGTCACAGTGACCACTCCAATTTCAGTGTCTGCACACAGAATTAGAGAGTTAGACAACTTGTGTATGCCGAGGAATGCCACTAAATTAGCTTCTGGGAAAATTATTAACCTTTATAGGTAATTTTCACTTTTTCTCTCAGGGACAGAATTCAACTTTCTCTTTAACATTAGTTTTGGGAACTAATTTCCTTTGTTGCTTGGTTGTGTATTTTGAGAAAATAAATCCATGGGCACTTGCAGAGGCTTAGAACATATACCAGCATTACAAGGAATGGAAACACATAGCTGAAAGTTTTACTTTAACCACAAGTTCACAACTAGAGATTTTATTTGCATATCTTAGAAAGCTAAAAAGACGTGTTAAATTTTTTAACCTATCAGCAAAAATATGTGCCACAGATTCATTATTTAGGACTTATCACATAAATATAATATTTATAAATATATCTTTAATTTGCAAAATTACCATTCTTAAAACATTTCTTTCCAATATGTTTAAAATTTTCACATGTTTTAAGGGGAAAAAAAACCATCCTCTTTAAAAAGGTACCACTAAACTTTAATGTGCAATTAAACTAGTGCCACCAAACTAAAAAAGAAAAAGAAACATACCGTGTGTTGGATATGTAGTTGTTACTACAAATAGTGACAATACCTGTCCTATACGGTGAGCATATACATGCTCTTCTTTTACTTCTCAGTCATTGTCAGAACCATTTGGAGGTAAGAAAACCAATGCATCATGGAAAATATGCCCAAATGCCCTAAGACGGTATACCCCATACATCATCACATGCATCTGATTAGGAGTCAGTCCATTAAAAGTAACAGCCATATCTGAACAGCATCCTTCTACCACAAGGTTGGGGTGATTAGTCATTGCCTCTTTAATAAAAAGCCCAACGGATTTGGTATTAAATACATCTTTTCCTTCCGAATCTTCTGCATTTTCTGCAAACACTCCAGCATATTTCAGGCAGACTGCTAGCTGCTTATCTTCAGATATCTTCCAAATCATCCCTCCCTGTTCAGGACACTTTTCAGGGATACTGAGGAGACTGTTAAGTCTTTTTATCGATTCTATACTTAAGACGATGCCTCCTTCTCCACTCACATATTCAAGGTCTCCAGATTTTATAGTGTGGCCTAGATAGAAAGGTTGTGATGGATCCTTTTTTAACAAAAAATATTTTAAGTTTTCAATAATAGCAAACGTAGTGGGGCGTGCAAGAAAGAACCAGTTGTATTGGTCTCTATATTTATCAAAGGCATATTTGTAAGCTTTTCTCATCATTAGCCACATGTCATCTGTTTCCATGTTAATTGATTCAAACACTTTAACATTTTCAGAACTGAAGAACTCTGCTTTGTCACAGTGTTTGGTCCAAGTCTCCCTCACTGCAGCCCAAAGACTCACATCTTTGGGTTTTACAAGGATGATACAGTATACCCGAAAGTTCTTACTGAGCTCCATGCGTTCGTCCTCTGAAATTTTCAAGATATCTTCTTTATTAGGTGCTTGTAGGTGATGATGCTCATGCTGGTGCATTCTATCTCCATGACCAATCCTAATGTGTCCTAGCATAGTGATCAAGGCACAGAAAATGCTTCCGAGCATCACACCCTTCAAAAATGAAGTGCTTTCAGGAAGCATTTTTCCTATAAAAAAAGAAAAATATCCTTAGGATACTTAATAGAAAAAGATTAGTCTAGCAATTTGATTTGGTATACCTTGTATACTTATATTTTGCTCTTAACATAAAAAAAGTTTTTAAGTTTGAAATCAAGTTAGTTGCAGAGTGCCAATACCAAGAGGTCTAAGAATCTTTAGCTTCCAATGGTATCTGACCACTGTTCTGTATAAACTGGAACTGTACAACAACACCTCTATACACTAGAATTTTCTGTGAGGCCATTTTTGCACTTCATTATGGGGATTTAATTGACTAAGTACTGAATCAAAACATTAATCCTAGAAACCAATGTTAAAGAGGTTGTCAGTCCATCATTCTCTTTGAAGGAATTTCATTTCACAAGCTTGCATTATTTAAGTATTTCGGTAGATATAAATGGACTTTATATCAAAACCTTAAATTGAACAGATAAAACCACCTACAATTAGCAAATCACCAATGGTATCTGTGCTGGCATTTCTGTTCTCAACCTAGTGCTTTATTTAGCTGATGGCTGCTGTCCTTAGGTGTTTGAGTACATCTATAGCAAATTTCTTGAGATTGATACCATACATGTTCATATTACTCTTTTCATTCCTAAGACTAAATGGTTTCCATTACAGTATCCCAGCCAACTAATGTAATAAAAGCCCATAATGAAAATAGTGAAATTACTTGGCTGAGAACTAACTCAATATAGGCATATCGGGGAACCATTAATGAACATTTTTATTTCCACCAAAGGCATTTTCTTATTCTTTGGGGAAGTAAAAAGGGAAAAGTCTACACTTTGATTTCAATTAGAAAATAAAAGAAAAGCCAACCTTAAATATGACTGTTGAGATTTCTCAATCTCCTATCTCCACAAGGAATGATCTGCTGAGTCCCTTAGATTTTTCCCTTTGCCTCTTAAAGTTGAAAGAAGCCTTAGAAGCTACCTAATATCATTTCTCGCATTTTACAGATAGGGAAAGAGAGGATCCACAGAGGTTAAGTAACTGACCCAAAGTCACACAGTCAGCGGTAGAACTGAACCAGAAATCAGATCTCCTGAAAGCAGTGTAACGCTTTTTCTATTACAGAATAATGATCTTTAAGAGTGCTTCTACCTATATTGTTGGAAATTTAATAGATGAGTTACCGAATAACCTCGTTTTCTTACGAATGAAAAAAATGTGGGATTTGTAACCATAATTAACATTTTACACCCATCTTATCATCCTGCTATAAGGAAACCACCCCTTGGTTTTCTTCTAGAGGAAATGGACTTTGACTTCTATTAGAAAGCCAAGGTGTGGAATAGCTTGGCAGAATAATTCCTTAATGTGGGTAGGGGTTGGCAAAGAGGCAGGATGGTTTTGTGTCACTCAGAACTTGATCAATAAACGGCTCTACGAAGGAAAAGAGAACTGACAGAAAACAAGCCCTGCTTAATATCAGAATTATCAGATGCACTCTAAAAGTAATTTATATAGGACTTTGATGATTTCTGGCCCATATATGATAATTCACACGTGTCTCTTAGCTTGAGAATAGCATGTCATAATTCTTCCTGATGGGGATACTACTCATGGATCATATGCATAAATTACTCTAAGGAGTAGATTTTTTTTCCATCAGGGGGGCAAAAAAATGTAACACTGGAGATGTACGTGATAGGATATTTGGTGCGGAGGAGAGGGAAACTTAAAACTGCACACGGGCACAAGTGAGGCCAAAACTACCAGAGTGCTTTCCGCGATGGCATCCTTTTAGAAGATGAAGGTAGTTGGGTGGAGTATGGAAAAGGGAGGAGGATGAAATGGAGAACAAAAATGAGAGAGAGGACGTGGTCACCTCAAAACCCCACTGAGGGGCCAAGGCAGCGCCCCCACGCAGGGAACTCTCGCCCCCACCAACTACTGCTCCCACTGCACCTGCCCGGGTACCCCGCGTGGAGCATGCTGGGATCGGGCCAGGGCCCGGGCCTGCCCCCAAGAGAGGGGCGGGGTCGGCCCGCTCCGGGGTCCGCTCAGGGTGCGGGCCGACGCCCCAGCACTCACCCGCGTCTAGAACGGCTCAGGGGCGGGAAAGCGCAGCCGCGCACGGCTTTCCTCTCACGTTCGCGCGCCACCCGGTTACGCCGCTGCTCGGGCTGCTCTAGATGCAGGGGGTGTCCTCTCGATGGTTTCACTAAAGGCGGGGAGGGCCCGGAAGTGAAAGCCGGGACCGAGCGGGAGCGGGGCGGGGCCGACGAACCCACGGCCGGGCGGAGCCGCCGGCCCGTGCCGACGTCGGAAGGACCCGTACGCACGCAGCGCTCCCTTATTCCCCGCCTCCTGCTGAGTTCAGAGAAGTGCGTCTTGCTGGCGTGACCCGCACGCTTGCCTGTACCCAATGGGACGCCCCAGCGGCGTGCGTGCGTACGACCCGCTGACACCTCCCACCTCTTCACCTTCTCGGCGTGGAAGCCGCGAGAGCGAGGTAGAGCGTTAATGCTTGCAGCGCTTGTGTCAGGTTTCTCAGTGGTTTCTCTAAAGTGCTACTGCCTCGTTGCACCCTCATGTCGATGAGCAGGGTGCGCCACCCAGTATTCCTGGGCTGGGGCCAAAATGCAAGCCACTGAAATATTCCTCGAATTACGAGGGCAAGGATTTTCTATGGTTATTGGAATGGCATCTGAAGCCCCACTGACTGGGATCCAATCCTGTCTTCACCGCGTCCTTTGGTATGCTGGGAAAGTTACTTCACCTCGCTATGCCTCAGTTCCCTGCTTTGTAAAGTACAGAAACTGTCACGGTAGTGCTCATAGGAGATAAATGAGAGTGCATAGGACTCCATTAGTAAAAGACCAAGCACAGAGTAAGCATTCATTAAATGTAGGCTGTTACTATTATTCATCCCTGTACCACTAGCACCTAGCCTAGTGCCAGCGCGCAGTGGACAGTACATCTTTGTGGAATTAATGAGTGTTAGAGCTACAGATGAGGACCCCAGGACCAGACAGGAAAGGAGCTTCTTAAAAGCCACACGGTAATTAATGTTGGAAGTGGGACTAGAATCCAGGTTTCCAAATTACAAGTGCAGAATTCTCTGTTAAACACGTGATCTTTTAAAATTCGTAGGTTTCTTTTGTGTGTGTGTGGTAGCGAGGTTTTTTTTTTTTTTTTTGCTAAAATCACAAATTTCCCCAAATATTTAAAATGTACCGTCACTAGTTCCATCCAAATAACATTGGTGACTTTCTTCGGGCCTGAGTTCTTAAAGATAAATGCTTGAGTATTGACAGTGACCCAGTTTAAGTAGACTGAACGTTTCAGGAAGCACTGAAACAATGAACAAATAGATTTTAGGCAATTACTATCCTAGCAGCACTATCCTAAATTCTGGAGATAGAGAGGTGAACAAAATTGGCCCCCGGTCTTCACTGAGTTCTCAGTCTAGCAAGGAAGAAAGACATTGAACAATTCATTACAAATAATTATAATGGTAGTATGTTCTCTGAAGGAATACAAAAACAAATTTTAGAACTGGAAAGGAACTTAAGACTGGAGTATCCCACTATATTTTGTGAAGTACTAGATTTTGTCATTGTTACATATATAAACATATGTATGTATATATGTACATATATAGTTAAGTGAAACAAGTTGCAGAACAATGTGTATAGTATGATTATACTTTGGTGTAAACAAAATTTTATAGATGTGATCTGTTTGAGCAGGGAAAGTTGTGGAAGACTCAGCAGGCTGTTGATTATATTAGGAGGTTGAGGTGGAGGTGATGAGCTTTGTCTTTATACATCCTCATATTGAATTGTTTCACTGGTTCTAACAAGCATTTGTTACTTTTGAATTTGAAGAACGGCCAATAAAGGGATCTTCAAGATTAGAGGGACAAAAAGTAGAAGAGGAAAAGTTACTAATAAAAATAATACCTTTTGTGGGGCTCCTGGGTGGCTGAGTCGGTTGAGCATCAGACTCTTGGTTTCTGCTCAGGTCATGATTTCAGGGTCTTGAGATTGAGTTTCTCCTGGGGCTCTGTGCTCAGTGGGGAGTCTTCTGGAGGGTCTCTCCTTCTCCCTCTGCCCCTCCCCACTGCACTCTCTCTAAAATAAATAAATCTTTTAAAAAATACCTTTTTATTTTATTATTTTTTAAAAAGATTTTATTTTTTTGACAGAGAGAGAAACAGAACACAAGCAGGGGGAGGAGCAGAGGGAGAGGGAGAAGCCAGCCTCTCCCTTGAGCAGGGAGCCCAACGTGGGGCTCAACTGGGGGAGGGCTTGATGGGGGCCTGGATCAGGGTGGGGGAATGCTTGATCCCAGGACCCCGGGATCATGACCCGAGCTGAAGGCAGATGCTTAACCACTGAGCCATCCAGGTGCCCCTAAAAAACACCTCTTTAAAGAGTGCAGAGAATCAGTCTCTCCTTGCAAAAAAGGACCAAGAAAGGACAGATTTAAATGGCACACAGAATTCAGAGACTGACAGGTGACAATTTAAAGTGCCACTTCTTGGGGGCGCCTGGGTGGCTCAGTCGTTAAGTGTCTGCCTTCGGCTCAGGTCATGATCCCGGGGCCCTAGGATCGATCCCCGCATCGACCCCCGCATGGAGCCCCGCATCAGGCTCCCTGCTCAGTGGGAAGCCTGTTTGCCCTCTTCCACTCCCCCTGCTTGTGTTACCTCTCTCGCTATGTCTCTCTCTATCAAAAAAATAAAGAAAATCTTAAAAATAAAATAAAATGCCACTTCGTGATGCAGGAAGGTATACCAAACTGGAAGTACTGATACAGCATGCTTTGAAACAGAGTAAACCATGGAGTTTCTAACACCAAAGGCACTGTTAATGGGAGGTTGTCTGAGAACCCAGTTTTCTACTTAAAAGCCAAGCTGAAATTTATTTAGCATTTTTAGTGAAGTTAGTAAGATGATTGACTTGTAGTTAAATAATTTAAAATGGAATTACATATTTATTTATTTTAATTAAAGATTTATTTATTTATTTGAGAGAGAGAGAGCACGAGAGCACAAGCCAGCTTGTGGTGGGGAGGGGCAGAGGGAGAAGAGACTTTCAAGCAGACACTGAGCATGAAACCCAACACAGGGCTTGATCTCAGGACCCTGAGATCATGACCTGAGCAGAAAACAAGAATCAGATGCTTAACCAAGCACCACCCAGGTGCCCCTAGGTGGTTGCATTTTTAGAACACCATTCCACATTTGTAGCCCTAATTTAGAAATACGTGCAGGGCGCCTGGGTGGCTCAGTGGGTTAATGCCTTTGCCTTCGGCTCAGCTCCTGATCTCAGGGTCCTGGGATCGAGGCCTGCATCGGGCTCTCTGCTCAGTGGAGGGCCTGCTTCCCCCTCTCTCTCTGTCTGCCTCTCTGCCTACTTTGATCTCTATCTCTGTGCTAAATAAATAAATAAAATCTTTTAAAAAAAGACATGTAATTAGTATCTATTAAAATTAAGAATATTTATACTCTTGGACCAGCCAACCCACTTCTTATAATCTCTCTCCCAGAAATTAAAGCAACAGAATGTAAGGCTAAATGTAGAAGGGTAAATGCACTGTTGTCTATAATAGCAGAGGCGGGAAACATCCATCAATAAGAGAAATGGTTGAATTAATTATAACGTATCCATATAGTGGGATATTAAGCATAAAATGAACAGCTTATTTCACATACCGACACTAAACACTTCACTAAACACGCAGTCTGCACCTTGTGCAGGAGATTGCTTTTGAATTTGGTTGTCCTCATGTACCCAGCACTGCATTTAAAACTGACAATACTGCATTTTTGATAAAGACCTCCTGTCAAGTGCATGCATTATTTAGCATGAGAAGTCATAAATTTCTAGTAATTGGCAATTTACTTGCATGTGAGCACTCAAATTTTCAAAATCTGTCTAAAGGTCTTTGGGAAATTAATACGGCTTTCCACAACAGTTCACTGGAATAGTCAATATTGAAGTAAACCGAAGGTGGATTGTTTTCCACATAACATCTTTCTGGAGGGTTAAAAATGTCTTATGTGTTTACCCAAATTAAGTACCTGTAACATATACCTCTTCTTCCCAGACTTTCACAACTGTTCATCTTCAATAAACAAATTCCCTTGTCTGGGCAAATTCATTGTTGTTTCCATTTGGGTATACTTTGGTCCCTAAATGAATCTCATTTGTGTTTTCAGGCATATTCATGCTTGTAATCTCATTTCCCGAATGTTTTTCCATTTGACGGCCATCTGAGAGCTTTCTTTAAAAAAAAATTTGCCTGCTGACAGATACATATGAAGTATTTACAGTATGTCAGTCACTGTGCTAGGTATTGTTCCTTTTAAAAACTTTTTATTATGAGAAATATTAAACACACAGAAATAGAAGAGTGTAATGAAATCACATGTACTTTTTTCTTTTTTTTTAATAAACTGACTTCTTTTTATTTTTTTTATTTTTTTTAATTTTATTTTTATTCTTTGCCCAAGGGGTACAGGTCTGTGAATCATCAGGCTTACATCTTTCACAGCACTCACCAAAGCACAAACCCTCCCCAATGTCCATAATCCATCCACCCTATCCCTACCCTCCCACCCCCCAGTAACCCTCAGTTTGTTTTGTGAGATTAGGAGTCTCTTATGGTTTGTCTCCTTCCCCATCCCATCTTGTTTCATTATTTTTCCCTCCCTACCCCCCACGACCCCCACCCTG
>LNAC01000379.1:1149606-1243198 GCA_002007465.1 Ailurus styani | reverse complement strand
TAGGGTAGCTCCATTTTCAACTTTTTGAGGAATCTCCATACTGTTTTCCAGAGTGGCTGCACCAGCTTGCATTCCCACCAACAGTGTAGGAGGGTTCCCCTTTCTCCGCAACCTCGCCAACATCTGTCGTTTCCTGACTTGTTGATTTTAGCCATTCTGACTGGTGTAAGGTGGTATCTCGCTGTGGTTTTGATTTGTATTTCTCTGATGCCGAGTGATGTTGAGCACTTTCTCATGGAAATCACATGTACTTTTAAGGAAGCTTCAACATCATGAGTTCACAGCCAGTCTTGTTACATCTATATCCCATCCACTTCCCTCCCTTCCAGATTATTGTGAAGGACCTTCAGGACATCATATAATTTCATCCACAAACATTTCAATGTGTATCTTCTTTAAAAAAAAACCCCACAATATAACTAGATAACTAAAAGATTAATTTCTTAATACAGTCAAACATCTAGTGAGTGTTCAAATTAGTATGTTTCTTAGTCCTTTGTGTTTCTTATAAATGGGTAGGATTGCCAGGGCACCTGGGTAGCTCAGTTGGTTGAGCATCTGCCTTCGGCTGGGGTCATGATCCCAGGGTCCTGGGATCAAGCCCCGCATCAGGCTCCTTCCTCAGCGGGGAGTCTGCTTCTCCTTCTTCCTCTGCCTCTCCCCCCTGCTCGTGCTCTCCCTCTCTCAAATAGGTAAATAAAATCTTTAAAAAACAATAAAGTAGCGTTGCCATATTTAGCAAATAAAAATACAGGGTATCCAGTTAAAATTGAATTCCAGGGGCGCCTGGATGGCTCAGTCATTAAGTGTTTGCCTTCAGCTCAGGTCCTGATCCCAGGGTCCTGGGATTGAGGCCTGCATCGGGCTCCCTGCTTGGCGGGAAGCCTGCTTCTCCCTCTCCCACTCCCCCTGCTTGTGTTCCCTCTCTTGCTGTGTCTCTTTCTTTCGAAAAAATTAATAAAATCTTTTAAAGAAAATTGAATTTCAGATGAACAATGAATACTTTTTAGTAAAAGTATGTCCCAAATATAATGCATGGGACGTATTAAATATTGCATAGGACATGCTTATACTAAGAAAATTGTTGTTTATCTGAAATGCAACTTTAATTGGGTGTCCTAAATTTTATCTGGCAACCGTAACCCTAATCTAAAAGCTTTGTTTGATTCAAGTTCCATTTGGGGTGTAGTGGGGGGCAAAATTAACTTCATAGATGGTGGGTGTGTGCTTACTTCAGGAGCCATATAATGTCTGGCTGTCTCTGTGGTAATAGCTGCATTGATGCTCAATGCCTAGATCTATAATTCACTAGGGTTATAATATGGTGATCTTCTAATTTTCCAAGGCATATTTTCCCCACTGATTTTTATCTTGAATTTCTTTAAGCTCTAAGCCCAACGAGGGCTTAGGATCTCAGGATTGTGAGATCAAGAGTTGCATGTTCCAAGGACTGAGCCAGCCAGGTGCCCCTCAATGCATATATATTTTTTTAAGGACTAATTTCTTTTAAATTAAGATTTTATTTATTTATTTGTCAGAGAGAGAGAGAGAGAACTCACAAGCAGGGGGAGCAGCAGGCAGAGGGAGAAGCAGGCTCTGGGATCATGACTTGAGGCAAAGGCAGATGCTTAACCGACTGAGCCACCCAGGCGCCCCTCTCAAGACATATTTTTTTTTTTTTTAAAGATTTTATTTATTCATTTGACACAGAGAGAGAGATTACAAGTAGGCAGAGAGGCAGGCAGAGAGAGAGGAGAGAGGAGGAAGCAGGCTCCCCGCTGAGCAGAGAGCCCGATGTGGGCCTCGATCCCAGGACCCTGGGATCATGACCTGAGCCGAAGGCAGCGGCTTTAACCCACTGAGCCACCCAGGCGCCCTCAAGACATATTTTTAAGAGGAACTTTGGTGTAGTGATTAAGAGGTCAGGTTTAGGCATAGGAAAGACTTGGCTTGAGCTTTGGGTCACCTGTTTCTTAGCTGTGTGACCTGGGGTAAGTTAGTTCACTCCTCTAAGCTTCAGCTTCCTCATCTGTAAAACAATACTCATAATAGTACCTATCTCATACGATTTCGAGGGGATCCAAGGAGTTAAGTAAGTTATGTGGAGGATGCATTTTATTTTTTTAAAAAGATTTTACTTATTTGAGAAAGAGAGTGAACATGGAGCGGTGGAGGGGGCAGAGGTAGAGGGAGAAGCATACTCCCTGCTGGGCAGAGCGCCTGATTTGGGGCTCGATCCCAGGACCCTGAGATCGTGACCTGAGCTGAAGGCAGATGCTTAACCCACTGAGCCACCAAGGTGCCCCTATTTGGAGGATTTAGAACAGTGTCCAGCAGACAGTAGGTGCTCATAAGAGCTAGCTAGTATGAGACTCTTGAAGAATTATGGCCTTTGAAATTCAGCATTTTTTAATATTAGAAACTTATCTCTCCATTCAACAGTTAAGTTATATTTTCACCTTAATATAAACAGTAAAGATTCGTCGAGTGACTAGCCTCTCAATAGTCCAATATTTTGCAGTAAAAAAAGGCCTTCTTCACATGCATCCATTCTCATTTGATCCTTACACAGCCTTTTAATGGGAGGGACTGGTCTTACCTGTTTTTTACATCTGAAGAATGTTAGGTTTACAGATATGATTTGCTAAATGTGTAACACAGCTAGAAAGTCACACAATAGAGCAGGGACTGAGTCTTAGCCCAGGACTCTTTTTTAAAAAAAAAAGATTTTACTTATTAATTTGACAGAGAGATAGAGCCAGAGAGCACAAGTGGAGGGAATGGCAGAGGGAGAGGGAGAAGCAGGTTTCCTGCCGAGCAGGGAGCCTGACATGCGGACCGATCCCAGGATCCTGGGATCATGACCTGAGCTGAAGGCAGATGCTTAACCATCTGAGCCATCTGGGTGCCCTAGCCCAAGACTCCTTTGATGGAAAACATTAAGTGAGCAAAATTGTGTGGTCCTCCCTCTGTGCAATGCTTTCATTTCTTGACTCCAATGACATCACTATCTTGTTTTCTTTTTCAACTTTTCACTTTCTCAAACTACTCCCATCCCCATCCCAGGAGGCTCCTTCTTCCCGAATGTAGTTGTTTCCCAAGATTCTATCCTTGGGCCATTTTTATTGCTATATTCTCCTTCTGTGGTATCTACTCAGCAGCTTCATTTATTCAGATAGTTTCATCATCTCTCCGGGAAGATGATTTCTAAATCTGTATTCCTGGCCTCTACCTTTTCATTAAGTTTTGGACCTGAAATTTCAGTTGCCTGCTTGATATGTCTACATGGCAGTTTTAGACAGAATCTTACATTCAGTGGGTCTGTTTATCTGGATCCTGATTTTAACCAGTCAACTTTATTATTTTTTTAAAGATTTTTTTAAAGATTTTATTTATTTATTTGACAGATAGAGATCACAAGTAGGCAGAGAGGCAGGCAGAGAGAGAGGAGGAAGCAGGCTCCCTGCCAAGCAGGGAGTGCAATGTGGGCCTCGATCCCAGGACCCTGAGATCATGACTTGAGCCGAAGGCAGAGGCTTTAACCCACTGAGCCACCCAGGCGCCCAACCAGTCAACTTTAAATAAACAAGGAGACCATTGAAGAAATTTGGATACTTATCGATGACATTAAGTACCTGATTAATTTTTTTAGGTAAGATAATTGTATGTGGCTATGTTGGGTATCTTTTAGAAATACATACTGAAGTGTTTATGGATGGTATCAAGTATCTGGGATTTATTTCAAAATAATCTAGTTGGAGAAAGGAGGAATAGGTAAGGGTATTGATGAAACAAGATTGGCCATGAATTGATAATTGTTGAGCTAGGTAATGGGTACATGGGAATTCAATATTCTATTTCCTCAATTTTTCTCTATGTTTGAAAATTTGTATTATAAAAAATTTCAAGGGGCGCCTGGGTGGCTTAGTCGGTTGAGTGTCTGACTCTTGGTTTCAGCTCATCTCATGATCTCACGATCGTGGGATGGAGCCCCATGTCGGGATCCACACTCATCTGAGTCTGTTTGAGATTATTTCCCTATCCTTCTCCCTTGCCCCTCCTCCCACTCTCTCCCTTTTTCTCAAATAAATAAAACCTTTAAATTTTTTTTTAAAGATTAGATAGGTCCAAAACCAAATTGACCAACTTTGCCTACGTCCATCTCCTGACAATCATTTTCTTATTAATGTCTCCTATCTTCCCAGTCACTTATTATGAAAACCCAAAGCTCTTTTGGTTTCCTCCTCCCTGACCTCTGCACCCAGTCAATTGGTAAGTTAGGCTGAACCTCCCCTCACAGTGAATCCTATTTATTCTTTCATTTCCACTCAAACTGATACCATTCTCCTAAGTCCTTCATTACTTCTTGCCTGAATCTGTGTCACAGCATTCATAAATTTCTCATTTCCGGTCCCGCCTCCCTTGGTATATGTAAAGCATCTAGCATAGTGCTTGGTACTTAGCCCCTTCTCCCTCTTTCCTGAATCGTGAATTCATCTTTACTGCTGCCTGCTTAACCCTGTGCTAACATCTCCCCTCCCTGAGGCGACTGCTCCTCTCTCTTCTTTCAGCATTGCCTTCCTCCTTATCCCTCCCGGATCCTGCAACCTCACTGCTGCCACCACTCCACCCCAACTGCCGTGCTTTGTGAAGGAAGCGTGTGTGTCTGAATAAAGACTGATTTCTCAGTTCCAAAGTTAGATATAAGAGCAGGATTTTTCCTAGCTGTAGGTGAGTGGGCCTTTACATACAGACAAAACAGGCATACTCAGCGTGAGTAAAAGAGAAGCAGGTTTTAAAGCCGCCTCTTTTTCCCCCAACTCAGTGGGGAAGAAAAGGGCAGATGTCCAGTCTAGAAGGATCAGCTTCTAGACCCAGGTAGGGTCAGGTAAATGCTGATGGCAAAGAAGGAGCTGGGTGGATAATATTACAGCAGCTGGGGGCTTCTTGAGGAAACACAGCTTGCCTAGTCCAGCCAAGGGAGGAAGAGCACGAACTGCCTCCCCTGGGTCTCAGAGGGGCAACAGCAGCAGTGTGGATTGGGTGAAGGTCATGTGGCTCAGGCCTGCCCTAGGAGGATGGCTATTGGACTCTTGCTCTCCGTAGCCTGCCTGGGTGTAGTTCTGTCTGTTACGGAGAGCAGCAGCCACACTTCCAGGGGCTGGGCTGATCAAGCGCAAGGAACTTTCATCCTTTAAAAAGAAAATGCTATAAGTCAATCGCATTCTTACATTTTAAGCATACCACTTGCGACTAAAACCAAACTGCCATATTATAATCAAGATGCATCCGCCTATTTTATATTTAAGGCCCACAGGCTTCAACTAATTTAGGGGACCATCTGGTGAGAAAGAGAGAAAGTCTCATTACAAAGTGGCATTTGTTTGCAGGCTGAGCCCTCAAAAGAGATTGTCCTGGGGACCCCGACGAACGTCCTGTGTGAGTGCCCAGTGCTCCCAAGCCTACTGCTTAGGGAGAAAGAGCACAGCTTCAGAGTCACGTTAAGATTGAATTCCTCCTCCAGCATTCACAGGCTGAGTGCCTGGAGGCACAGGGTTTCTGAGGTTTGAGTTTCCTCAGTTTCCTCATAGGTAAAATGGGAATTCAATTGTACCTGAAGTTGTTGGGAAGATGAAAGGAGATCAAGTGTCAGAGGCAGCCCAGAACTATTGCTTCCTTTCCCATGACCCATAACTTAATTCTCCATCTTATTCCCTCTGAGCCTTGCTCTTCTTGCCTTCTTTGCTTAATAACCACTTTCTTGTGCATAGACGTGGCATGCTTTTAACCAGATCTTTAAAAAAAAAAAAGATTTATTAGAGAGTGCGTGCACCCCTGTGTGCACAAGTGGGGGAGGGGCAGAGGGAGAGAATCTTCAAGCACACCCCCCGCTGAGCACGGAGCCCCATGGGGGCTCCATGTCAGGACGCATGAGATCATGCCCTGAGCCGAAACCAAGAGTCGAAAGCTCAACCAACCGAGCCACCCAGGCGCCCCTAAACAGATCTTTGAACAAAAGATCTAAAAAACGAATTTTATTCTAATGCTGTCATTTGTTCACCTCTAGAGAAGGTAAAGAAGTGCAGGGGAATTGTCCTGGGACGCATGGATCAGAAGGCAGTTTTGCCTCTTTTGCAGCATGCTGAACAAACGGATTCTCGGAGTCTCCCTGTCCCATGTTCCTATAATTAAAAGGAGAAAGGACTAGATCATTAGATCAGTTAGCTGGGACAAGTGCCAGTTGCAGCTTAGGGGTGGGAGGAGGGGGAGTCGGGGAGCAGGTTGGGTAGAGACGGGGAATCTGGGAATGGGGATGTGTTTCGATTCTAACTAGATAACCGCTACTGAGGTGACAGCTTTATTTCAAGTGAGACTATGAATTTGGCTGTATTCCTAGTGAGAACCCAATGCTCAAAATTTCCTCTAAATCAAGAAACAAAATTAAAAAGTGATGACTGAGATTGGCAGAACGTAATTGCTGAAGTCGAGTAATGGATACCTGGAACTTAATTGCATTGTTCTCTATACTTTTATGTATATTTGGAAATATCCAAAATTAGACGTTTTTTTTTTTTATGTGGCAAGTATGGCACAACAGAGGTGATTCAAGAACTGGGAATTTTGGATGTCATGTCAGAAAAGCTAGTAGAAGATATTTGGACCAAAAGAATTCCTTAGAGGAAATGTGATTTCTATAATGCTTATCTAGTTAACTGGATTTATTTGAAAGATTAAATAGCATGCAGATAAAATATTTGGTGGATGTAATATAAATCGACCTCATGAAACTTTTGATAAGATGTCACAACCACTGTTTTAAAGGGAGTTGAGTCACTATAGGACTGTGACCTGCTTTCTTCTGGGTAGATACTGCCTTAAAAATAGGAAACAGAGGTAAATATAAAGGAGGTTAAGGATATTATTTTGACATTTCAAAGACATGATTTCTTAGGGATGGGGGGTTGCTAGTTTTTCAAAAAATAAATCTTTACAAAAGATGCAAAGGGAGGAATGCGTAGTGAAATCTCCAGGTGGAAGATTATATGAAACTGTGATGTTGAAAAAGCTTAGTAGATGGGAATAAACTGTAAGGAAATCTCATGGCCATAGTCATGGGCTCATTACTGAATGACCTAAAGACAATTTGCATAGGTAGTGTACGCATATGTGTTTGATGCTAGAGTAGTTGCTGCGATTGATTGTGTTATTCAGGAGAACAGGTTTTTCCCTGCCAGGATCGGCATTTTGGAAGGTATAGGCAGATACTGTAAGGGACACCCATGGTCCATCCTATTGGGGGCTGGGAGAGCGTGTAAAGCTAAAATCTAATAGGGAAGAAAAATGGTCTGTCCTCAGAGGCTTTCCTTTTTCAGGGAGAGGCTTGATCAATCTGCTGACGGTGGGAAAAAATGAGTCCAAATCCTCCTTGTCGAGAGGTTTTCCTTTCTGCGTGAGGGAAGGAAAATGGAAACAGCAAGTTCTCAGATTGGTGGCGGTTGCAGGACAACACTTTTCAGGATGACAGCTGAAGAGGGAAGGTAGACTCCTGAGAGGACCAGCTACAGAATCTGCAGGACCCAGTGCAAACTGAAAATGTGGGGCCCCTTATTAATGAATTAGTCAGAATTTCAAAATCATGAGAATAGAGTATTAAACAAAACGTGGGCTCCTGTAAGGATGGAGCTGTGTGTGACACCACAGGTTGTGCACCCGTCGAGTCCACCTCACCCCTGCTGCCCAGGAGTAGTGGTAGCAAAAATTCAGAAGGTATTCATAGAAAACGGTAAAGATCATCTAAAATCCCACCACCTGGAAACAACTGTTGTCATCATTTAGCTATATATCCCCAAGATTTTTAAAAAAGATTTTATTTATTTGAGAGAGAGAGAGAGAACACAAGCAGGGGGAGCAGCAGAAGGAGAGGGAGAAGCAGGCTCCCCGCTGAGCAGGGAGCCTGATGCGGGGCTCAATCCCAGGATCCTGGGATCACCACCTAAGCCAAAGGTAGACGCTTAACTGTTTGAGCCACCCAGGTGCTCCTCCCCAAGATTCTTCTATATACATTCACATATGTAGATAGGTATTCATGCAATTTTTATATGATGGAAATGGTATATCATACATTCTCTTCTGTAGCCTTTTTAAAAAAAACTATATTTTAGAGAGCTTTTCATGTAGTAAGTATAGATCATTTCAATCCTGTTGTATAGAGAGAGGTTCTGTGATCCATTTAACCGAACCCTATTGTTGGGGGTCTGAGGAGTCTTTAGTTTTTCATTATTATAAATCATGCACATTGAATATCAATAAAGCTGAGTGAGAATTGAATAACTTAGTGCAAAGCACTTCACAGAGTACTTAGCAAAGAGCAAGCTTCTTGTAAGTGTTAGTGTTATTTTTATATTGTTAAATAGCCCCGTATAAAGGTGAACTAATTTATATTCCCAACAGGAGGGTGAGAGGGATTGGTTTCCCTAACTCCTTCCTTGCCAGTTGTTTCAATTTTTGCCTTTTTTTTTTTTTTTATTTGACACAGAGAGAGGGATTACAAGTAGGCAGAGAGGCAGGCAGAGAGAGAGGAGAGAGGAGGAAGCAGGCTCTCTGCCGAGCAGAGAGCCCGACGTGGGCCTCGATCCCAGGACCCTGGGATCATGACCTGAGCCGAAGGCAGAGGCTTTAACCCACTGAGCCACCCAGGCGCCCTGTAATATGAATAACAAGTACTTTTTTTCCTCTAGGTTTTTTTTTGTGTGTTTGATTTTGTTTGTTTTAACCTCACAGATGTTTTTAAGTTTAGTATGGCTAAATCTGTCCCATCTTTTCCTTTAGGATTTCTGTCTTCGCTGTCCTCCTTTTGGAAGTCTTTGCCACAGAACAGGTTTAGAATGCAGTGGTGGGGAAGGCTTTCCTGCCATGATTAGCTCCAGCAGGTTTCCTCTGAGGCTTTATTCTACTGGGACATGGTTTTCCAAATTCTGTCAATGGAATTCACAATACTAGACTACTTTAAATGTATATGGGAGGGGAATATTTTTATTAACTTTAAATCTACGTGTGAAGACACACGATGTATTAAAAATAAGTGTTGTCTCTCTTCATCCAACCCAAAAAACACTTTTGCTCATTTTATATTTTCTGCCTTTGTTTGCTTTCTATGGAGATTTCTGTTTTTACTGGAGCTATTCTTTTTTTTTAACATTTTTATTTATTTATTTGGGAGCGAGAATGAGCAGGGAGAAGGGGCAGAGGGAGAGAGAGAGAGAGAAGCAGACTCCCTACCCAGCAGGTGGCCCAATGTAGGGCTGGATCCCAGGACATAGAGAACATGACCTGAGCCAAAGGCAGACGCTCAACTGACTGAGCCACCCAGGTGTCCATTTACTGGAGCTATTCTTTTGGGGAGCCAACCAAAGAGAAATTGAGTTTCAGATACATTTATTTGGGGTTAGCAGGATATATTTATGTGGTTTCCTGTCACTTCTGCATATAGTTATGTGTGGCTGTACCAGGGTAGAAATGACTTGAGGGAACACTTTTAAGTCTTATTTAAGCTTAAGTATTTTAAGTGTTATTTAAGCTTATTTAAGATTAGTCATTACATAAAAAACTTGACGTAGCCTAAAATCTTACAGCTTATATATACAAGAAATGATATAGAGGTTTTCCCAAATTTGATAGAAGTTTTCCCACATTTGACAACAGCCCAGAATATATATGTGACATTAATCAGTGATGGGTTGGGAAACCAAAAAAAACTTTTCTATACTCTTGGGAAAAACTAAATTGTTTCCTTGTTCTCTCTATAGACATTATAGTACAGAAGTGGTATCAGGTGAAGAGGTGATCAAAAGATGCAGGCAAAAAGTATAGAAAAGGTAGCAAGGGGTTGTACCAGTTAATATAAGGAAAAATACTGTTTTTTAAAAATTTTTTGATGTTTGTGTATTTTGTCAGTTTTTAAAACTTGTAGTTTCTTGTCATTTATTGTATCATTCCAAATAGATGTTCAGGATTGTACCTAATTTTACACTTTTTAAAAAAACTTACTTAACCCAAATGGTATAAGCTTCAGGCCCCACAAAAGCTGGATGTGCCCTTGCCTGTGTACTAAATATTGATGGTCACTAGGGTGTTTCATGTTACAGATATGGACACTGGCTTGCCCAAGCTAGCACACATAGTGGGAGAGCCAGGATCCAGCCTTGAGTCTGTCTGGCTTCAGGGCTACCCTTCCCTACTTTCCAAAACTGTCTTCTTTTGGATGAAAATGCATAGTAATCAACCCAAATTATAGTAATAATGATAATCTACTGGCCTCTTTAGGGCCACTGAGGGCCCATTGCATTAACACTAAAGCAGCTGTGCTCTTCCTTTGCTTTCACCAATCCTGCTTTTTTTTTTTTTGGTAACACTACTACCTTTTTCAACTTATTTTGTTGATGTCAAACGTGGTTGTCAGCACCTGGACTGCCATGGTAGCTTATTCTTCATGAAAGGTAGACCCCAGGGCATATACCTGGATCATGCCAGTTCTTCCTCACTTCTCCGCTTGGAGGAGAACAGGGACCTCCAAGTCACAGCCTTTGCACATTCCAGTGTGAGATTTTAGCCTGCAGAGCTCAGTAAGGCAGATGGAGGCTAAAGTAAGCATTTTGAGGGCCTGTGAAAAAATGTGAGGCAGGGCTTGCATTCTCAAGTTAGAGCTTACTTGACTGCAAGCAAGCTGAGGGAAAGCATTTTGCAGGTGTCTTCTCAATCCCAGATGCTGAGTCTATACTTGACTCCTTTCTCCCTACTCTCCCTACTCAGCCAACAGTTCAGCTCTCCGCCATTAAGGAAATGCCTTTTCCTCAGTCAGTCCAAGCCTGCCTTCAGCTCCAAGGTTCTGCTTTCCAGGCCACCAAGTACCTGAGGGTATTGTCTGTAATTGTTCACTTTGTGCTATAAGCTCAATTTTCATTTATTTTTTATTTTTTTGATTTTATTTATCTGACAGAGAGAAACACAGTGAGAGAGGGACATATAAGCAGGGGGAGTGAGAGAGGGAGAAGCAGGCTTCCCGCAGAGCGGGGAGCCCGATGCGGGGCTTGACCCCAGGACCCTGGGATCATGACCTGAACCGAAGGCAGACGCTCAACGACTGAGCCACCCAGGTGCCCCTACAAGCTCAATTTTTAAAACGGAATCCTGAGTCTCACCAGCTGACAGACCTCAACTTAGCAAATGCAGTGGTTATCCTCACCTCCGTGTCTTTATGACATAGCACAGATCTCTAGTCTTCAAAACTGCTGTCAATTTATAAAAGGCCATGGCGGTGGAGGATAACACATGCTAAAACAGATCCCTGAGCCAGGCAGCCAGCCAGTCTCCAAAAGCACAAGAGGAAGGGCACACGAAAGCAGTTTGCCTGGGGGAAAACTGCTTTGTTTGCTTTGGGGGGGGGTTCCCTTGCCCCCCACCCCAATTCCCCGCAAGGACAGCTTTATTTTCATATGCAGCATAATTGTGCCATAAGCACAAGTCTTCTTGACTGCCAGTCCCTGGTATTTTGACCCACCTCCCTTCCCTTTTCAACTCGCGTGTGCTCCAATTCTGATCTGATCACCCTGAGCTAACTCACTGAGGTGTTCTGCAATCCTTGAACAGTCCTTCAGCCAGCTCCTTTGGTGTCTGCTGAATCCCCTTCATGTTTTAAAATGTCGGGGCCTAACCAGTCAGTGGTATTTGCAGAGTCTGCCCAGCCCCTGCTGTGATTGTATACATCCGACGTATTTTATTGAGGTCTAGCAGGCCTGGCATTTTTCAAGGGACAGTTTTAGGCTATATCCCAGGTGATTTAGTAATATAAGGAGCCATTGTTCTCCAAAGCTTCACCAAACATAATTATGCCATCTAAATAAATAAGCACCTCTGGGTTATTCATATCACCAAATGCTTTTTCCATCAAACTCTTGAAGGTGTCTATGGCTCCAAAGATGTGTGGAGCCGCCTTTCAAATAGGTAAAACCTAACAGAGCAGATGCAAGCTGTTTTATTTGGCCCAGTCAGACATAGGGATTCAATAATAGCACTTCTCAAACAAAGCGCTGGAAATCACTGATTCCCTATCATGAAGTCTATCATATGGATATAGAATGAATTATTTACCTAGCCCTCTATTTTGGATATTTAGATTGTTTCAGTATTATAAATAATGTTGCAATACACATCATCGCACTTGCATCTTTGTATGTATCTCTGATTACTTCCTTAGTATAAATTCTTAGGAGTAAAATTACAGGTCAAAGATTATGTAAATTTTTAAAGCTTTTTCTATGTTTGGCTAAAAAGCTTGCCAGAAAGGTAGTATGAATGTTCCATCTCTGTTTTTTCTTTCCTTTTTTTAAAAAAAGATTTTATTTATTTATTAGAGAGAGAGAGCAAGCGAGCGCCAGCAGGGGGAGGGGCAGAGGGAGAACAGACTCTCCCACTGAGCATGGAGCCTGACATGGGGCTCAATCCCAGGACCTTGGGATCACGAGCTGAGCCACCCAGGTGCCCCATCTCTGTTTTTTCCAGAGCATAGTCTTTGTGGATAATGTTAGCAGCTGGGTAGTAGGCTGGATAGATCCACTGTGGCAATTTTTCTTTTTTTATGAAGTATTTTTAGAAGATTTTATTTATTAGAGTGTGCATGAGTGCAAATGTTGTGAGTGGGGTGGGGGCGCAGAGGGAGAGAGGGAGAGAAGTAGACTTCGAGGAGCACGGAGTTTGATGTGGGGCTTAATCTCACGACCCAGAGATCACCACCTGAGTTGAAATCAAGAGTCAGATGCTTAACTGACTGAGCCACCCAGGAGCCCCAGTGGCAATTTTTCTGTTCTTTGATACAGTCCTATAGGATCTAGATGCTGGGTTCACACTAGGCTCCTAAAATTTTTGCTGATTTAATATTCTTCGTAATGCATTCCTTGAAACTCTTATGAGGGGCATGTGGGAAATAAAATCATCAAAATATTAGTATGCCTTAACCCTGAATTATATCACTGACATCTAGTAAAGAGTGTGACCTTGAGGGAATAGGTACATTTTGATTGGGAGGAAGGACTTGGGAAAAGTCCAGAGGCTGTAAAGTGGGAAGTGTGAAAATAAAGGAAACCTCATTTAAAATGGAGTCAGGAGGTGCCTGGGTGGCTCAGTCAGTTAAGCATCCCACTTGTGATTTTGGCTCAAGTCCTGATCTCAGATTGTGAGATTGAGCCCTGTGTTGGGCTCCGTGCTCAGTGGGGAGTCTCCTTGAGATTCTCTCCCTCTCCCTGTGCCCCTTCTGCCACGCCTGCTCTCTCTCTCTCCCTCCCTCTTGCTCTCAAATAAATAAAAAAAAAATTTTAAATTGAGTCAGGAAGCCCCGAAGGGGGAGCTCCCACGCGTTACCACTTGCTTGTAAGAAGTACATTTCACATTCCCCAAGAGGAAGCAGCTTACTTTATAATGCCCCAGCAGGAGGAAGAATTTCTCATGGCCCAGCAACAATCCAGCCAGTGAGAACTCAGCAAAACAGCCCCTCCCAGCCTCTTCCTTTCCCCTCCTAGAAGCAAGCCCCTCTCCTCTGTTTTCTGGATTTGCCCGTGATTCACCATAGTTTTCCTGTCTTGAGTTGCAGTTCCCCTCCATTCCCTAATGAAGTCATTTTGCTGGTAGAATAACTGGCTCTTTTGCTTTTTAAGGTCAGCATTACCTGGTGACCCAGATGGGACCCAAAGGAGATGAACACCTGAGGAACTAACGACCTGCAGAACCATGTAAAGTACCTACGTTAGTGCCTTGTGCTCTCTGCTTCTGTGAGTCATCTTGCCTTTAGTTCGGTAAGTCTACTCTCGGATCTGAGCTCCCTTCTTCTGGTTGAGCTCTCCGACTTTATTTGGCATCTGTTTAAAAATTTTTTTTGTAATGAAACTGTTGTCCTTCCTGGTGAGTACTCTTCTGTTTCCTGAACCTCTGGTTTTGAGTAATGGGTTCTCAATCTGCTAAATTCTCTCAGTAATGAGTTCTCAATCTGCTAAATTCTCTCAGGAGGGTCATCGTTCTGGGAACTCAGCCAGTTTTATGTTTAAAACTATGGTCCCATGGGCGCCTGGGTGGCTCAGTGGGTTAAAGCCTCTGCCTTCAGCTCAGGTCATGATCTCAGGGTCCTGGAATCGAGGCCCGCATCGGACTCCCTGGTCAGTGGGGAGCCTGCTTCCTCCTCTCTCTGCCTACTTGTAATCTCTCTCTGTCAAATAAATAAATAAATAATCTTAAAAAAAAAACTGTGGTCCCTCCTCATGTGCATTTTTAACTAATTGGACCAACTTAACAAAAAATAACTTTGGACTCCAATGACTGCTATGGGGAACTTTTGATCTTCCCAAAGTTGATTTTCTTAGAACCAAATTAGAAGCTCTAAAATAAAATGAACCGAATGGGATACCTATTTCAATTAATATCTTGAAGTTTCCAAGAGTATCCAAGACTCTAAAATCATCTCTTTAAAAAATACCATTTTAGGGGCACTTGGGTGGCTCAGTGGGTTAAGCCTCTGCCTTCAGTTCAGGTCATGATCTCAGGGTCCTGGGATCGAGCCCCACATCAGGCTCTTTGCTCAGTGGGGAGCCTGCTTCCTTCTCTCTCTCTGCCTGCCTCTCTGCCTACTTGTGGTCTCTCTCTCTCTCTCTCTCTGTGTCAAATAAATAAATAAAATCTTTAAAAAAAATACCATTTTAAATTAACCAAGGTCAACAAACAATTCAAAGAATATAAAAAATCCTTTTCAGGCCTCTTTCTTCCTCCCCTGTCCTCTTTGTCTCTGTCTCCACATCCTTTATACCCTCCACTGCCTCATTCTGGTTCTCTCAGTGAACTTCCCCTTTTCTCTGAACCTTTCCCGTCTCCCTTCTCCCATTAAAACTGGCCCCTTTATGTTATTTTTTTAAAGATTTTATTTATTTGACAGAGACACAGTAAGAGAGGGAACACAAGCAGGGGGAGTGGGAGAGGGAGAAGCAGGCTTCCCACTGATCGGGGAGCCTGATTTGGGGCTGGATCCAAGGACCCTGGGATCATGACCTGAGCCGAAGGCAGATGCTTAACAACTGAGCCACCCAGGCGCCCCAAAACCAGCCCCTTTAAAATTACATTCTTGCAGGATCCTGATGCTAAGCTCCTAATTTCCCATGTCCCCTGGACTAAGGCTGAAGTATGAGCCATAGTCAAAGATTTTCCTGGAGTTATTGAAGACCCTCATAGATATATGCCAAGGAATTTAATGTAGTCATTCAGACCTACGAACCAGGTTCCTCAGATTTGTATCAGTTGGTTTACATGCTTGTTGAAGGCCAGGCCCAGCACTGAATGAAAACAGCCAATTGGGACGATCCTGAAAAATCTTTAGAACTTTATTTTTTTTAATATTTTATTTATTTGTCAGAGAGAGAGAGAGAGCCCCAAGCGCTTAAGCGGAGGAGGGGGGCGGAGGGGAGAAGGGGAGAAACAGGCTCCCTGCTGAGCAAGGAGCTCCATGTGGGACTGGATGGATCCCAGGACCTAAGCCGAAGGCAGACACTTAAGACACTTAAGCTGAAGGCGACTGAACCACCCAGGCATCCCATTTTAAGAACTTTAAATGAGAGACCAACCCAATGCCTTTTTATATGATCAGGTTGGGCAATTGCTAAACTTCACGTGGCAGTCCCTAGGGCTTTCCCAAAACCTGTTGATTGGAGTAAGATTGAAGCTTGCACTGAGAAACCCCGTGAACCTTTGCAGGGCTGTTAGAGTCACGTCCAAATTGTTTTGAAGGAAAATTCTGGCCTCCCTGTGGATGTTAAATCCACTCGGGTACCCTTCAATTCTGTGTTCATTATAAGGGCTGAACCTGGATTTTTCCCTTGTAGTTAAAAGGACTAGGATGGAAGGGAAACTGTTTGATGCAGATTCAGTTATTTTAGCAAAGTGGCCCACCCACACCCCAGGGAATTCAGCTACAAGGAAGACCACTAAAATCTTTAATTTTCAACTCTAATAAATGGAAGCCCCTAAAACAAAAGCAACCCCCCTCTTGGTCTCTGCCATTATTTCAAAAAACCGGGACACTGGAAGAAAGATTGTTCCAAATGTAAGCGTTCTAGGTGCCTTCAGCCCTCCAACTAGCCTTTCCAGTGCCCTCCGAACTTCCAACTACAGGACTCTGAAGAACTACAGGGGCTTTTCTCAATCTTTCCTCTTTGCCAGCTTCGAGAAGAAACTCTCCAGATTGGGGATGAATGTCTTTGTGTCCTTGCTGACACCGGAGCTACACTCTCAGTGTGCAGTCCTACTGTTATTAAACAGCCCCTGCTCAAAGTAGTGAAATGGTTCAAGGAGTGGGGGTGTCTAATAAACCTCAACAGCTCCCTATCTTTAAACCAATTCCTTCTTGTTTCCTTTAAGAGATACTCATTTTTCTTAGTTTCTCTGCCCCTATTCAATTTTTGGCTGAGATTTCTTAGAAAAATAACATTGGGATTTTTTTCTTCTGAAAGGGGAAGATAATTCTAGAATTTGATAGCAAAAACCAAAATTGCCAGCTAGGTGAATCAAATGACCCTTCAACATCTTTCATTTGTTCCATCAGATTTTTCACTGTGATTCATTTCTGTGTGGATTATCTCTTTGTCTTTTGGGGAAGAAAAGCAGTGTACCCGGACAATAACGCCCCAGAGGTTTGCTGAAAGTCCTTCCTACTTCTGCCAAACCTTAAAAGTGGATTTAGAAGATATAAAGTTAACTAGAAGTTCTGTTTTATTACAGTACTTAGGCTACTTGCTTCTCTGATCCCCTTCTCAGGCATTGTTGCAGGGCCAGCATCCTCCTGTTTAGGCTGTTAGCCTTAAAGGGACACAAAGTTTCCACGGAGAAGCTGCAGTTTGCTCAGACTCTGGTTTGATATTTGCAGCACCTGAGTTCAGAACAAAGGCTACACGTAGATCCAAATAGGCTTCATGGCATCCTGAACTAACCAAAACTAAGCCAATTGTAAGGTTTTCTTAGGCTAGCTGGTTGCTGTGGAAAATTGCATTCCAAACTCTCTTGCTGTACTAATCTTAACCTTGCCACCATTCTTCTTTCTCTGTGCACAATACTCTAAATGACTGTCAGACTCCCCATGATGGCTTGCATAAAAACTCCTTTGCATAAAGCAGACTTTTGGTGGTTTACCAATAGTTCTTATTTAAAAGGTGAAAATGGTAAATATTATGTTGGGTATGCTATTACAGTTTTTTTTTTTGGAAGTCATTAAGGCAACACCTTTGCCCTCAGCTTTGGTGGCCCAACAGGCTGTTCTTGCTTGGACCCGCATTTTAGCCAAGGGCAAAACTGCAAATATCTATACTGACAGTAGGTAGGCCTTTGGAGTAAAGCTCATGACTTTGGAATGCTAAGGAAACAGGCTTCCTCACTTCTGTTGGGGACAAAATTAAAAATAGCCTTTATGTTCAGAAATTACTAGATGCCATACTCTTGCCAGATGTTTTTGCCACTATCAAGGTCCCTGCGCATTCTGGTGGATTCCTTGGAGGCCAGAGGAAACCACCTCGTTGATATTTCCACAACGAATGCTGCTCTCAAAGGAACCAACAACCAAACCTCTGTCATGGTCAAAGGGATGTTCTCCCTCCCCAAATGATCTAGAAAAATGGACTAAAGATACCCAACAATCAGCCCTAGAAAAGGAAAAGCAATATTGAAAACCTAATGACTGCTGGTTTGATTAAAAAAAAGAAAACTCTGGGTTGGGCCAAATAATAATCAAGTGCTGCCAGAGACTCTAAAATTCCCATTACTGACTTCTGTACATGTATTCAATCATTGGTCTTCTGATAAAATGAAAACCTTTGAGCCAATACTGGTGGGTAAATTTTAACAAGACCACACAGTGCCTACTTTGCTTGCCCTACCTGCCTTTAAATATAATCTGGGAAAACCTGTCTGTACTGCTCCCAGACACTTTAAGTTGCCCAGTGGATCAAAGTTTGGCAGATAGATTTTATTCAGCTTCCTCCACCTCAGGCATTTAAAATATGTGTTGGTAACGGTTTGTATGTTTTCTCACTGGATTGCTATGTTTTGTGGCTAAAATCCTACTAGGAAAGATCATCCCTGCCTGGGGAATCCCCCTCAAACTTCATAGTGACCAGGGAACTTGCTTCAACAAGTTTGTGTTGTTTGGCCATGGTTAAAACACTTCCCCTGTGCTTACTACCCTTTAATCCTCAGGGCAAGTCAAATGCACTAATGGTGTTGTTAAGCAAAATTTGTGGAGGCCCTTCAAATACTCCAGCCGAAAGCACTGCCATTAGTTTTCCTACATCTTAGATCTACCTCTTTGGAATCTATAAACTCTCACCCTTTGAGATAATCACAGGAAGGCCAATGAATGTACTTGGCTCCTGCTTCTTTTGATCCACAAATGGTAAAAGGAGATATACTTAAAAATTGCAAAGGCCCAATTGCTTCTGTTGAGAATCACCATGCTTTAGTAGAACAATCTTTCCACAGTGCGTTCCTGGGAGATAAAGATCTTAAGCATCATACCTTGCAGTCCAGAGATTTCATCTTTTGGAAAAGACAGCTACAGAAAGACTCTCTTCAACCCTGTTGGAAAGGCCCCTGTCAGGTACTGTTAACCAACCCTTGTACTGCCAAACTCCAAGGAATGACTCTTGGATCCATGTGTCACATCTTTTTTTTTTTAAGATTTAATTTTTTAAGTAATCTCTCCACCCGTGGGGCTTGAACTCACAACCCTGAGATCAAGAGTTGCACACTCCTCCAACTGAGCCAGCCGGGCAGCCCCCATGTGTCACATCTACAGAAAGCACCAAACCCTGACTAGATCTGCACATCAGTTGAGTACCTGGAAATAAAGATTTCCAGGAATTGAAGCAGACGACAGCTGAAGGAGACAGCTTTCCCAAGATGATTGGACCAGACCTGTATACCTTTTTCTCACTGTTGCTTCTCACCTTATTTCCTCCCTTTCTTTGATGGTCTAATCTGTTGCAAAAGGGGAGCCTCTCTGACTTTTGGATCTGACACCAGAAACTTTGATTTGTTCTTCCCTATTTATTATTTGTTCCCCTGCATCCAAGGGAAATACAAATGAGGTAGCTCCTCTTTGCAAGGCTTTTTTTAAAAAAGATTTTTATTTATTTGAGTGAGAGAGCGTGCACAAAAGCAAGCAGACAGGGAGGGGCAGAGGGGGAGGGAAAAAGAATCTGAAGCAGATTCTGCACTGAGTGTCACGCCCAACTCGGGGCTCGATCCCGTAACTGCAAGATCATGACCTGAGCCAAAACCAAGAGTCGGATGCTCAACCAACTGAGCCACGTAGATGCCCCTGCAAGGCTTTTGGAAAAGACCCCTTTAGCCTTGCAGAAGTTCTGCTCATCTTATTCTGTATAATCACTTTTTAAAAGTTTTATTTTTAAATAGTCTCTACACCCAATGTGGGGTTACGAACTTACAGCCCCGAGATCAAGAGTCAGACACTTAACTGACTGAGCCACCCAGGCAGGCACACCTTTATAATCATTTTTAAGCCTTATACCTGTTGCCTCTCAAACCTTCGTAGAAACGACATGCCCAATAGGGTGATGCTAGCTCAGCACTTCGAAATGATCTTCAACGTTTATCTCAGATGGGAAATGCCTGACAGTTCTCCCTCCTGCTCTTCCCTGTTACTCACATGTGACCTCAGCAGTTTCCAGTCTACGCAGTTTCTCTCTGATGTGGAACATGACAACCAGGAAAGGTCCTTTCTGACACGAAGGGGATGAAACCACTAAATACGGAAAAAAAAAAACCAACAAAGCACCACAACCCTGACTTTTGATTAACAAGGCTTTTTAAAAAGGACCTTGATCGAAAAGGGGAGATGTGAAAATAAAGGAAACCTCATTTAAAATGGAGTCAGGAAGCCCTAAAGGGGGAGCTCCCAAGCATTACCTCTTGCTGTAAGAAGCATATGTCACAATTCCCAGCAGGAAGCAGCTTGCTTTCCGTATCCCAGCCCGAGGAAGGAAGAATTTCTCCTTGCCCAGCAACAGCCCGGTCAGTGAGAACTCAGTGAAACAGTCCTTCCCAGCTTCCTCTTTTCCCCTGTGAAAGCAAGCCCCTCTCCTCTGTTCTCTGGGTTTGCCTGTGGTTTGCCATAGTTTGCTTGTTCTAAATTGCAATTCCTCTGCTCTTCCTCAATAAACTCATTTTGCTGGTAAAATAATGGCTCTTTTGTTTTTTAAGGTCAACAGAAGCAGAAACCACCTGAGGTTTCTGGGAACAGACTGACAGGGTCTGAAAAACTGAGGTTTGCTGGGAAGAGAGGTGGTGTCTGGGGCATTACGTGTAGTTGTTGTGGGGTTGGGACAGAGCCAATTACCCTCTTCCCTCTACCCCACTCCTTTAAGCACTCAGGCTGTTAACTGGCCTGGTGGCCTTTATGTAAAACATTAGTTTGCAAACTTCTCCCAGCAGATATCTGGGTGTAATTATACTGAACTGTGCTTTTATTTTTTTATGGGGGGGTATGAGTTTCATCTAGGTTTCCCCCTTTCTGTCCTCCATGCAGTATTACTAGTCAAGTGGGGCCAGTGGCCAGAGGTCCATGCTTCCACTACCCCTCATTGCTGCTCCATCCACCCTGTGCCTGAAATACCACGTAGGGTGGGTAGCCACACAGGCCGCAGGGCTCTCTAGGAGGAGCCCACCATGGTTTTAGAAAAGAACAGACAGACCATGCCTGCCTCGATTTAATTACCAGATGTGATTAAATAATAAAAATATGTGAGCACTCAAATTCTACCAGACTCTTGGATGATTTTATGTCATCTCATTTAATCTTTTTAACAACCTGCTAAGATAGATCCTTATCCCCATTTTACAGTTGAGGACGTAGACTTAACTTACGTGGATCACCCAGCTTGTATATAGCAGGTCTAGGATTTGAAATTGGATTTGAAATCTCATCCATCTGATTCTAGACAGCTGCTCCTGACCACAGCCTGATTTGAAGCACACAGGGCGATGTGCTTTTCCTGAATCCATTTCCTGCATTGCAGGTCTTATTTTCTTAGATTCCACCATTTGAGATTCAGTCCTTTGGACTATGAAGACTTTTCCTACCCCAAGATCCCTTTTTTCAAGGTATCTACCATTTGAGTGGAGGAAAATTGGTTATTAGCTAAGTTCCCCAAACAAAGGACATGGACAGTTGTTTCCTTGAGGTAATCAGGAACACGATGGTCCCAAGAATAGCTAAGGTCAAGTATGAATGTTAGATCAGTATCTTCAGACATTTGCTACTGCTTAGGAAGCCAACCCTTTGGGGCCTACTCCATTGTTTCTGCATTCCAGATGACTTACCAGCACATAAGGTAAATAGTACATTTTAATTCTCGGAGGCCCCTGACTTCACCTTCTGCAGCCTTCCTTGCCTCCTGCAAAGTTGCCTTTATTTCTCAAGATTACAGGAAGATTCAGTCAGGTTCATGTATCCCGAGGGAGTTTTTTCCCCTAGCAGGCTGAGATGGCTGAGATAGTCCTTTGATATTCTGCTTTTGTTGTCCTTTTTAATAGGTACTTGTTCAGATTAATCAATAGTCTGTATGACGTAACAGTACATTATTGAGGCATGTTATAGTCCAGACTCTGTTCTAAGCACGTAACACAGATGATCTCATGAAAGCCTCATGAGTCTGAAAACAAACTCTATCCCAGAAAGGCCAACTTGTTTGAAGTCACAAAGATAGTAGCCCAATGAGGGCTTAGGCCAAGTCTGACTTCAGAGTCTCATAACCATGCCTGGTGGTAGCTGTAGTTAGAACATAATAATTGAGGGCGCCTGGGTGGCTCAGTGGGTTAAAGCCTCTGCTTTCGGCTCAGGTCATGATCTCAGGGTCCTGGGATCGAGGCCCGCATCGGGCTCTCTGCTCAGCAGGGAGCCTGCTTCCTCCTCTCTCTCTGCCTGCCTCTCTGCCTGCTTGTGATCTCTCTCTCTCTCTCTCTGTCAACTAAATAAATAAATAAATAAATAAAATCTTTAAAAAAAAAAGAACATAATAATTGAGCTAAATATAGAAATAGGGGCTCTGATAAAAGGTGGTAGGGTATTTACTGACCAACAACGTGCTCTGTGCTAACATTTTTGCTGGTTCCTATAGGGATAATGATCAATGAAATGGCACATTTATAATAATTAATCAAATAATAACAATTACTGTTAGTATTTTATTTGTAGCAGTAGCTAACACCTCCCTCATTCAATATTCACTTGAATATTGAATACTTATTCAAATATTCATTGAGTGCTTCCTAAATGTCAAAGATTGGGCAAGGTTCTGGGGATACAGAAGTAAGCAAAAAAATACGTGTTTCTTACTTTCTCATGCTTACAGTTTGTTGGCAGAAACAGGCATCAAACAATTGCTCTGATGACTGTGTAATTGCGAGATAAAAGATCAGAAGAGAAAGAACACGGTTCCCAGTGGGCAAATAAGAAAAGAATGTGAAATGGATGGTGAGTTGGGATCAGGAAAGGCTTCCGTGAAGAAGAGAAGTAAAGGTGCGAGGGTGAGTTGGAATGAAGTAGGTGAGGAGCCGGTGGGAGCTGAGCTGAAACGCACATCTCAGGGAGGGGGACCGGATTAGCATATGTCTTAAGGATTTGGTCTCTATGCTAAGAGCACTGAGAAGTCCCGGGAAGGTTTTAAGCAAAGGCCTGCTGTGAGCCAATTTACGTTTTAGTAAGATCACTGGAGTTCCTGCAGGGATAATGGATGGGAGGGGAGCAAAGGTGGAGGTCGGGACCAGTTAGCAATAGTCCAGGGTCATGGCAGGGGAGATGGGAACGTATTTGGAGGTGATGGATTTCTTGGAGGTGGTAGTGATAGGACTTGGTGATAGATTCAATAAGGAGGTGTGGGATGGGGGAGGGCAGTGATGCCCTTTAATCTAAACAGCCACCCTATGAGAGGTGTTACTATCCCTTCTTTTACGCAGAAGAAAACAGATTTCTCATGGCTTTAGTATAAAGACCACAGGCTTCCTAGGCCCATCGGGACATTCTCTTAGCCAGGCTCTATTGACTTACATATCCTGGTCTCTGCTGTTATCCCCCTAGTTCTCTGTGCTCTAGCTACAGGTGCTTTCTAGTTATTTGCTCTGCCGAGCTCCTCCTAGTTTTAAAGCCTTTTCATATACTGTTCACTTGACCCAAAATGCTTTTTTCCTTTTCTTTGCCTGGCTCACCTAACACTCTGTACTTTTGCACCGATTATACTTGTGTCTAGTTTTTTGTGTGATTATTATTGGATGGTCCCTCCTACAAAACTGTAAGCTCTGGAGAAGAGATCTTGTCTGTCTTGTTTATCTCCCTATTGCCAGTGACTAGCATGGGCTTAACATGGAGTGAGGTGTTACATATATGTTTGTTGAATGAATGACTGAAGCTTATAGAGTCTAAGCTAACTTGCCTACTGTTAAACTTACTGGTTCAAGACTTGGACTCAGGTCTACCCAACAGGAGAGCCCAAGCCCTAATCAGTGTGTAAGACTGTCCCTGTTCACGTTTGCAACTGAAATGTCAAAGCCATACAGCAATTGCTAATGAACTTATAATCCATTTTCTTTTTCCTCCTGTGCCCTCCCTTCTTCTTCCTTCATACCTTCTTCCCACTCCCCTCCCTCCCTGCCCCCCTGCCTGCTTGCCTCCCTGTGTTTTTCTTTTATAAGATTTGGAAAGACTATAAGAAGTCATCTTGTCCAACCTGCGCATTTTATAAACGATGAAACTGAAGCTAGGCCAAATTGCCTGCCCAAAGGCCATAGTTATCGGCAGGCTCAATAGATACCTTTATCTGTTATGGTGGGCATGATTCTAGCAAAATCAATGGGGATCTAATTTATCTAATTTATTTCCATCTTGTTTACCCAATATCCGTTTGTTATAACCAGGTTAGTCTCATCACTGACCTGGGCGCATGTTTTGTTCATTTTTACTTCAGTAGCATGATCCACACTGGTCCTCTTGCTTGGGACTTAGTTTTTCTTTCTAACCTACCTATTCATCCTTCAGGCGCCAGCTCCGTTCTTCCCCCCTCCACGCAGACTTTCCAGCTCACTGTAGTCATAAGGCAGTGTGTACCATTCATTTGGCCTGTAATCACACAGTAATGTGTATTTTCTTTAAAGTATTCTTAGGTGTGTTTTTTCTTCTTTGCAGACAGCCCTCACCCCAAGCTTCTCAAGGGCAGGAACCATATCACATCGTTTGCCTCTTTTATAATCCTTTTGATCCCTAGGAAAACATTCTACACATAGTAGACACTCAAAGAATAATTCTTGAATGAATGAGTGAATAAATGATGCAAGCAAGAAAAAATGAAATGGGAAACTCTGCCATCTTGTGGCTATCAGTCTTTAGTGTTGCCATTTTCACTGTGTTTTTCGCGTTGAAATTAGAAGAATGGCACATGGTAATCAACAAAGGTGATGGTGGTGAGGTGGGAAAGATTTCTTTTCCTTTTGCTCAATGTACCAACGGCATTGTTACTGAAATATAAGAGAAAACAGAGGGAAACTAAAAACCAAACTAACCATGTACCTAAGGACTGAGGAATATTGATTGGATTTCCTCAGGTACAATTCCTGCTTTGAAAGGGACAAGTAAAAGAAATTGTTCCAACATGTCCAACAGAGCTCTGATCAGATGACTAACCTATTCATTGAGGGGGGGGGTCTATTAATAGACCTCTTGTGAGCGTTATCTTGGTGGTGAGAATCTCTGCCTTTGAGTTATTGGTCCTAAGATCCAGTCTTCATTTTGCTGAACAGCCTCGCGCGGATCAACCAACCTCTCTTGTCTCAATTTTCTTACCAGTTCATTTACTGCCCAGTTTACTTCCAGGGCTGTTGTAAGACTCTGTGAAATCGCAGGCACGAAGATTCTTAGAAACGGTTTTAAAAAGTGATGTATATGTGTAACATTTTCATAAGAGAAAAAGAACGTTTCCAGTTTCCATTTGTACAGCACCTAAATGTTTATAAAGGGCCTGTGAGGCCATTCCCTATTTTTAGTCTCACAGCAACTCTAGGAGATAGGCAGGCAGGCAGGTGTTATTACCCTCAATTTACAGATAAAGCTTGGAGATTCATATTCAGAGTTAATGAACCTACACTGAGGACCTGTTACGTGTTAGGCCGACTGATAGGTACTTTCATATGTTAGAGAAGTTAAGTTAGTTGCCCAAGATCACCTGGCTGCTCAGTGGTAGTGTCTGTAATCTGACCCAGGTCACTTGACTGTGGAAGCCAGTGCTCAAAGGCCACTATCTTCAGCTCAGTCGAATTCCTCTTCTGGGGCCACTGCATTTCTCTCTCTTTTGTAGAATGAAATATTTTGTTACCTGTTAAAAATGTTTAAGGTCTGAAGAGCAGACCTGGGTGTAGGTTACAAGCTTATACTCTGCTTAAGGTGATGGTTCTTAGCCCTGGTTGTACATTAACATCACTTGGGGAGTTAAAAGAAATTACCCATGTCCTGGCCCCAGAACAGAGTAATTAAGTCAGTCTCTGGGGGTGGAGCCCAGGAAAAAGGTGTTTTTTTTTTCTTTTTTTTAAAGCTAATTCCAAGGTGTAGCCAGAGTTGAGAACCACATTGGTCTAGCAGAAAGGTCAGGAACCCAACATTCTGTCATTTGATCCAACTTTTACAGAGATTGGTCCTGGCAAACATTAAGAGCATTCGGTGAGGAAGAGGGAAGAGGAGTAAAGAAACACCTTAGAAATGTAATTTGTTAGGTCTGCTAACTACTAAAGTAGTGCAAGCAAGCTGAACAGCAGTGACAGAGGTAAATCATTAGAGCTAAAGAAGAATCAGGAAAGAAAAGGACTTGGATCTCATTTTGAGGAAGCAAGAGGGATGGCAGACACTTCCTTCTCCAAAAGAGCAGACATTATAACCCCCTTTTCGCCCATCTGTCTGTTCATTCATTCACTCATCAAATATTCAGTCGTGAAGTACTTACTGAGCATCTGTGGTGCGTCACGCACTCTTCTGGGTACTGGAGATACAACAGTGAGTGAGCCAGACACAGACTCGAGTCTCATGGAACTTTTGTTCTAGTTGTGGGTATAGGGGAATGGTTCTGCCCCAGTGTCCTAGTGACTTTGAACATCTCCCCAGAGGCCACATAGCCAAGGCTCAACCACGGTCTTACTCAAGTCTTGGAGGAATGCCCTGTAGTCCTCTCTGGAATATGCCAAGGTGAGCAATTGCAAGGAGCTGTTACAAAAGACCACTTCTTTTTAATAGGTTGCCACGAGGCAGTTTCTCACTCACCTCCCTGGTTCTGGTGAGGCCTAGGGCTTTCCACCCTCAGGCACACAATCCCTTTCAGTACAGGTGCGGCATAAACGGCGTGGCTGTGGGTTAGAGTTGGCTCCCTCACGACAGTGTCCCACTGTTCATGTCGCCTGTCATCAGGCCTCTCCAAGTCAATGTCATCCTACGGGACTAGGGACGTGGGAGTGGTGACACCGTGATGATCTTGCTTTGCTGCCTCTGTAAGTAATAAGGTGTCTGTAGCCACTTGGACTCCTTGTCTTCTTGTTGGCTGAATCTGTGCAGGTGTAGTGAGCCAGGCGAGCAGCTGCCAGCGCGCTGCTGTTCCGGGCCTGCCTGACCGCTCGAGAGTAGTTCCAGACTGTCTAATTTGATTGGAAAAACTTAGCAATTGGCAGAACCTTCATTTTGCTTGTTTGGCCAGTAGAGTAAGAGCTATTGTAGCAGGAAAGGCCAAATAGAAGCCTCAGAAACTCTTTTCCGCCACCTACCAACATAATAAGTAAATAAAAGTTAAAAACCGTATTGCATCCCAGGGAGAATTGCAGAATTGAGTGCTCTCAGAGACTTATGCAGCTCAGTCCCCCATCAGATACCTATTAAATTTACTAGCGTGGCCCCCCCCAAAAGAAAAACAGATGAATCATGGCAGGTGACAATGTGAAGCACCACAAATTTTACTAAGTAGTACCAACTGCTCTGGCGGATGGGATATCTTCGCTAGAGCAGACCAACACAGCCATTTGTATGTGGCCGTCGATCTACCGAATGTGGATTTTCCATACCCATCAGAAGGCAGATCAGAAAGTTTATGCTCACAGGGTATGGCCATCAGCGCATGTGGTGAATGCTGTAATGTGCCACCCAGATGGCCTTTCAGCAGTGAGGACATGATTGCTCCAGCTTCTGCGAGCACATCTAGATGGCCTTCAGGTATCAGCCCTCTTTATGGGATGCCTCAGCTAAAGAAAACTGCTCCACCTAAGATCATGGCTCCTTCCAAGGGAAGCCCACATCCAATGACTCATAAGTTCAGGGGTATAAAAGCCCAGCCCTTTTAATCCAGTTTGGGGCAACCAGATATTCTAGTTCTAGAGCCTACCATGGGGTTGGCTGAGGCCTTTATTGGAACTGTATCATAGGTTGGTTCACTTCTCCCTCTGCCCAGTGCTTTTCTTCCACCTCTTTTCTACAAGTGTTGATCCCAAAGGCACTCCCTAGTAAACATCCTGTGCACTAGTCTCCATCTCGAGGTCTGTTTCCTGGGGAAGCCAGTCCTGTGACATTTGGTGCCAGGAGTGGGTGTGACGATGGGATTTTGGATCGGGGCCACTCACTACCTGGCTGGCATTGAGGACCCCACACTGGTGGTAGGTGGAGCATGGATATTCCCTGACACAAGGCAGCAGTGCAGTCAAAACTTTCATTGGTGGGAGGGAATAAATTGGCTTTTGGGACAGATCAGACATTTGAGAAATATGGCAGAATAGTAATCTTTAAGAGAACGGGATTTGGTGGCTACTCTTAAGTTCGATGGGCACTCTGGAAAAAGATAACAAAAAGCTGAAAGTGATTAGTTGACAATTTAAAGTTCAGTGGGAAAGTCACAGAACCTCCTTGGTAGCATATACAGAGGCTCACCTCCTGCAGCAGGATGATAAAGAAAGTGGATGACTGGGCCCAGGACTCGAATCATAAGAGTAGTCAGTCTCCAAGGGTGGTTAAAATCCCAGCTAAGGCAGGTCTGCTATGCCAAGGTCAGGACTCTGGCTGGGAAAGAATGGGACTCTGACATGTGAGAGAGGGACTTCTAGACCTTGAAAACCTTGAATTCCCCTCTGAGAAGTGACCCACTCCTCCCTATTAAGAGCTAGCACACCCTGTTTGCTTGAACACAGTACAGAGGCCTCTCCCTTGCAAGACAGCATCTGCCTGTCCCTTGTCCCACTCCTCCCAGACAGTAGGCCAATAACTAGGGTTAAGTCACAATGTCACCTGACAGGGGATGTGCTTGGCCTGCTAACAGAGGAAAGGGACAATACCCTGATAAAACCCCAACATCTAGTCAGAAATGTCACAGTAGGAGCTGAGACAGTAGGCATGGGCAAGAATTTTGCTGAATCAAGGGAAGTGGAACCCAAATTTGGATACAAGGTCATTTGTAAATATAGGCATAGTTTCCCGGGATACAGGATCTAACAGCCTGGCAGAGACCCTGAAAGATGGTACAGACACACTGCTAAGGTGGTTCCTAGAAGCATGGAAAACAGATAGGCTAAGCTGGGTGGAAATCACCCAAATTGTCAGAACAGGCAGTGGATTAGAAGGCTCAGGGTGGAGCCTGCCGAGCAGATGTTATGTGAGGCCAGAAGATGTACTGGGGGATTGTGTTTCAGAGAGGAGCTCAGGAACACACCGTTCACCAAGGCCGTGAGATTTGTGCTGCTCAGAGAGGCACCGGCATGACTAAGACGTTCATGTGCAGGCCACATGCAGGCCAGAGTGGACAGTAGGTGAAGCAATCACAGAGCTGAGCTCATCACTAGCAATGGGGATGATGGGGAAACCGAGGGAACAGGAGCCAGGTGTCTATGGTCAATTGCCAGACGCTAGGTGGATTCGAGAATCATAATCAGGAATCAGAGAGCAGCCAAAGGGGCCTGACCTAGAGGGAGGTATGGAGGTTAATAGACTATAGCATCCCTAGGGGCGAAATAGATGGGCAGATGACAGGGACCCTGCTCAATCTGCAAAATAAAAAGCAATCAAAGTTTGAACAGGAGGCTGAAGGTATTGCTCATGACCTCTTGCTGAGTTGCCGGACATAAGCCAGTTTTCAGACCCGGAACCCATGGACTAAATGGGGTTCAAGTTCCCCTGGGAGGGAGGACCCTGCAGTAGCACTGCAAGTATGTGTAGTCATGATTTCTTTGGTCTTTTCCCAGAAGGACTCATGGCCATTTCTTGGGTAACTGTGCCCTGGAGAAAGGAACTCAAACATTTTGAGAACCATTTGACTGATGGACATGGGGGTACAAAAGGTTATTTCCTCAAGTTGGTGGGGGGGGGTGAGGGAATACTCTGAAGTACAGTTTATACTCCAGATGATCTTCACGGGATCAGACTGAGGCTAGTCTCCAGCTAAGACCAAATTCTTGCCTACTTTTTCCCCTGGCCCTATCCTGCTTGGCTTACTGCCTTCTCCCGAGAGCACCTCCCCAGTAAATCCTGTGCACAAGAATCCTTGTCTCAGGCTCCATTCTGACAAACCTAACCTGAGACAAACTGTGTCCGTTCGTATGTGAAACATTCATAACAATGCACAGTGTGGTTGTGTCCTCACACATTTAACCATTCTCCAAGTGATGGACATTTGGGATTTATTTAGTCTTTTTCTGTTACAAACAATGCTTCAGTGAATGTCTTTGCATCTGACTCTTTATGTCCCATATGTCCTCAAACCTCTTTATATTACTTGCCATCAGAAAAATTCATCTGGGATTCCAGGTAGTCCCAAGAAGGCCATGAATATTAGTTTTGTGGGCTGTGGCTACATCCAAGGAAACTAATTACCTGAGGTAAATCATAAAAGAGTCTGTGACTTCTGGGGCTACATAGAGGTATTTGTGAAAGGGTCACAAATTAGGAAAATGGAAAGAATGAAGGATGGTTGGAGAAATAAGTTGAGAGAGAATAGTCCAGATAAGCTTTGAGGAAGTGGTTAAAGTAGCATTTAGGAGTCTTTTCGCTAGAAGGAAATTAGAATTTGAGGTGAGGTAGGATTAAGAGGCAAACACAGGTTGGATGTTCTCGTTAATTAAGAGACTAACGAGATAAGGCGAGGGACTAAAGTGGGGATCTTAAAGTACGGTACTGGAAATTACAGTCAAAATGGCTGAAGTCAACAGGTGTACCTAGGAACAAACTAGTAATTAATATCAGTGCCTAAGAATCATTTTTCTGGAACTCATTTCCTGTAGTGCTTTTCTGAAAGAACACCTTGCTCCTTTCCAAGCTTATTTTCTTTGTTTTGATCATCATTCCTCCCCCACTTCCTGTCTGTTGCCAAGATCCAGGAGGTAAAGATAGGCAAGAGAGCAAATCATGGACTATAACTGGACAAGCTGTGTGACTCAAGAGGCCAAACAAAGGTTGGGGCATGACAACCCTGCTTCGGCTATGTTCCTATACAAACGGGGCACCTGGCCTATTTTTTTGTTAAATATATCCATTAATATGACAGTGTGCATTTTGTGATTGTTCCGTTCCATGTGCTCCAATGGCATGCTGCTTTTTAAAAATTTTTTATTATGTTCAATTAGCCAAAGTATAGTACATCATTCGTTTTTGATGTAGTGCTTAATGATTCATTAGTTGCGTATAACACCCAGTGTGCATCACCACCCATTATACCACTGTTTTCATTCTGACTTGCATTATAGTTAAATTGTTTACTATTCTGAGCTCACAGAGTGGTGAGATTATGGGACACCTCCGGCCCATGCATATGCTTCATTAAGCTAACACATGTTCACATTAAAAAAAAATAGTTGCCAGTATTTCAAAAATAGGAGGGTTCATAGAAAAATATGAATTCCTGACTTCTGAAAAAACAGGATCTGGCATACAGGGCCTCCATTTCCTCATGACAATGGGAACTGAGCAGTGGTTACTCTTGTTAGTAACTTGACATTGAATCTGAAAGTCTGCTACTATTTTTCGTGGACCAGGCATTGTTGTTCTTACAGTGACATTCAGAAGAGAGTGAAACATTTTTCTATATCCAGTTTATATAAAATCTGGGAAAATGGGCACCTGGGTGGCTCCGTGGGTTAAGTGTTTGCCTTCAGCTCAGGTCCATGATCCCAAGGTCCTGGGACTGAGCCCTGAGTCGGGCTGTCTGCTCAGCAGGGAGCCTGCTTCTCCCTTTCCTTCTGCCTGCTGCTCCCCCTGTTTGTGCTCTCTCACTCTGTCAAATAAATAAAATATTTTTTAAAAATGACTGGGAAAACAATAGTTAGGCTGAGAGGGGAGAAGACTATTGTGATTTAAGAATTAAAGGTTGGAGGGGTGCCTGGGTGACTCAGTTGTTTAAAGTGTCTGACTTGGTTTCGGCTCAGGTCATGATCTCAGGGTCGTGAGATCGAGCCCTGTGTCTGACTCCAGGATTAGCACAGAGTCTGCTGGAGACTCTTTCCCCCTTTCTCTCCCTCTCCCTCTGCCCCGTCTGAGGGGAAATCATGTGTCCCCCTTTGTTCTTATCACTTCTAGGAGGGAAGAATTCTACTCCTTTGTTGTGTTCCTCTTAACCTCTTGGCACAGGTTAGGCCCTGCTACGCGCATTACGTCTGCCTTGTAACCCTGGACAGAAACCCCTGCCCAACTTCCACAAGATCAGAAGGCATGTTACTGTCTATTCTGTTTCAGTTGCTTTAAATTGGGCGCCTAGGTGGCTCAGTGGGTTAAAACCTCTGCCTTTGGCTCAGGTCATGATCTCAGGGTCCTGGGATCGAGGCCCATATCGGGCTCTCTGCTCAGCAGGGAGCCTGCTTCCCCCTCTCTCTCTGCCTACCTCTCTGCCTACTTGTGATCTCTCTCTCTCTCTGTGTCAAATAAATAAAATCTTTAAAAAAATAAATAGACCTCACATTTTTACATATGTAGGAATGTCAATAATTATAGTAATAGTAATAGAGATATTGTCCAAAGTATACTGAATGATACTCTGTTTCAGGAATTACGTTAAACATTTTATATTATCTCCTTTAACCTTTACAACAAAGCTATGGAGTTATAGTCATTTCCATTTTACAGAAGAGAAATAGGATCAGAGAGGTTGTTACTTAGTGAAAGTGGCACAGCAATAAATGGCAGACTCTGGACTCTAACCTAGGTCTGTACATCTCTAAGAACATGATTTTCCAGCATGATGGGCATCTTGCCCCAGGTTTATGAGAAATGCCGGTCTGTAATTTTCTTTTCTTACATTATTTTAGTCTGGTTTTGCTATCAGGGTAATGCTGGCCTCATGAAACAATGTTTGCTCCTCTCCTGTTTTCTGATAGAGATTGTGTAGAATTGATATTATTTCTTTAGATGTTTAGTGGTGAGACAGCCTGGGCCTAGATATTTCTTTTTTGGAAGGTTTTTAAAATATGACTTCAGTATCTTTAATAGTTACAGGAATATTTAGGTTCTCTAATTTTGGATGAGTTTTCATAGTTTGTGATTTTCAAGGGATTTTTCCTTTACGTGTAAGTTTTCAAATTTCAAATAGAGTTGTTTGTAGTATTCCCTTATTTTCCTTTCAATGTCCAAGGCATTTCTGCTGATAGTCTCTCTTTCATTTCTGGTATTGGCAATTTGTGTTATCTTCCTTCTTTTATCAGTCTTTGTCAGGTTTATTAGTTTGATTGATCTTTTCAAATCATTAGTTTTTATTTTCATTTATCTTCTCTATTGTTTTCTGTTTTCAATTTTATTAGTTTTTCCTCTTTATGATTCCCTTTCTTCTGCTTGCTTTGGGTGTATTTCATTCTTTCCTAGTTTCTTGAGGTGGGAGCTTAGATTATTGACTTGAGACTTCCCCACTTTTCTAATATAAGGATTTAATGCTATAAAATTCCCTCTAAGGATTGCTTTCACTGCTTCCCACAATTTTGATGTTTTACTTTCATTTTCATTCAGTTTTATGATCTAATAACCCTTATTAATTTCTCCATCTTTTTTCTCTCTGTATGTAATCTTGAATAAAATCTATTGCCATTTCTTCAAATATACTCATTTTTTCTTCTGTGATTATTTGCCTCTAATCCATCAAGTGTACTTTTCAGATGTAATTTTTCACCTCTAAAAGCTCCATTTGAGTCTTTTTTACATCTTCCATTTCTTCATCTCCTCATGCTCATGTTTTTCTCTGGCTTTTTGAACATATAAAGCATATATACAATAGCTTTTTTTAATGTTCCTGTCTGCTATTTCTATCGTTTTGGTCATATCTTGTTCTCATTGAGTTTTTTCCTTATTAGGAGTCATATTTTTCTACTTCTTTGTGTGCCTACGAACTTTATATGGAGTGTCAAACATTGTCAGGTTTTTGTTGTTGGTGGCTGGATTTTATCTTATTCCTTTAAATAGTGTTGGATTTATTTTTTTTATTTATTTACCTATTTTAAATATAAATTCAAGTTAGTTAACCTACAGTATAGTTTTGGTTTCAGGATTCATAGTGATTCATCACTTACATACAACACCCAATGCGCAGCCCAGCAAGTGTCCTCCTTCATGCCCATCACCCATTTAGCGCATCCCCCCACCTCCTCACCTCCAGCAACCCTCAGTTTGTTCTCTATAGTTAAGAGTCTCTTATGGTTTGCCTCCCTCTCTGTTTTTATTTTATTTTCCTTTCTTTCCCCTAAGTTCCTCTGTCTTGTTTCTTAAATTCCACATATGAGTGAAATCATATGATACTTGTCTTTCTCTGATTGACTTATTTTGCTTAGCATAATACCCTCTAGTTCCATCCATGTTGCTGCAAACAGCAAGATTTCATTCTTTTTGATGGCCAAGGAATATTCCATTGTATATATATACCACGATTTCTTTCTCCATTCATCAGTCAATGGACATTTGGGTTCTTTCTATAATTTGGCTATTGTTGATAGTGCTGCTATAAACATTAGGGTGCATGTGCCCCTTTGAACCAGCACTTTTCTATACTTTAGATAAATACCTAGTAGTGCAATTGCTGGGTTGTAGGGTAGTTCTATTTTTAGTGTTTTGAGGAATCTGCATACTGTTTTCCACAGTGGCTGCATCAGTTTGCAATCCTGCCAATAGCGCAAGAGGGTTCCCTTTCTCTACATCCTCGCCAACACCTGTTATTTCTTGTGTCGTTAATTTTAGCCATTCTGTGACTGGTGTGAGGTGGTATCTCACTGTGGTTTTAATTTGTATTTCCCTGATAATGAGTGTTGTTGAGATTTTTTTCATGTGTCTGTTACCAATTTGTATATCTTCTTTGGAGAAATGTCTGTTCATGCCTTCTGGCCATTTCTTAAATGGATAATTTATTTTTGGCATATTGATTTTGATGAGTTCTTTATAGATTCTGGATACTAGCCCTTTATCCAATATGTCATTTGTAAATATCTTCTCCCATTCCGATGTTTGCCTTTTAGTTTTGTTGATTCCTTTTCCTTTGCTGTGCAGAATCTTTTTATCTTGGTGAAGTCCCAGTAGTTCATTTTTGCTTTTGTTTCCCTTGCCTCCGGAGATGTGTCTAGTAAGAAGTTGCTGTGGCTAAAGTCAAAGAGGTTGCTGCCTGTGTTCTTTTCTGGGATTTTCATGGTTTCCTGTCCCATATTTAGGCCTTTCATCCATTTTGAATTTATTTTTGTATATGGTGTAAGGATTCTTTTACATGTCATTGTCCAGTTTTCCAACACCATTTGTTGAAGAGACTGTCTTTTTTCCATTGGACATTCTTTCCTGCTTTGTCAAAGATTACTTGACCATATAGTTGTGGATCCATTTCTGGGTTCTCTGTTCTGTTCCATTGATCTATATGTCTGTTTCTGTGCCAGTGCCATACTGTCTTGATGATGACAACTTTATCATACAGCTTGAGGTCTGGGATTGTGATGTCTCCCACTTTACCTTTCTTTTTCAACATTACTTTGGCTATTTGGGGTCTTTTCTGGTTCCATACAAATTTTAGAATTGTTTGTTCTACTTCTGTGAAAAATGCTAGTGTTCTTTTGACCACGATTGCACTGACTCTATAGGTTGCTTTGGGTAGTATAGACATTTTAATAATATTTGTTCTTCCAATCCATGAGTGTGGAATGTTTTTCTATTTCTTTGTATCTTCTTCAATTTATTTCATAAGTGTTCTATAGCTTTTGGCATACAGATCCTTTACCTCTTTGGTTAAATTTATTCCTAGGTATCTTATGATTTTGCTGCAATTGTAGATGGGACCGATACCTTGATTTCTTTTTCTACTGCTTCATTATTGGTATCTAGAAATGCAGCAGATTTCTGTACATCGATTTTATATCCTTTGACTTTGCTGAATTCCTGTGTCAGTTCTAGCAATTTTTTGGTGGAGTCTTTCAGGTTTTCTACATAGAGTATCAGGTTGTCCATGAAAAGTGAAAATTTGACTTCTTCCTTGCTGATTTGGATACCTTTTATTTCTCTTTGTTGTCTGATTGCTGATGCTAGGACTTCCAGTATTATGTTGAACAACAGTGGTGAGAGTGGATATCCCTGTCATGTTCTTGATATTAGGAGAAAAGCTCTCAGTTTTTCACCATTGAGGATATTAGCTATGGGTCTTTCATATGGCCTTTATGATGTTGAGGTATGTTCCTTCTATCCCTACTTTCTTGAGAATTTTTATCAAGAAAGGATGTTTTGTTTTGTCAAATGCTTTTTTTTTGCATCTATTGAGAAGATCATATGGTTCTTATCCTTTCTTTTATTAATGTGGTGTATCACATTGATTGATGTGTGGATGCTGAACCGCCTCAGCAGCTCAGGAATAAATCCCACTTGATCATGGTGAATAATCCTTTTAATGTACTGTTGTATTCAGTTAGCTATTATCTTGTTGAGAATTTTTGCATCCACGTTCATCAGGGATATTGGTCTGTAATTCTCCTTTTTAGGGGCTTCTTTGGTTTTGGAATCAAGGTAATGCTGTCCTCATATAATGAGTTTGAAGGTTTCCTTTCCATTTCTATGTGTTTTTTTTGTTTTTTTAATTTTTTTGGTTTTTTTAAAGATTTTATTTATTCATTTGACACAGAGAGAGAGATTACAAGTAGGCAGAGAGGCAGGCAGAGGGAGAGGAGAGAGGAGGAAGCAGGCTCCCTGCTGAGCAGAGAGCCCGATGTGGGCCTCGATCCCAGGACCCTGGGATCATGACCTGAGCTGAAGGCAGCGGCTTTAACCCACTGAGCCACCCAGGCGCCCTCCATTTCTATTTTTTGGAACAGCTTCAGATGAATAGGCATTAATTCTTTAAATGTTTGGTAGAATTCCCCTGGAAAGCCATCTGTCCCTGGACTCTGGTTTGTTGGGAGATTTTTGATTACTGATTCAATTTCTTTGCTGGTTATGGATCTGTTCAAATTCTCTGTTTCTTCCTGTTTCAGTTTTGGTAGTTCATATATTTCTAGGAATTTATCCATTTCTTCCAGATTGCCCAATTTGTTGGCATATAATTGCTCATAATATCCTCTTTTTTTTTTAAAGATTTTATTTATTTATTCAACAGAGAGAGATCACAAGTAGGCAGAGAGGCAGGCAGAGAGAGAGGAGGAGGCAGGCTCCCTGCGGAGCAGAGAGCCCGATGCGGGCCTCGATCCCAGGACCCTGGGATCATGACCTGAGCCGAAAGCAGAGGCTTTAACCCACTGAGCCACCCAGGCGCCCTCATAATATCCTCTTATAATTGTTTGTATTTCTGTGGTGTTGGTTGTGATCTCTCCTCTTTCATTCATAATTTTATTTATTTGGGTCCTTTCTCTTTTCTTTTTAATAAGTCTGGCTAGGGGTTTATCAATTTAGTTAATTTCAAAGAACCCGCTCCTAGTTTAGTTTATCTGTTCCACTGTTTTTTTTTAAATTTCTATATCATTTATTTCTGCTCTAATCGTAATTATTTCCCTTCTGCTGGTTTTAGGCTTTATTTGATGTTCTTTTTCCATCTCCTTTAGGTGTAAGGTTAGGTTGTGTATTTGAGACTTTTCTTGCTTCTTGAGAAAGGCCTGTATTGCTCTGGTCCTCTTAGAACCACCTTTGCTATGTCCCTGAAGTTTTGGACTGTTATGTTTTCATTTTCATTTGCTTCCTCGTATTTTTAAAATTTCTTCTTTAATTTCCTGGTTAACCCATTCATTCTTTAGTAGGATGTTCTTTAAGCACCACGTATTTGTGGTCTTTCCAAATTTTTTCTAGTGGTTGATTTCAGGTTTCATAGCGGTGTAGTCTGAAAATATGCATGGTCTGATCTCAGTCTTTTTGTATTGTTTGAGGCCTGATTTGTGGCCCAGTATGTGATCTATTCTGGAGAATGTTCCATGTGCACTCGAAAAGAATGTGTGTTCTTCTGCTTTAGGATGGAATGCTCTGAATATATCAGTTAAGTTCATCTGGTCCAGTGTGTCATTCAAAACCATTGTTTCCTTGTTGATCTTCTGCTTAGATGATCTAAGATCATCTAAGATCATCTTAGATGATGTTAATTGATTTATATATTTGGGTGCTCCCAAGTTGGGGGCATAAATATTTACAATTGTTAGATCCTCTTGTTGGATAGACACTTTTATTACGATATAGTACCCTTCTTCATCTCTTATTACATTCTTTGGTTTAAAGTCTAGTTTGTCTGATATAAGTATGACTACTCCAGCTTTCTTTTGATGTCCATTAGCACGATAGATGGTTTTCCACCCCCTCACTTTCAATCTGGAGGTGGCTTTGGGTCTAAAATGAGTCTCTTGGGGTGCCTGGGTGGCTCAGTTGGTTAAGCGTCTAACTCTTGATTCTGGTTCACGTTATGACCTCAGGGTCGTGAGATTGAGCCCCATCTTAGGCTCTGTGTCAGTGGGGAGTTTGTTTGAGATTCTCTCCCTCTGCCCCTCCCCCTGCTCTCTCTCTCTCAAGTTAATAAATAAATCTTGAGATGAGTCTCTCGTAAGCAGCCTATAGATGGGTCTTGTTTTATTTTTATTTTTTAATTTTTTAAAAGATTTTATTTATTTATTTGACAGAGAGATAGAAAGCACAAGTAGGCAGAGTGGCAGGCAGAGGGGAGAGGGAGAAGCAGGCTCTCCGTTGAGCAGAGAGCCTGATGCGGGACTCAATCCCAGGACCCTGGAATCATGACCTGAGCTGAAGGCAGCTGCTTAACCGACTGAGCCACCCAGGCGCCCTTGTTTTTTTTTTTTTTCTTAAAGTCCATTCTAATACTCTGTGTCTTTTGATTGGAACATTGAGTCCATTTACATTCAGAGTAATTATTGATAGGTATGAATTTAGTGCCATTATCACCTGTAAAATTGTTCTTTGCAGTTTGTCTCTGTTCCTTTCCAGTCTTTGTTGCTTTTGTCTCTTTTTCCCCTCAAAGGGCCCTGTCTAATATTTCTTGCCAAGCTGGTTTAGTGTTCACAAACTCCTTTAGTTTTTGCTTGTCTTGGAAACTCTTTATCTCTCCTTCTATTCTGAATTACAGCCTTGCTGGATAAAGTATTCTTGGCTGCGTATTTTTTCCCATTTAGCATGTCGAATATATCATGTCACTACTTTCTGGCCTGCCAAGGGTTTGTGGAGAGGTCTGCTGTTAACCTTAAGTGTATACCCTTGTAGGTTAAGGACTTTTTTTCCCTAGGTGCTTTCAGAATTTTCTCTTTATCTTTGTATTTTGCAGGTTTCACTATGATATATCTTGGTGTTGACCTGTTTTTGTTGATTTTGAGGGGGGTTCTCTGGGCCTCTTGGACTTGAATGCCTGTTTCCTTCCCCAGTTAGGGAAGTGCCCAGCTTCAATTTGTTCAAATAAACCTTCTGCCCCCCTTTTCCCACTCTTCTTCTTCTGGGACTCCTATGATACAGATATTATTGTGCTTTGTGGAATTGCTGAGTTCCCTAAGTCTATATTTGTCAATCTAATAGTTTTCTTTTTCTCTTTAGCTTCATTATTTTCCATAATTGTATCTTTTATATCACCTATTCAATTCTCTGTTTCTTCCATCCTTGTGATTACGTCCAGTCGGTTTTGCATCTCAGTTATCACATTTTTTATTTCAGCCTGACTAATTTTTAGGTCTTTTATCTCTGCAACCAGGATTTCTCTGGTGTCTTCTATGCCTCTTTCAAGCCCAGCTAGTATTCTTGTGACTGTTGTTCTAAATTCTTGTTAAGATATATTGCTTATATCTGTTTTGAGCAAGTCCCTGGCTGTGATTTTTTTCTTGATTTTTCTTTTGGGGAGAATTCCTCCATCTTGTCATTATGTCTAGGTTTATGTCTTTTGTGTATTATGAAAGGTTGTTATGTTTTCTTCTCCTGAGAGTAATACTGTATTAAGAAGGGGTCCTACACTGTCCATGACCTGGCACTTCAGAAAGTGTTTCTGGTGTATGGTGTGTGCCCTCTGCTATTGTGTTTTGGCTGCTCTTTCCCGCAGGTCAGTCCTCTCCACAGTTCCTCTTTGCCTGGAATGGGGAGTGTTTGGACCTTCAGCTAGGTGTGCTTTGATTTGTTTGTTAAGATAAGCCCGATTTTGAAGGGAAAAAAAAAAGCCTGATCCAAGAAAAGAGAAAAGGAAAAGGAACAAAAAAGGAAACAGAAAACAAAAAAACTATAAGCCTGATTCCAAAGAAAAAGGAAGAAAGAAAAAAAGAAAAGAAAAAGAAAAAAAAGAAGCCTGATCCAAAAAACAAGAAAAGGAAACAGATAAGCCAACAAATGGACAAAAAACTATAAGCCTGATACCAAAGAAAAAAAGAAAAAGAAACTTTTAAAAATTAAAAATTAAAAAATTTAAAGATAAATAAATAATTGGGGCACATGGGTGGCTCAGTCGGTTGGGCATCTGCCTCTTGATTTTGGCTTGGGTCATGGTCTCAGGGTTGTGGGATTGAGTCACATGTTAGGGGGGGGTCCATGCTCAGTGGGGAGTCTGCTTGGGATTCTCTTTCTTCCCCTCCCTCTGACCTCTCCCCACACCCCACTCTCTCTCTCTAAAATGAATAAAGACATTTAAAAAATAGATAAAAAGAAACCCTGCTCCTATTTACACCAGAACTGAAAGTGACGCTTTCGAGCACTCTATAAGCAGTAGACTTAGTCTATACGGGGAGCTTGTGTTCATCTGTGAGGTTTGCTTTGCTGGCTTGCAGTGTGACCTGTCTTTGCAAAAATGCCCCTGCTGGGTGCAGGGTGGGGGGAGTTGATATAAGCAACTCCAGCCTCCACTGGAGACTGTTTCTCTCTGCAGTCCGACAAGTGCTGGTGGGTGGGGGTGGAAGATGGCATCACGCTGCCCTCTCATCCCTGGGGAGGGGAACTCGTGGTACCCACTGCTCAGGAGGCCCTCATAGTAGAGCGAACAATCTCCCCTCCTGTATCCCAGGCTTTTGTCACATCCTTGCCCTCAACCTGTCTGTGCCTGGGCTGTTGGCACACCGGGTGCCGCAACTCTCTTGTGCTTCGTAGCTGGGATTCAAAACTCCAAATCTTGAAGGACCCATCAAGCATGGACTTGTTTCTCTCCCCTCGGAGGAGAGCCTTGTGGTGGACCTGGCACTATTCTGTCCCAGAAATGCAGTCAGACAGTGTGTGCACAGTGACTGGAGTCTATGGTGAAGCACTGACCTGGTTATCTATCCTCTATGCAAGCCTCTGTCCCGTGCTGTTGAATGGCAGTTCAGCAGCTCCTGGCAGGCCTTTTGTCCTTGGGGAAGCAAAATACTCTCTTCTAAATGTAATCCAGGAACGGGAACATTCTTTCCAGTGTGATCTAGGGGATCCCCACCCTACTGCCTCCTGTGCAAACCCGACCTGCTGCCGTCCCTCCTGCTCTCTCCCTCTCTCCCTGACTTCCCTTCCACGAAAAGGGCTCACTCCCATTTGCAGCACTGTGGCTTTTCTCTCCCCCAATTCACACCTCCAAACCTCACATCTGCCATGTTCTCTCCCTCCAGGTGTGCAGATTATTTTCTTAATCCTCAGCTCAATTTCCTAGTTGTTTGAAATGATTTGATGTTGATCTAGCTGTGTTTGGGGGGTGAGGCAAGCTCAGGGTCTCCCCCCTAGTCCGCCATCTTAAGTCCTTCCTTGGATTTATTTTTCTGATATGCAGTTAAGTTACTTAGGCTTATTTTGAACCTTTCAAGGCTTGCTTTTAAATTTTGTCAGGACAAGTTCAGAGCAGCCTTTATTCTAGGGTTAATTTTGTTCCCCTATATCTTCTGAGGATTCCACTGGATGATCTGTGTATTAGGATATTTTTCTACTGTGGCTGGTGAGGACATGAAGTATTACCCGCCTTATGTGAACTCCAAGTATTATTCTGGTTTCTTTTCCTTTTCTTTCTTTCTTTTTTTTTTGAGTTTTTTTTTCTCCTGGCTCTGGGTGTTTTCCTCTCACATCTGTGCATATCAGTACTTAGCCAAGACTTAAGAGGACACTTCTGCATATCTCTGGCACTCTTTCTCTGTGTAGCTCCCTCCTCTCTGATTGTCTGCCCCACAAATTATAACTGCTTTGGCCTCCCTGAACACCAGTCTCTGTCCCCTTGACTCAACGAGTGCTCTTTTTGGGTTCCTTTTCCTTGAGCTGCATCCTAGAAACTGCCTCAAGGCAGTAACCTGGTGCAATTCTAGGGCTTGCTTTGATTACATACATTTAAAGTCATAGGCCTTCACTGCCCAATGTCTGAAAAATATTCCTTCCTAAGTTTTGTACAGTTCTATAGTTTTTAAGGTGGAGAGATAAATCTAGTCCCTGTTACACCATCCTGGCTGGAAGCAGAAGTTCAATTAACGTAATTTTAACATTTAAACTTTAGCTTTGTTTTTCTTATCTTGCTATGTTTAGCTTATGGTAGAAGGAGGCAAACAACACAAAACCAAGGCTATGTCAGGAATTTATTTCAAAAAATCAATTTGTGGAGCATGTCCCAGGCTCAGTCCACACTCAGCCAGTCTGAGAACTGTATGCCCTAGATGTCTAATTTTTCATAATTGTTAATAATGACCCTTAGACGCTTAACCAGTAAAAAAACCCGTCTCACTTAGAGTCTGCTAAGAAAGGATGAACTCAAATTTTATAAAATCGCTTTCCAAGGGCAGTGTGTGGTTGTGGGGAGTAATCCAAAGGGGTTTCTACTTAACACTTAACTTGCTAGAACATTCTATTGCCTAAAAGAATTGCTCTAAACTTTGCAGGTAGTATGGGTTTTCTTCCTGTACTTGATATTTATACCTATTTTATCATCTCTACACATAGTTGCTTCTTACCTTCTTCTGTTCTTCCCCACCATCAGTGCTTCTTCCACATAGACACCATTTTCTTCCTGGCCCCAGCATGTGAGAAGCTGAGCTATGTCCCAATTCCTATGAGGCTTGAATCTTGATATAACTCTAGCTGTACTTTCCACTGCACTCTGCCATGGTCCCTCTACAGGCTGGTTTCCTCACTGTGACTTTTGACTGTGTTGTACTCATTTGGAATTTTAAGTTCATGCTCATGCTGTTGCCACTGCCCGCAACGTCCCTTGCCACCACAGATCTTGGGCATCCTTCAAGGGTCAACACAAGTTACACGCAGGGGTAAGCGCTCAGAGTCTGAGAGTGCAAACAAATGCTCCACTTCTGGCTCAGGGGTTTAGTGGGTGGGGTAACAGAAACTTACGTGGAATGGTGGTAGGAAAGGGAATCAGAAATTGACCTGTGTAGGTGGAGAGCCAGGGAAGGAGGTGAGGACATGGACAGGAGCATTTTACATCACTAAACTCAATTAGGAAACTACAAGAGACCATTTTCAACTACCCTTGAGGAAGGAAGGCCAGACAGCTAATGGGAAATTCTTCAGGAAGAAGAAGAGGTGAACCTGGCTAGGAGCGGGCAGCAGCCAGTTCCTTTTTCAGTAGGGGGAGAAAGACAGAACACCAGGTCTTGCCAGTGACCCTACAGTGACAGTGTGAGTTTTTGCAGTTCAGATATCGCCTGTGTGTCCCCACCCCTTCCTCCTTCTGCTCCTTGTCTCTTGGTGTGGATGCCAGTCTCTGGCCCGAGGAGATGGACAGGGCTATGGCCTGGAGCCCTGGCCCTTCTTTTGTGTCTCTGGCATGGTTGGCAGAGGTAGCCTCTGCCTGGGACTCCTGGCTCTTGGGAGTGGGTGGGGGACCTTTTCTTCCTGGTAGGCTGCTCAGTACTGCCGGCCCAACCTCATTCTCCTACTCCCCTTGGTGAGCGAGGCTAGAGACACAACATCTTCAACCTCTTTCTGGTTTTTCTTGAAGGAAAAGCCTCTATTTAGAGGGCTCCAATAAGGGAATTATTTCTCTTCTTCTTCTTCTCCTCCTTTCCCACCTCTCTTCCCTTCTCCTTCCCCTCCTTCTCCTCTTTCTTCTCCTTTCTTCTTCTGAGCCACTTAGGGACTCTTTCGTGGACTCAAGAGTGAAAGATGTTGGCTCAGTGGCACCTCTGGTGGCCTGGGCTGTCTCATCTGTCCTATTCAAGGTGAGGAGAACCCCCCCCCCACCTTTGCCTATGGATGTTAAATCTACTGCTTTTCAAGTGGCCATTCTCCTGTCCTTTGTCATTGGCGGTGGGGTGAAGGAAGTGTTTACCTTGCCCTGGGGTGCCCGAGAGCTCTGGATGCTCATACTGAGGGTTTGTTGGAGGATACTCACAGTCTCCCCAGACCCACACCCCTGGAGGGAGTCTGGTGCTAGCGGAGTGGATTACTGAAGGAGTAGAGTGTCAGGGGAGGAGCTGTGCCAGAATGTCTCATTTAATTCTTACAACGCTATGAGGTACCTGGGTGGCTCAGTGGGTTAAAGCCTCTGCCTTCGGCTCAGGTCATGATCTCAGGGTCCTGGGACCGAGTCCCGCATTGGGTTCTCTGCTCAGCGGGGAGCCTGCTTCCTCCTCTCTCTCTGCCTGCCTCTCTGCCTGCTTGTGATCTGATCTCTCTCTCTGTGTCAAATAAATAAATAAAATCTTAAAAAAAAAGCAATGCTATGAGGTAGATAACTATTGTTATCCCTCACGCGAGGTTCATAAAACCGAGTCTCACAGGAGGTTAGTAACTTGTCCAAGGTCACACAGCTAGTAAGTGACTTAAATTTTTTTAAAAGATTATTTTTTTATTTCACACAGAGAGAGAGAGACAGCGAGAGAGGGAACACAAGCAGGGGGAGTGGGAGAGGGAGAAGCAGGTTTCCGGCCTAGCAGGGAGCCCGATGTGGGGCTCGATCCCAGGACTCTGGGATCATGACCTGAGCTGAAGACAGATGCTTAACGACTGAGCCACCCAGGCTCCCCATAAGTGACTTAAATTAAAACCCATGTGTGTTAGCTAACACCTCTATCACATCACATAATTACCATTTATTTTTTGTGGTGACAACATTTAATATCGAATCTCTTAGTCACTTTGAAATATATAATACAGTATTCTTAACTATAGTCACCATATTGCACATTAGATCCCCAAAACTTATTTATTTTATAACTGGAAGTTTGTACCTTTTTTACAACATGGTAGTAGTTGATTGGCAATATGTAAGTGTATCAAACCAACACATTGTACTCCTTGAAGTTACACAGTGTAATGTGTCATTTGTATTTCCATATAATTGGAAAAAATTATCAGGAGCAAAGAAAAAAGAAAAATATAAAAAAATAAAAATAGAGCCTGTGTTCTTAACCAGGATAGGTTAGGCTACTTTGATGGCAAGTCAGAAAACTATGTGAATGCTGGTGCTGACAAGTATGACTTCTTGCAGTTGACTGTGGGTATAAGTGTATGTATTCTCGTCCCCTCTGAGCTGTGTGCCTTTGTGGACAGAGACTGGCTCACCTACAGTTCAGATGTTCCGCAGATGTGACTAGAACCTCTGAAGGGAACTGGAGTAGTTGTCAATTAAATGACCAAGTTCAAGTTACCGTGTCCTGGTCAATGGAGCCATGGGAAGTGCTGAAGGAGGCACAACTATTAGTTGCGCTCCTGGAGGAGAAATACGCCTTGAAGCAGAATTCTCCTCATTTGCCAGGTTTCTTACCAAAGGGTATCCTGATGGAACTCATTTGGATTTTGTGTCTTTTCTTGAGTGAGTCATGTGGTTAGAATGCGAGCATCCGGCTGCCAGCAGGACCCCTGCAGTCCCCTATTGGCAGGTGCCAACTAGAGCGCTCCTGTGAGTGCAGTAATTACTGAGCCATTATTGAAATGGGCTTTGGAAGAAAACTTGTTTAAAGGGTTTTATATCCTGGGAATTTTTACTCCTCCAATGTTATTAAAACCCAGTTGCTATTTTCTCAGTTAGGCAAATGTTAGAGGAAATGAAATACAAACAGAGATGAATTTCTTCCTTCTGATGTTTGATTTGCATTAGTTCCAAGTTATACTGTGTTCCTTTTAAAAGCTCTGTTCTTAATGTATGTAGTTTTTTCTTTTGAGATTGACAATGGACTTAAACTCACGTTTCTAGAAAAAAAAAAGAGCTTGGATGTGACCTGCGTTTCTTTGGTTTATCCAAATGGTGTATTCTTGAATATGTCTCTTTGGGCAGAAAATAGCCACCAAGGAGCTCCCTCCACTCAGAGCTAGGCATAGTGTGAAGGAGGATACAGAAGCTTCCATGGGTGGCTCCCCACTGCCCCGGCCATCTTTCTCCACCATCCTCTTCCTGCCTCCAGCAGGCTTGCACCAGACACTGCTCACTCTGCCCTCCCGCCCACTGTAGTGTGTGCCCCTTCTCCCTCTGTTTCAAGAACTTCATTCTCGTCAAAATGTCCTCCCCAGGACCTGTACTCTGCCCCTGGCTTTGTCTTATAATCCATTCTCTTTCTTCCATCTAAGACTGGAAACCGACTCCTCCTTACTCTTTCTCCTGGTCTGACCCCTACGTGACTCTGGTTTGGGCCTTGCTATACCTTACACTGTGCCAGAGGCACAACAGTAAGTATTTGTTGAATGAATGAATAGGCGAATGAATGAATTTAAGTAATTCTGATCATTTTTTAAAGATTTTATTTATTTGACAGAGAGAGCATGAACAGAGGGAAGGGCAGAGGGAAAGGGAGAAGCAGGCTCCCCACTGAGTAGGGAGCCTGACACGGGGCTCCATCGCAGGACCCTGAGATCATGACCTGGGCCGTAGGCAGATGCTTAATCGACTGAGCCACCCAGGCGCCCCAGTAATTCTGATAATGAAACAGCATGTCAGATCCTTTATTTATTATTTCTAAATCGCTTTAGTATGAACAATTTCAAATATACAGAAAAGTAAAGAAGTAGTATAAAGAACCTAATGTGCTCATCACCCAGCTTGTATAAGTTATCAACATGTAGCCACTCTGTTTTCATTTTTACCCTGTCTACCTTTTGTCGGGCCCTTTAACAGAGTGCAGTTCAGGCAAGCAAGTGCGTGATGGGAACACTTAAAAGGCCCCTATAGTATCTGTCCTTAATCATCCGAATTCATTTAGACCTTCTGCTTGCCCTTCTGTTACTCTTTGTTTGGAACGTTCCTGGATTCTTGTTTTGGCTTCTGTTTTTCTTTACTAGGGGTTCTTAATCCAGGTACACAGATTCCCAAAGAATCCATGGATAAAACCATCAATTATATCTCAACTTTAAAAAATCAAGCACCTGGGCACCTGGGTGGCTTAGTCAGTTGAGCGTCTGACTCTTGATTCCAGCTCAGGTCATAATCTGGGGTTCCTGGGATCAAGCCCTTCATTGGGCTCTGCACTCAGCAGGGAGTTTGCTTCTCTGCTTCTCTCTCCCTCTGTCCCTCTCCCCCTAGCCCCCACCATGCACGCGCACTCTCTCTATATATAAAATGAATTAATAAATCTTTAAAAAAAATTCAAGGGGTCAGTAAATTTGGGTAGAAACACAGCTTTGTTTTCACTAGCCTCTAACTGAAATTTAACATTTTCTTCTCTCATGAGTATAAGCAACTGAACCACAGTAGTACTCACAGTGCCTGCAACTTCGAAGCTAGTGGGATTTTTTTTTTTAATCAAATGACAGAAGTTGTAGAGATTTCAGAATACCTCTTATGTTCATCACTGCTTTGAAATTCTGGTAGCTATTATACCTACTACTAGATCTTATTATTTAATGTGTTAATAAAAACACATATATTACTATATCATGTAAAATATTATATGATTGTATAGCCTTATATTTGGTTTCCTTTTTAATCCATTGTGTTTTATTTTGTGCATGTGAAAACATTACCCTCAAAAGAAATCCATAGGTTTCACCAAACTGTTAAAGGGGTCTGTGGCACAAAAATGATCGGGAACCCCAGGTCTAGACACTTTGACTGATAATGTATTTGAACTCCCTGTTCTAACTTTGATTTGCTCTTTTCCTCCCCACCACCATTCCCCCACCCCTCTCCACCACGCTGTTTATTGCTTGTTTTCTGCCTGATGAACGCAGGAAGGAAGCACCTCTCCTTTAAATCCTGCCTGCAGGGCTGATTGCCCAGGGCCTGCTCCTTTTACTTTCCGCCAAAAGAAAAGCTTGAGCAACCTTGGCTGGCAACCCCAGAAAATGGATTCAGCCAATTTTCATTTACTAGCAATAGGAGGGCCTGATGGATGACTTTAATATATTTTAGTTTTCTACTGCTCAAGTAATTCTCATAATTCAGCTGGTTTCACATTATAATCTATTTTAGACCTTGGCTGTTGGGTAAATATTTAATCCCTGACTCTTCCATGGTTTTGGCAAGCACCCCAGGCCTTAGAATTATAAAAGAAGAAACGGGTTGGGTTGTGTGCCCCTCTACACTTTCTTTTATCAACGCTTCCCCTACCTTTTCTGTTCCTTTTTGACCTCCTTCCTCTTTGCACTCCGAGACAGTTTCATTTCTTCTGGGCCCAGATCTCTGCTAGGTTGGCCACAGGCAAATCTAGTGGACCTCGCAGTCTGACAGCCCCTGCACTGAATCTATAGGCCTGAGCTGTAGGAGCACAGCTCGAGTTGCGAAGGGAGGCCACCCCTGCCTCTCTGCGGGGAGGCTTTGTCTCATTCTTTGCCTCCGCTCCACCCAGCTGTCCCCATTTTCTCTACCCGCTATCACTCTTAGCCTTTAGGACAGTGACCAGACCTGGACAGCTACCACATGGGCTTGGTCACTCTGGAGGCGGGGCTTCCAGAGCAGGTACTGACATCTATTTCCTATAATGTTCAATTTCCAGTATCTACTCTCCAGTTGTCAGGTAATAGATAATTGCCATCTCTTCCATTTCTGAAGTCCCTGTGCCTACAAGAAAGTATCCTCTAAGTTCTTTTTATTATGTCTGAGGGATGCTGCTATAGATCATTCGCAGAGGAGAAAAGATTGGCATGCCCTGATTCTTCCCTTCTGCTAACAGCTCCTGTCAGTTTCCCAGGTAACTTTTCTCTTTAAAAGGGAATGTTCTTAAAAGAACCTAATAGCTGTGGTTTATAATGTCAAAACACCTTAAACTTACTGTTCTTTTCAGACCTTTAAATGCAAAATCAGGCATCAGAATCCTATAAAAATCGGAGGCAGACAGCTCAAGATGAATTCAAGCCCATCCTAATTTCCTTCATGTGTTAGCTTCCCTGCATCTCTCCACTTTTAATTTTCATACGTTGGTTTTGCATTTCTGCTAACCCCTCAGACTTGGGGAGTCTGTGTTTTGGGCTCTATACCAACTTGCATCTTGGCGTCCTCAAGACTCTGCATTTGGAATGTGCTCCTTGGCTCCATCCATGGTAACCCCGGGCAACAAACACATTGGCTCCACCTACAGTCCTTGGAACATCCTCTCCTGCCTAACACAAATGCTGAGCTCATTCACTTTCCAGGGCCCCCAGAGATCTCTCGTATAGAGTCATGGATCACGCATCCCACCTTGCAGCTCAGCAAAACAGCATCTGATGAGAATAAGGCAAAAGTTGAACCAGCACACTGAACTACCACCATCCTCGTGCAGAAACAAGATAGGCATTGCTGGCACCGTTCTCTCGGGCCTCCTGTTACGATGCCCTCGAGCTGCTTCTGCTTCTGTTATGGCTTCTCACTTCGAATATGAGCATTAACACAAATAAAGCCATTTCTTTTTTCTATTGTGCTAAAATACATATGATGCAAAGGTTGCCATTTTAACCATGTTAAGTGTACAAGTCACTGGCATTGATTATATTCACCGGGTGGTGCAACCATCACCACCCTCCATTTCTGAAATTTACATCACCCCAAACGGAAACTCTGTACCCACGAAGCAATAACTCTCCATTCTTCCCTCCTTCCTGTCCCCAGTTCCCCAGTAACCTCCTGTGTATTTTCTGTTTCTATGAATTTGTCTATTCAGGCTGTTTCATGTAAGTGGAATCCTATAACGTTTGTTCTTTGTGCCCGGCTTATTTCGCTCAGCATCATATTTTCCAGGCCATGCTGCTACAGCGTCTGTCAGTATTTACCACATTTTTTTTATCCATTCATCTGTTGATGGAAACTTGAGTTGTTTCTACCTTTTGGCTATTGTGAACACTGCTGCGTGAACACTGGTGTACAAGTACCTCTTGGAGTCCTTACTTTCAGTTCTTTTGCATATAGACCCAGAAGTAGAATTGCTGGATCATACAGTAACCCTATTTTTAACCTTTTGGGGAACCTCCAGATTGTTTTTCACAGTAACATCCCTGTCGGCAATGCATGAGGGAGCTGGGAGAGCCGAGATCTCTCTCCACGTTAGTCATACGACCCAGTCTCTGCTGCACATTAATCCTCGATAGTAGAGAAATATCCTGGCTCTTTAAAGGGTGAAGGCCCTGCCGAGAAGATAAGGCAATCGTGACAGGCCGTCTCGGGGAGTGACCTTGGACAGGAAGGAAGTACTTTTTTTGTGCTGCTACGTGTTCACCACAGCATGTGGCTGCTCTTGACTGTGACAACACGGAAGGCCGAGGCCGTCTGGAGGGAGTCAAGAATTTGCATCTAATGTGAGAGAAAGTGACCCTGGAATGAAAACCTTGCTGTGTCCCCACTTGTGCTGTACGAGGCAGCATCTCTCTCAGTTCCTCCACTGCCTAGGAAGGTTGAGGATCTCTTCTTCCTTTTCTTCTTGTACAATTCAGTGCAAAGTCACGGAGCAGTCTACTCTGGGCCAGGCCCCGCACTATACTGGGGACTGATCGGAAGGTGGAAGACTTGGCTCTTATTCTTGGGAGCATTTACCTCACAGTCTTTTCTCCTTGCTGCCTTGCCCTATTGCTTTATGGAAACATGAGTGGCTCAGTCTGTATTGGTTTCTGGGGGATATTGGAAGGAGCCTACTCAGGATTTTATGCTCAGGTTTCTATAGAGGAGATGAGCTTTGAGAAAGGTGCGCTGTAAGAAAGGTGTAGATTTGACTGAGGGAAATAGGGCATGCTCCCATAAGAATATCTTCCCTCTGCCAACCGCTGTATAGTTGTATCTTCTTGGATTGTTGGACTTTGATAGTGTGTTAATAAATAATAATAATAATAACGGTAATGATAAAAACAGTTCATAGTGGGCATTTACTTTTGGCGGGCACTGTACTTAGCATTTTACATGTATGAATTCATTAAATCTTTGCCTCAGTCGGGTGCCTGGGTGGCTCAGTGGGTTAAAGCCTCTGCTTTTGGCTCAGGTCATGATCTCAGGGTCCTGGGATCAAGGCTCGCTTCGGGCTTCCTGCTCAGCGGGGAGCCTGCTCCCCCCCCCCCCGCCTTCTGCCTGCCTCTCTGCCTCCTGTGATCTCTCTCCCTCTGTCAAATAAGTAAATAATAAAAAAAAAGCTTTAAAAAAAATCTTTGCCTCAATCATATGATGTGGGTGCTTTAATCATCCCCATTTTACAGATGAGGAAACAGAGGTGTAGAGTGATATGCTGGTTATGCTGTCTGGAGGTTTATGAAAATAAAGCAGCATCCTTGGAGATAGAGGTTTCTTTCCCTTTTGGGCGGTGCCAATCTAGTCACGCTCTGTCTGAACTGAGGTTACCCTTATTGCCTAAGAATGTCTGGCTACTGTGTTGCTCCTGGTGGCATGGATGGTGTCCCGAAGGCTGTCTGAATCGTCTTAAGAAACCATGCTGCTTCTGCCTTTACCAGGAACTGCCTCTGCTTTGGCGGCAGCGTGGCCCGACTGGTGAGGCTAATGTCAGGTCTATAACCACTTGTTATAACTGACTTAACTTCATTTGAGAGATCTAGGACATTATGATTTTAAAGCCATGGGTACTAACTCTGTAAACCCTGATTAACCAAGCAAATTTCCCCCAGTCGTGCTTTGGAACTTTTTACCTGTCAGATTTCTCTGACTAGTGAATTTGTTGACTGTTAATGTCGAGTTGTTTTTTATGTAACCATTGGCCAAAGGATATCTTTGAAAGCTTTTTTTTTTTTGGTTGGAGGGGGCTGAGCAACAAAGCAAAACATTCCTGAAATAGAACATTCCCTCTCTATTTTCCTCCTTTCTATTCTCTCTCTCCTCTTTTCTTTCATACAAAAGCCATCAGTCCCATGCTGTCACCAAAATACATAATCCTCCTTTTAAGTGGATAGAAAGAAACTGTCCCCTCTTCAGTTGCTATGAACAGTGAGATGAGTGGTGAGCTAGTTTTGCAAATTGTGCCAATTATATATATTTTAAAAAATCAGGTAAACTACTTTTAAAGCGGAACAAAAAAAATAATTTTATCAAATCCCTGCTGCTAGAAATATAGTAATGGTTGGCAAGTATGTCTATTTTTCTCACATGCAGAGCTGTCTGTGAAATGCTATCTTGTAGGCGATTAAAGAGTAAGAGTTTCTGCCTCCCACCAGAGGCTTAACCTCAGTCTATCCTGTTCTTCACAAAATCTCTTGAATTGCCTGTTCTGCTTCATTCTCATTGCCAAGGTGGTAGTGTGGGCTGCTGTGCCACCAGAGCTGCTTTGCCGCCAACAGTCTCCCAGCCCACTTCCATCTCATTTCAGCCTCTCTTGTACACCATTGCCAGATGCGTCTTCCTAAAGTCGTGTTTCCCAGATCGTGCTTTGGGGAACGTTAGCCCTGTTACATGTTCCCTGTTAAAGAGAGGATTTTGTGCCAATGCAAGTTTGAGGAACCAGGGAACATTCAGATCCCTCCTAAAGATTCACAGTGTACCTGGTTAGCATGTTAAAGGATCTGAGAAGTCCTGCAGTAAAAAAACATCTTTTTAACTTTCTTTAAGCCAACTTAATTGACCACAGGACTTCTTTGTCGTGTAACATCAATTAATATTACATACAACAACACTGTTGTAAAAAATGCTGCCTAAAGCATCATTTCGATCATGTCGCTTTCCCAGTTTTAAAATCTCCAGTGCTTCCCCACTTTCCCATGGGAGAGGACTATCCACCTTGTCAGTCTTATATCAAAGACCTTTGCAACCTGATCTTAGCTTAATCCAGTTCAGTTTCATCTCCTGCTGCTTCCCTACTTGGACCATTTTTCCCACAATTAGACTGGTTTGCTCATCATCCTATGCTGATCAACTATTAAGGTCCAGATGAGGACATAGGCCAAGAACAATTGATTTCAGCAGCAGTCATTTGTGAGTAGGTTATACTTGGAAGGGCCCGCAGCAGGAAGCTGGGAGTGGGACAACCTAAATAAGATGAAGTGGAGGTAGAGTCCGGGATGAGTAGGTGTGGGAATCCCTGTAGCCAAAAATGGCTTATAACTTAAGATATAATCATGAGCATGCAGTGCAAGGGCAGGTAGCCAGACACACGAACATCAGGACAGGGCAGATTTCAAAAGTAAGTGCCGAAAAAATGAAAAGAAGCAGTGGTAGGATCAAGTCAACTATTTTTCATCTGTAGAAACAGCTATGGTGCCTGCCAGGATGGGGTCAAAAGCGAAAGCATCCCGGGCGCCTGGGTGGCTCAGTCGATTAAGTCTCTGCCTTCATCTCAGGTCATGATCTCAGGGTCCTGGGTTCGGCACCTGCCCCTCTGCTCAGTGGGGAGTCTGCTTCTCCCTCTTCCTCTTCCCCCCATTTGTGCACGTGCTCTCTTAAATAAATAAGCAAATAATAAATAAATAAAAATCTTTAAAAAAAAAAAAAGGAAAGCATCCCTAAAGACGGTGTGTGTTGCGCGTGCGCATGAGCTCTCCTTTGTTTGAGGCAGTGATGATTGATATTCTTTGAGAATCTGATGGAAGTTATGAGGCTTCTCTTCAGAAAGATGCACATCTGCACAGAATTTTGCACAAAATTTTAGGGATGGACTCTGAAATCCCTGGGCCTAAGTTTAAAAAAAACCTTTTTATTTAATGTCTAAGGGAGAGAGAAGGTGAGAGAGCGAGAGGGTGAGAGAGAGAGAGAAAGAAAGAGAGAAAGGGAGAGGAAACTTTCTAAACAGAGATGCTACCAGGCCAGTCTCTTAGGTATATTTTTCTACGTTCTGTCTCCAAAGCAGCCCCAGTTATAAAAGCTAGCAGCGTGACAGTAGCCGAATTGTACTTCATTTCTGCTTATTGATTTACTCTGCTACCACTTCTAGAATTGATTCCGTGACCTGTTCTCTGTTATGCTTTTCCATGTCCCTGAGAAATCCATACTCTGTGACCTTTCGATCTGTGAAATACACACGTACACACTCACATACACATTCACAGTCGCACAGAGTTGCTTAGATACCGCCATGTCCACTTAGCATCCTGGAGAGAAGGCAACACATGAAACAAAACAAGAAATCAGCTCCCCAGGTGACTTGAAGGAGAGAGAGTGTTCTGTCCGGTAAGGACAGGGCAGGGTGTGAATGAAGTTGCTGTGCTAGGTGAGTGATTAGGGTGGTGAAACTTGCTTCAAGTAAGGAGTGTACTTAAGTGGTACTCCCATTAAAGTGCGAGGTTTGAATTTCTTACTACTATTCTCCCAAAGCAATGGTTATCAACCCTGAGTATGTATTAGAATCATTGAAAAGCTTTAAAAATATGCCCATATCCAGGCCCAAATCCCAAGGATTCTAATTTAATTGGTCTGAGGTGTAGTCTGAGCATAATTATATTTTATAAACTGTAAAACACTTAAAAATACTACTCTACATATTTTTAAACTAGCTCTTATAAACACATATAATGTATTCTCTAGCTATGGGTTTCCTTTGCTTAAAAAGATTTTATCTATTATCTATTTCTGTATCCTCTATCTATCTATCTATCTATCTATCTAATCATCTAGGGAAACTCTAAGTCTCACCTCTGGAAAAGCCTGCATTCTATCACAGACATGTATGGCCAGATTGCTCAGGCTTCCCCCCACTCCTTTTTGGTAGATATATTTTAGATTTTTCATTATGTATAAAAGTAGAACAGTATAAAGAACCCTTATGTTCCCATCACTCAGCTTAAATAATTATTAATTCATGGCCAATCTCGTTATATCTATATCCTCAAGACTCCCTGTGTACTTGTGTCTTAGTCTGTTTGGGCTGCTCTAGCAAAAATACGATAGAGTGGGTGGCTTAAACAACAAACATTTGTTCTTTACAGTTCTGGGGGCTGGGGAAGTCTGGGATCAGGGTGCTGGCAGGTTCTGTGTCTGGTGAGAGATGGCTGTCTTCTTACTGTGGCCTCACATGACAGAAGGGGCAAGGGAACTCTCTGTGGTCTCTCTTATAAGAGAGGGCTTCCCCTTCATGACCTCATTACCTCCCAGAGGCCCTACCTCCACGTACTATCACACTGGAGATTAAGTTTCAAGATATGAATTATGAATTTTGGGGGATACACATTCAGTCTATAGCAACATATATATATGTACGTGTATATATATATATATCCCTTCAGTTTTAATTCTTTTTTTTTAAGATTTTATTTATTTATTTGACACAGAGAGAGAAACTACAAGTAGGCAGAGAGGCAGGCAGAGAGACAGGGAGAGGAGGAAGCAGGCTCCCTGCTGAGCAGAGAGCCCGATGTGGGCCTCGATCCCAGGACGCTGAGATCATGACCTGAGCCGAAAGCAGAGGCTTTAACCCACTGAGCCACCCAGGTGCCCCAGTTTTAATTCTTTTTTAAAAAGATTTACTGATTTTTATTTTAGAGAGAAAGGGAGAGAGAGAGGGAGAGAGACAGAGCAGGGGCAAAGGGAGAGGGAAGGAATCCTCAAGCAGACTCCCCGCTGAGCATGGAGCCTGGTGCGGGACTTGATCTCAGGACCCTGAGATTATGACCTGAGGTGAAATCAAGAGTCAGATGCTTAACTGACTGAGCCACCCAGGTGCCCCTCAGTTCCATTCTTTTAAAAATAGGTTTCTTGAGGTATAATTTACCTTCTTTTACTGTAAGTGTCTATTAAGTTTTGAAAAGCTAATACAGTTGTATTACCATCACTATGATCAAGATATAGAACATTTGCATCACCCCAAAATGTTCCCTTATGCCCCTTTTTAGTAAGCAGTCACATGGTTGGATGTACCACAGTTTGTCCATTCACCCATTGAAGGACTTCGGGGTTATTACCAAATTTGACTATTACGAATAGAGCTGATGTAAACATTTGGGTATAGGTTTTTGTGGGAACATACATTTTAATTTCTTTTGGGTAAATATCTAGAAGTGGGGGGCCCCCTGGCTGGCTCAGTTGGTAGAGCATGCGACTCTTGACATTGGGGTTGTGAGTTCATGCCCCACATTGGGCATAGAGCTTACTTTAAAAAAAAAATCTAAAACTGGAATTTCTGGGTGACAGGAAGGTATTTAACTTTATAAAATTGTTATCCTTATAAGTACTTGATATTGTCAGAGTTTATTATCTTTATTATAGCCATTCTAATAGGCATGTGGTTTTAATTTGTATTTCTTTAATAACTAATTATGTTGAGCATCTTTTTAAAATAAGATTTATTTATTTATTTGTCAGAGAGAGAAAGAGAGAGCAAGAGTTAGAGAGCACAAGCAGGGGGAACAGCAGGCAGAGGGAGAAAAGCAGGCTCCACACTGAGCAGGGAACCTGATACGGACTCCATCCCAGGACCCTGGGATCATGACCTGAACCTAGGGCAGACACTTAACTGACTGAGCCACCCAGGTGTCCCTGTTGAACATCTCTGATGTGCTTATTTGCCATCTGTACTGGGGTGAATAGTGTCCCCTCTAAATTCTTGTTCACCTGGAACTTGTGAATGTCGCCTTACTTGGAAATAGGGTCTTTGCAGATATAATGAAGTTAGGATAAGGTCATACTGGATTAGGGTGGGCCCTTGTATAATGACTAATGTCTTTATAAGAAGGGAAAAATTTGGACACATATAGTAGTCTCCCCTTATCTGTGCGGGATGTGTTCCAAGAGCTCCAGGGATGCCTGAAACCATGGATAGTAAAAAACCCTCATATATGCTATATTTTTTCCTATAGGTGCACACCTATGATAAAGTTTAATTTATAAATTAGGCACAGTAAGGGATTAACAGCAACAATAATAAAATAGAGCAATTATAACGGTATACTGTAAAAAAAGTTATGTAAATGTGTTCTCTTTCTCTCTCAAAATATCTTGCTGTCCTGTACTCTCCCTTCTTCTTGTGATGATGGGAGATGATAAAATGTCTACATGATGAGATGAAGTGAGGGGAATGATGTAGGCTTGTGACGTAGCGTTAGGCTACTACTGACTTTTTGACGCTGTGTCAGAAGGAGGATCATCTGCTTCTGGATTGTGGTTGACCAGGGGTAACTGAAACTGTGGAAAGCAAAACCACGGATAAGGGGGAGACTGCTTGTACATACACAGAGGGAAGACAGTCACGTAAAGATGGAGGCAGAGATTGGAGTTATGCTGCCACAGCCAAGGTGAGCCAAGAATTGCTGGCGACCACCAGAACCTGGGAAGAGGCAAGGAAGGATCCTTTCCTAGAGCCTTCTGAGAGAGCATGGACCAGCAGACATCTTGAATTTTGGACTCCTAGCTTCAAAAGTTATGAGAGAATAAATTTATGTTATTTAAGCCACCGAGTTTGTGTTGCTTTGTTACGACAGCTCTGGAATAGTAATAAACCATCTGTATATTCTCTGGTGAAATGTCTGTTCATGTCTTTTGGCCATTTAAAAATCAGATTGTTTAAAAAAAATGAAAAAGTAAAAAATTGGATTTTTTTTCTTATTGTTCATAGTTTTGTTCAACACTCTACTTTTGGATAACAGGGAAACCTGTACATCTGATTTAGTCTTTAATATAATCAAATATTCATTCATATATAAATTTCCAGTTGTCTCATAAATGTCATATTTTGTTTCTGGTTTTTGTTTGAATGCAAATAAGGTCCATACATGATAATTGGTTGGTAAGTCTCTTGTAGTCTTTTTATTTTTTATTTTTTTTAAGATTTTTATTTATTTATTTGACAGAGAGAGATCACAAGTAGGCAGAGAGGCAGGCAGAGAAAGAGGGGGAAGCAGGCTCCCTGCTGAGCAGAGAGCCTGATGTGGGGCTCGATCCCAGGACCCTGAGATCATGACCTGAGCTGAAGGCAGAGGCTTTAACCCACTGAGCCACCCAGGCGCCCTCTTGTATTCTTTTTAATTTTATAGGTTCCTCTCATATCTTTTTTTCTAAAGATTTTATTTATTTATCTGTCAGAGAGAGAGACAGACCTCTCATGTCTTTTTATTCCTTGCAATTTATCTGTTGGAGAAACTGGGTTCTTTGTCCAGTAGCATTTTCCACAGCCAGATTCTGCTGAAAGTTTTCCCATGGTATTGTTTAACATGTTCCTCTGTCTTCTGTATTTCCTGAAATTTGTAGTTGGATCTAAATGCGTACTCAGGTGCAGGTTAATTTATTTTTAGCAACTTCAATTATGAAATACTCATATCAAGCCATAAGCAATATGATTGCAAAAGAGCCCTCTATACATTTCATCAGTTCTAGTATTGTAATTACAACCCAACAACCCATGAATGTATAGAAACAGGCATTACAAGGAGCAAAAACTCTCACTCATTCATTTTGTAGGTGAGCCATGTGCAACTCTTGAACAATAGTGCTCACTTCACTGCATCTGTGCACTTTTCACTCATCTTGAGTGAATGACGGGGTGACTTAAGCTCAAATGCAGCATATAAACATTTTCTTGCCCAAAAAGCATGAGTTAAAAACAAAATATTTGCATCATTTACTATTCAACACCATAAAAAATTGCCTTAACACAGCTCTTTCTCACTATATTGAGCAAGCTAATAGGGCATCTTAGGGCGTGGTAGAGACTCTCTTATCACAGATAACTCACAGGTTAAAATCTTTAAATAAAACCACCATGTATGCTTCACCAGCTTTCTGAAGTAGACTATGGCTGCACTCAGGAAGCTCAAATCTATTTTGAAATCCTGGATAATTTCCCTTACCAGCTTCTGGAAGGAAAGCTTTTGGATTGGAAGCTCTATTGATTTCCAGCTTGTACGAAAAGACTTTTTAAGTCTCTGTATGCCTTAGTGACCAGCTATTTTCGTGGGGGTTTTCTAATCAGTGGATTTGTGAACACAGTGCTTTGTATCAACCATTTCCTTTAACCTAACACCAAAGTCTTGGGTTGCTTCCGTGTCTGTCTCTGATACTGTACCATTCATATGCTCTAGTAACCAAGCTAAGAAAAAAAAGTCGCTCTTAATTCCCACCAACAATGTAAGAGGGTTCCCCTTTCTCCACAACTTCTCCAACATTTGTTGTTTCTTGCCTCGTTGATTTTTGCCATTCTAACTGGTGTAAAGTGGTATCTCAGTGTGGTTTTTTTTTTAAATTTTATTTTTATTCTTTGCCCAAGGGGTACAGGTCTGTGAATCATCAGGCTTACATCTTTCACAGCACTCACCAAAGCACAAAGCCTCCCCAATGTCCATAACCCATCCACCCTATCCCTACCCTCCCACCCCCCAGTAACCCTCAGTTTGTTTTGTGAGATTCGAAGTCTCTTATGGTTTGTCTCCTTCCCCATCCCATCTTGTTTCATTATTTTTCCCTCCCTACCCCCACGACCCCCACCCTACCCCTCCAGTTCCTCATATCAGAGAGATCATATGATAATTGTCTTTCTCTGATTGACTTATTTCGCTCAGCATAATACCCTCCAGTTCCATCCATGTCGTTGCAAACGGCTCAGTGTGGTTTTGATTTGAATTTCCTGATGGCTAATGATGATGAACACTTTTTCATGTGTCTGTTAGTCATTTGTATGTCTTCTTTGGAGAAGTGTTTGCTCATGTCTTCTGCCCATTTTTTGACTTGATGATTTGTTTTTTGGGTGTTGAGTTTGAGAAGTTCTTTACAGATCTTGGATATCAGCCCTTTGTCTGTAGTGTCATTTGCAAACATCTTCTCCCATTCTGTGGGTTGCCTCTCTATTTTATCGACTGTTTCCTTTGCAGAAGCTTTTTATCTTGATGAAGTCCCAAAAGGTCATTTTTGCTTTTGTTTCCCTTGCCTTTGGGGACGTGTCTTGAAAGAAGTTGCTATGGCTGATGTCGAAGAGGTTACTGCCTATGTTCTCCTCTAGGATTTTGATAGATTCCTGCCTCACGTGGAGGTCTTTCATCCATTTAGAATTTATCTTTGTGTTGGTGCAGCCACTCTGGAAAACAGTGTGGAGGTTCCTCAAAAAATTAGAAATAGAACTACCCGATGACCCAGCAATTGCACTACTGGGTATTTACCCAAGATACAGATGTAGTGAAAAGAAGGGCCATATGTACCCCAATGTTCATATCAGCAATGTCCACAATCACCAAACTGTGGAAAGAGCTGAGATGCCCTTCAACAGACGAATGGATAAAGAAGATGTGGTCTTTGTACACAATGGAATATTACTCAGCCATCAGGAAGGATGAATACCCAACTTTTGTGTCAACATGGATGGAACTGGAGGAGATTATCCTGAGTGAAATAAGCAAACAGAGAAAGTCAATTATCATATGGTTTCACTTATTTGTGGAACATAAGGAATAACATGGAGGACATTAGGAAAAGGAAGGGAAAAATGAAGGGGGAGAAATCAGAGTGGGAGACGAACCATGAGAGACTATGGACTCTGTGAAACAAACTGAGGGTCTTAGAAGGGAGCGGGGGTGGGGGGATGGGTGAGCCTGGTGATGGGTATTAAGGAGGGCACGGATTGCATAGAGCACTGGGTGTTATATGCAAACGATGAATCATGGAACACTACATCAAAAAATAATGAAGTACTTTATGGTGACTAACATAACATATTAAAAAAAAAAGTTGCTCTTCAACCAATACCTAACATTTCCACTCTTAGAATCAATGTCTTTTTTAAAAGTTTTTTTATGTCTTTATATGGGTGCACACACAAATAGTGTATGTGTGTGTAAGCATGTGCATATGTACACACACAGATACATATGTAATTTAAATACCTTTAAAAATGAATAAGGACTTTTAAAATATAACCACAATGATGTTATCACTTCTAACAAAATGAACAATAATGCATTAATATCATCTAATACCCAGCCCATATTCAGATTCCCCTGGTTTTCTCAAAAAATGGTTATTTTGAGTCAAGTTCCAAACAAGAGCCACACAATTAATTTTATGACCATGTTTCTTAAGTCTGTTTTTATTCTACAATAATTTCCCCTCTTTCTTTTCTTCCCATGTATAATGGGCTGAATGTTTATGTTCCCCCACAAAATTCATATGTTGAAATCCTAGCCCCCCATGTGATGGTATGAGGATGCGGGGCCTTTGGGAGGTGAATGGGTCCTGAGGTTGGAGCCCTCATGAATGGGATTAGTGCCCTTATAATAGGGACCTCAAAGAGCTCTCTTGCCCCTTCCACTAGGTGAGGACACTGCAAGACGATGGCTGTCTGCAACCAGGGGGAAGGCCTTCACCAAGAACCCAACCATGCTGATGCCTTGATCTTGGACTTCCACCCTCTAGAGCTGTGAGAAATAAGTTCCTGTTGTTTATAAGCCACCCATTCTATTATATTCTGTTAGAGCAGCCTGAACTGAGTAAGACACCATGCTATTGGAGAAATTGGGCCATTTGTTTCTCACAGTGCCCCACTTTCTGCATTTGGCTGATTAACTCCTTTGGTACCGTTTAACTTGTTCCTCTATCTGTTTTATTTCCTATACTGGTGTTTAGATTTAGACTAGAAGATTTCTTTGTTTCAGGTTCGCTGCTTTTGGCAAAAATGTTTTGTAAGTGGTGCTGTGTGCATTCCATTGCATCAAGTAGAAGGCACATTATATCTGGTTGTCTCACTTTTAGTGATGAAATTTATTTTGTGGTGAGATGGTGTTGGCCTGTTCCTTGTTAAACTTTTAGCTAATAGGTTTAGCATTCTTGGATGATTTTTGCCTAAATCCATTAGTTCATTAGGAGTTGCAAAGTGGTGATTTGATAATCCTCTTGTTCCTTTTGCATTGATTAGTGGAATTCTCCATAATGAAGAACTTTTCTTATTAACTTTTTTGTGACCCTGAAGTACTGTTTGACCAGGAAATGAAGAATCAGTGCTTAATTCTTTACCTTTATTAAATTTTAATATAATGAGTTGTTGCTCTAGAAACTTCCAATGGTGATCAATGAGTTTTTTTCCTTGAGTGTCCTAATGAATTTATAGAATTTTATATATTATGTGTTTCAGTTAACCACAGTCATTTTTTTAAATGCTCAATTTGATAACTTTTGGCCAGGAGAAGCCCCTTTAAGTCAGTTCCTGAGTCTTTTGATGTAGCCTCAGTAGTCTTTGATAGTGTCCTTGCTTTTTGGTATGACAACATGCCCGAAGGCTTATCTCGAACATTCCCTACCCTACACCTGGAATCAGCCATTTGTCCAGGGAGCCATGGATCCTTTTAATGGGAAATGTAATGAGCATACGTCATTTTGTTTACTTTTGAAATAGACTTTATTTGTTAGAGCAATCTGGGGCTTCCAGAAAAATTGAGCCAAAAGTATAGGGAATTCCCATGTAGCTCTTCTTCCCCTCTTCCACAGTTTCCCCTATTGACATCTTGCATTAGTTGGGTACATTTGTTACAACTGAGAAATCAATATTGATACATATTATTACTAAAGTCCATAGTTTACATTAGGGCTTACTCTGTGTTGTATAGCTCTATACATTTTGAAAAATTTATATTTCATGTGTACACCATTATAGTATCATACAGAATATTTTCACTGCCCTAAAAATGCCCTTTGCTCCACCTTTTCATCTCTTTCCCCCACCTCCCTGAACTCCTGGTAAGCATTGATGTTTTCACTACTGCCGTAGTTTTGTCCACAAATATTTTCAAAAAGTTCTATCAGATGAAGGAAGTTCCTAAAAGACGAAAAGTGAGGATGAGGGCGCCTGGGTGGCTCAGTGGGTTAAAGCCTCTGCTTTCGGCTCAGGTCATGATCTCAGCGTCCTGGGATCGAGGCCCGCATCGGGCTCTCTGCTCAGCAGGGAGCCTGCTTCCTCCTCTCCCTGTCTCTCTGCCTGCCTCTCTGCCTACTTGTAATCTCTCTCTCTGTGTCAAATAAATAAATAAAATCTTAAAAAAAAAAAAAAAGAAACGTGAGGATGAAATGCTACCCAGAGGAGACAACTGAAAGACCCAAGTCCCTGCAGAGGCAAGAGCAGATGGAGTCTAGAAGCGATTAGCTCTGATAGAAGCAGCTATAGTCAAGAAGAATGTGGATAAGAGTTAAGATCAGAGGACAGCTGAGCCTGGGAGGAATTTCTACTACCACCCACGCAGAATTTCTACTACCACCTCCAGGTGTTGAATGGGGCACAGATCCCAGACACTCTCAGAACCTGCCTCTTGCACCTTTGTGTACCCAGGCTCGGGGGACCTTCTCTCCTTTTCCCTCAGAGTCCTCTCCTTTCCTCCACTCTTGGAGTCCCCAACTCTTAGTCCAGTTCTACTACTTATCTCTAGGATAGCTGTGAAGCCTACATGAGATAATACATATAATGTGCCTTACACACAGCAAACAGTAATAATCAGTTGTCCTTGTTGTCGTTATTGAATTAAGGCCCCAGAACTTTCACATCTCGAGGTCCTTCACCCTTTCATCTGCTCTTGGGTCTAATTAGTACCAGGGCTTGCAGGATTTTAATTAGCATTAATCTGTGTGATGAGGCCTCACCCAATTCCCTTACTTATATTTATCTCTGTACAGTAACCCATATTTGAGGACCCTTTTGCTTAGGGCCCAGGACAAATGACCACTGCCTTCCTCCTACCCTCCAAGTTTTGCAAAGGACCTTCAGAGTCCCGAATGCCTTGTCCATGGTGAGAGTGTAGGTGAAACTTCTCTTTTACATGAAATAGGTCAATGAGGCAGCCAGCTTGGCCGTGTCAGCTATAAAGCAGCCTCACAATTGGCTGAGTTGTATTTGAAAGGCTGTCCTTTGGGTATGTGTATGGACAAAGTTATGAGTATTCTCGCACCCTCTGGAACTTCTCCATTCCAAATATGTACTCCATCCCTCAAGATCATCCAGCAGGCTGAAGATGTGGGAGTGTGGATACTTGTCCCTTTACCATCACTTATTTAGGCCTTGAGCATGGGGTAAAACTAGGGAAAAACTAGAATTTTCTGGAATTTTTTTTCTGTCTCTGAGAAAGAATAACTTGCTTTGAGGAGATCTAGGCTGATGGTACAATTTTAGCCCCTTGGGAAACGATGGATGAACATGCAGTCTTGAGAGTTTGCCTAATAGAGAAGACATGGAAATATCAGACATCATGAGTCCAGATAGGGTGGGCTGTGCTGCTACTATTGCCACAGACCACAGGCTGTGTGGACAGAAGTCAGCCAAGATGAAACCTACTGCTCTTCAGAACTCCAGGTCCAGACCTAGAACCAAACCTTTAGCAGATACCAACATAGGAAATAAAGAATAACTGTTCTGCCTGTTTCCCTACCTGGGTGCCTCAGATTTTCAAAGGCAAGGTCTAGGTCATCTAAGTCCTGGCTGGCAATGCTGAGGTGCTCCCATGAAAGTACTGTGTACATACAATGCCTCTGGGACTGTTTCTGGAAGGGTGGGGTTTTTTGCCCGCAGGGCCAATCTTTGCTAACCACTTAATAGGCTGATGCCATCAGCCTATAGGCGGTCGCTTTCTCCCTGAGCTCCTATGATAACTAGGATTGGGAATGACAGAGTTGCTGTGAACTCCTTCAGGAGGTGTCTCTAGCACAAGTAGCTCATGGAATGATGTTTAGGTCTGGCCAGTGAAAGCTTGGCCAAGCTGGGTAGAAGGGTCATTTTGGAGGGAAGCATCTGAGTAAGAGCATGTTGAACTCCAGGTCAAGCTGGATAGGTGATGCCCAAAGTGTTAGTGAGGTAGAGATCCAAAGTTAGGACTCCATTACTGGCCTCAGTGTGATGAGCTTCTAGGTCTATAAGCTCTCCAGATTAGAGATTATGTGTTGCTCCAAACTAGAGAGGAATTAGAGCTAAAGGCTGAGGGATGAGGCTACCAAGATTTAGAAATCTGCAGGGGAGGAGGCTAGATAGGCTTGAACCTAATCTCTTCAGGCATTCTTCCAAGAAGCATTTAAATGGCCCAACTAGCATCCTGAAATCTAGACCCCTTTCTGTTACCACCCCTCCTCCCTTCTCTGGGCAACTAGTTATTTAATAATTAACAATGGGTTAATTGCTTGGAAATGTTTACCTGATGGATCCTCGATTTAAACTTGCTTCCAGGTAAGGAAGGTCAGAAGCCTACCTTCTGGGGGAGGGTCAGAAGCCTACAAGGCATAGTTGGTTGCAAAATGGGAATTAGGTGGAGAAGGGATCTATCTTGATGATGATGATTGTGATGATGATGATGATGATTTTAGGAATCTCTACACCCAACGTAGGGCTCAAACTCACGACCCCAAGATCAAGAGTCTCATACTCCTCCAACTGAACCAGCCAGGTGCCTCAGAATCCATCTAGATTAATCTCCAATTAGGTAGACTTGTGAAGAGGGCTAAGAACATCATTGTTCAGCATCTTCAGGAAGCCACTTATTTTAATCTATCTTCGGTAGCTACCTATTAATTAAGTGGAAATAAAGAGGAGAATAATTGGAGATGGATTTGCCCAGACTATCTTGTGCCTTGTAGAGTCAATATTTTTGGCTATTAATGAGATCTTGGATAAAAGGAAGTAGGTGCAAAGGGAGACAACCAGCTAGAGGTATTGCCTGGCTAAGAGCAATATGATGGGCTAGATGGACTCAGAGTATTCTCCCTTTTCTCCTAATTTGTTCAATAATCCTTTCCTCTGGGCTCAATACAATACAATACTCACGCCTCGATTATTCAGAGAATTATATGAATTTAAGGCACATAAAGCACTGAGTGTAATGCCTAACAAATAAAGGGTACTCAACAACGAGTATTTGTTTTTTTTTTTTTCATGCTTTCTCATACCAGGAGTCTACTGTGGTGGAAAATCCCAATTGCTCTGATTTTTTTTTTACACCTCATGGTACTGTCCCTTTAATGAGATTTATTATTATCTGATTTGCTGTGCCACATCCACAAGCATGCGTAACACCCCAGATTATTTTTCTTCACACAAACATCTACTTCTGTATAAAGTAGAAAAAGATGGTGGTAAAAAACTTCTTCTTCAAGGTCCAACAATTGTGTCCCAAACACCACTGTATGAACACCTTCCGGAAAGTGGTCTATTTTCTGTTCCTAGAATTGCTGCTCTTCTTCTCTTCAATCTCCTGTAGAATTTGTAGGTATCTGGGTGAATTTCTGGGACCTGATGATAATCGGTCTCCTACTCCTCTGCCATCTTGCCGCTTCCCGCTCTGATTTTTTTTAATACATATTTCTTCTGATAAGGCTGCTACCAGTGGAGGCTTGATGAAGCCCTGGGCTTTACTTAGGGCCGTGGCCTGGCCTTGTCTTTGACAAGCCCATCTCTACTTTTTCCAATGTGGTATAATAATTTTTAGTGTGGGCTCTGGAGTTAGATCTGGTCTAGAATCCCAGCTCAACTATTTCCTGGATGTATAACTTTGGGCAAATCATTTAACCCTTCTATGTCTCAATTTCCTCATCTATAAAATAATAATAATATTGTTACCTCATAGGGATTGTTGGGAGGACTCAATGAGTTGTTGCATGTAAAGCACTCTGAACAATGTCTGACACCGGATGCCTGGGTAGCTCAGTCAGTTAAGCATCTGCCTTCTGCTCAGGTCATGATCCCAGGGTTCTGGGATCGGGTCCCACGTTGGGCTCCTTGCTCAGCAGGGAGCCTGCTTCTCCCTCTGCCTGCTGCTCCACCTGCTTGTGCTCTCTCTCTGTCTCTCTCTGAAAAATAATTAAATAAAATATTTTTTAAAATGTCTGATACATGGTAAGTGCTCAGAAAGTGGTAGCCGTATTGTTATCTATATTCTTTTCTTTATCCTCACTCCCATTCTCTCAGTGACCTGAGAGGTGTCAAGAGTTCTATAAGCAGACACTAAATGGTTTAAGTGCCCCCTCTTTCACTACCATAAAACCAAAGTCACCATTAACTAGTGACAGGTTATGAGTTTAAAGCTATGCTATTTTATTTTTATTTATTTATTTATATTTTATTTTATTTTTTAAAGATTTTATTTTTATTATTTATTATTAGAGAGAGGAAGAAAGGGAGAGAGCATGAGAGGAGGAAGGAGAGGGAGAAGCAGATTTCCTGCTGAGCAGGGAGCCCAATGTGGGACTCGATTCTGGGATCCAGGATCACGACCTGAGTTGAAGGGAGTGACTTAATCAACTAAGCCACCCAGGTGCCCCATTTATGTATTTTTAAAGATTTTATTTATTTGAGATAGGGAGTGTGAACAGGGGGAGCAGCAGAGGGAGAGGGAGACAAGCAGACTCCCTGCTGAGCGGCAAGCCCTACTCGGGGCTTGATCCCAGGACACTGAGATCATGACCTGAGCCAAAGGCAGACACTTAACTGAGCCACCAAGGTGCCCCTAAGCTGTGCCATTTTAAAACATGGCTCTCACATTTTTGACACTTCTTCCATTGAGAGGTGATGTCTAGTCCCCTCCCCTTGAATCTGGGTTCTGTGAATGCTTGGCTAATAGAATATGGCAGAAGTGGCACTGTGCCAGTTTCTGGGCCTGTGTATTAAGAAACTGGCAGATTCTTCTTCCTGTCTCTAGGGATGTTTATTCTTGGAATCCAGTCACATGCTATGGGGAAGGCCAAACAGCCCATGGAGAGGCTCCTGTGGAGAGGAACTGGGGCTCCTGGCCCTCAGCTCTGGCTAAGCTCTCAGATGACAGTCAGCACCAATTTGCCAGTCGATGTGAGTGAGCCATCTTGGACATAGATCCTCCAGCTCCCAGTTGAGCTACCCTGGCTGATACCACAAGAAGCAAAGATCAACCCACCTTGCCAAACCTTGTCAATTGTTGTGACCAGTAGGAATGTTGTATTAAGCCACCAAGACTGGGGTGGTTTGTTATATAGCAAAGGATTATCAGAACACAGATTATGGGCAGCTGGCCAATAGGTGGGAGAGATCTTTTGGGGCAGGCTGTTCCATGAATTGTGAGCTATATCTTGCAAGAATTGTGAGCTGTATCTTGCACTGGTTTCACTATATGTATGACTAGCCTTTGGCTGAATTATGGAATGGAATTGTTCTGGGATGTGGTTATTAAGTTTAATGCTTCAGCCTTGAAAAATAAACCACAAACACAAAATGTTTCTGACCAAAATTGTTGGACAGCATTGCACTAAATATTGACCTTCTCCCTGCCAAATCTATTCCTCCTCCATACCCCGTATCTCAGAAATGATGTCATGTCCCACCCAATTACTCAAGTAAAACACATAGGGATCATGCATGAATCCTCCCTTTCCCTGACCCCTCAATCCAGTTCATTAGAGAGTGCTGCTGTTGGTTCTATTCTCAAAATGTATCCTAAATCTGTTCACTTTTCTCCATCCCCACCATCACTACTCTAGGCCAAAGTATCATTTTGTCTTACTTGGACTAACCTGTATAGGACACAAACTGTTCTCCTTCTCAGATTCTTTTCCAAGGTTCTGCCCACCTTCCAAACCATGCTGTTGCCATTCCATGTTTTGGCCTCCCTCCTGAACTTTCAGAGCTACAGGGTAGTCTAAATTGAAGCCCTGCAGCTGCTTGACTCTCATGTCCTATACCCTGAGTCTGTGAGTGCCAAGGTATCACTCCACTTCCACACTTGGGGAAAATGCTATACTATGGATATGGGGTCAGGCTTTGTGAGAAGCTGCCAAGGGGCCAGATGATGAAACTTGGGAGGGGGACTCAGCACCTTGCAGTATGAAACTTGACTAGTGGAAATGAGGAGGCATGAGGGTTCCCAGCAGATCAATTTTTCCGATTTTCTCCCTTTGTGTCCCAACTCTGAAACGTGGATGTGCCTTTTCTTTTCAACCTTTTGGAACAAACATACCTGCAATTGACCTGCAGCTTGTGACGCAATGTCCGGTGAGACCATGCACTGCATCACATTGTCCTACATCATTCCTTGCCTTACTTACCCTTTCCCCTCATCCGTGTTGCCTTAGGCTTGCACAACTCCCAAGTAGTACTTGAATTCCTGGCTCAGGCTGTTTTAGAAAAACCTGGCTGAGACATTTGGTGTTAGAAGTGGTTCTAGAAAACAGACTATCAGGATGGTGTTTTGGAGTTGGACCGTTGACCCATCTGAAAGCAGTAGGGATGCTGTGGGTGACGTCAAGTGTATGGAAATGACCCCTGATATGAAGTGCCATTGCAATTACTTGAGCTTTCACCTGTGGTATGTGGTATTTTATTGGTATAACGTGGAGGGGCAGGGCAAGATATGGGAGGTCAAGTGGCTGTGGCACTTAATCGATATACAAACAATGTTATTTATAAGGATCTGCTTTTGACTGCAGTAGAAACTCTGCCTCTGTGGCAAATTGAATGGAGATCATTATGTTGTGCAGTTGCAGGACAGATTGGACTAAAAATCAGGCTCAGGACCTGATTGAATGGGTGGCCGAGATGCAAAAAAGATGAAATATACAACCTTGTAGGGTCTGTTTTTTCAAAATCAGATAGGAATCGAGTTGAACATAGAGATCTGGGATGGTTATTTAGGTGGGTGAATCCAAGTATTATGAGCGCTTCAGTTTCCCCTAGACTTCTCTTGGTGGCAGAAGCATCCCCTTTTCCCTTGCCAGAGGAGAATAACTTCCCTTTTCATGGAAACCATGCTATGATTTCACCTGAAGCAGTTGCCTTGTGAGATGACATTTTTTCCCAAGATGTGCCCCACCATCCTCATTGCCTCCAGGTCACTAACCAGAATCATGTCTCAGCACAGCTTGGATAGAGAAGTACACATCCTGCTCTGGAAATTTTTTATGCTCATTAATAGGGAAAATCCAAAGCCATTCACAACCTCAAAAACATTATTTGCATGCAAGAAGCCAGATACACACAAAAATACAGACTGCATGGTTCCATTCAAATGATTTCCAAGAACAGACAAGACAAATCCATGGAGATAGAAATCAGAAAGTGATTGCCTCTGGTTGGGCATCAGGGGATTAACCGGAAAGTAAAGGAGGAAACTTTCTGGGGTGATGGAAATGTTGCATATCTTGTTTCGAGTGGTAGTTACATGGGTGTGAACAGCTGTCAAAACTAGTCTCCTGGATGGCTCAGTCGGTTAAACATCCAATTCTTGATTTTGGCTCTGGTCGTGATCTCAGAGTTGTGAGATCAAGCCCTGTGACAGGTTACGTGCTCAGCATGGAGCCTGCTTAAGATTCTCCCTCTCTCCCACTCCCCTTGCCCCCTCCCTTTCTAAAAAAACCCCAACAACTACGGTCTCTATTCTTTGTATGTAAATTATTTGTCAATAAAAAATTAAACAGTTTACTCTTATATGGCAAGGACACGCTCACTGTCTTACCTTGGAGCTATTTTAACTCCCTCATGCTTTCTTTCTTTTTTTTTAATAAAGATTTTATTTACTTATTTTTCAGAAAGAGAGAGAGCACAAGCAGGGGGAGCAGCAGGCAGAGAAGCAGGCTCCCCACTGAGCTAGGAGCCCAATGTGGGGCTCGATCCCAGGACCCTGGGATCATGACCTGAGCTGAAGGCAGCTGCTTAACTGACTCAGCCAGCCAGGTGTGCCATCTCTCATGGTTTCTATAATAATATTGCATATAGGAAACTTAAACATCCTCACACTCTGCAGAATATCGCACTAGCCCACTTCATTGAAGAATATATTTGCATCATGAATTTCTATAGATATGGGGGTCTGGGGCAGAATATCCTCTCTAAGGTAAAGGACAAAATACTGTACTTTGCACCCTACCACTAAGAAAGTGGCACAGCACTGGTAGATCTTTGGGGATTTGGGATATGACACATGGGAACACTGCTGTGACCTGTTTATCGGATAACCTAGAAGGCTGCCAGTTTCAAGTGAGGCCCAGGGCAAGAGAGGGCTCTGCAGCAGGTCTAGCCCACATTATAAGCTGTGCTGCCTCCTGGGTGATGTGATTTCTCAGATCCAGTGGTGCTAGATTAATAAGTCTCTGGCCAACTCCTAGGAAAGTCACAGTGTAAATCTATTTGGTTCTAGAGCAAGGCCAAGCCCTTGGTGGCAAAGAACTGTTCTTTTAAATCCACCTCCCATCACCCTAATAGTACAAGCAATCAGGTTTACCCAGGTCCCCCATAAGCAGGTGATTAAGGAAACTTTCTCTGGAGAAACTGACCAACTCAGTGATGTTAACACTTAAGGGAACCTACCAAAACATGCCAGAAGGCCACATATCTCTTCAAACGTGCAGCCCACCATTTGGCAATCTCTGCCTGCGCACAGAGATTCCATTCACCATTTAGAAGTTCAATTTATTTTTTTAAAGTTTTTATTTAAATTGCATTTAAACTTTTTTTTAAATTTTATTTATTTATTTGACACAGAGAGAGAGATTACAAGTTACTAGGCAGAGAGGCAGGGAGAGGAGGAAGCAGGCTCCCTGCTGAGCAGAGAGCCCGATGCGGGCCTCAATCCCAGGACGCTGAGATCATGACCTGAGCCAAAAGCAGAGGCTTTAACACACTGAGCCACCCAGGCGCCCTAAATTGCATTTAGTTAACATACAGTGTGATACTAGTTTCAGGTGTACAATATAATCATTCAGCACTTACATACAACACCCGATGCTTATCAGAAGTGCACTCCTTTTTTTTAATTTCCTCAGGTTTTATTTTATTTTTTTAAGTTTTAATTTAAATTCCAGTTAGTTAACATACAGTGTAATATTAGTTTCATGTGTAAAATATGGTGATTCAGCACTTCAATTTAAAATTAAATGAGCAACCAAGAAGCAAATAAAAAGAGCAAGAGATAACTCAAAAACTTCAGAAAGCTTCCAAGAGAATCTCACACTCTTAGAGCGGTAAGATATTCTATCCACTAAACTCAAAGAGGATGCTGTATAAAGGGAACAGAGAACAAGTGACTTTGGAACTCATTCTAGAACACAATTTTGGTTTTTGTCTTCTAGTCGTACACACCATGGTGGAAGGTAAGAGCTGTGAACCTGAGTACCATACCGAAAAGAGGGGATGCAAGTGCCAAAATGTGGACTGAATATTATATGAAAATACGTTCCTACATTTTCTCACATGATAAACAACCCATGTTGTTTCATTTTCTTTAAATTGTATAAGAAAGAGTATGACTTGTCAGCCAGACATAGAGCTTAAGGCCTTCTCAGCTGTCTTTCTCAACATGAGTGTGACCTAGATTCCCGGGAGTATGTGGAAGCTTTTCAAAGCCTTTATTCTCCAAAGCGTCTCCTGGCCCAGCCTTTCCTGGGTTGGTCTATTGTTTGCCCTAACTCTTATCCTTTGACCCAGGTGGTAGCAAATAATTTATTTGTCCAGATGTTTTTGTGAATCACCCCCTGGGTCATCTTGGTCTCAGCCCCGGGAGAGTTCTGAGTTAGGCTAAATAACGGCAAACTTCTCAGGGCAGGGAGTCAGCAGGCAAGTCAACAAACAGACACAATTCTTTGAGAACAGGTCTGTTCTGCTCACCCCAGGATTGGGTACTGACTACTGGTACCAGGAATGTGGGCTGTTGTCTTCAAGGTCGCTGGTGAGCTGGGGAGCAGGGTATGGATTCTGGGAAGTTAAGATGCACAGAGCCCTCTTACCAAGATCCAGGGGCTTTTTCTTGATTGAGTATATATACCCCGGTTTCTGCAAGCTTTTGATTAGTATCCAGAGTTCTGAAAAACTGAATTCTTTTTTTAAAAGATTTTATTTTTAAGTAATCTCTACATTCAACATGGGGCTCAAACCCACAACTCCAAAATCAAGAGTCGCACAACCCACTGACTGAGTCAGTCAGGTGCCCCTGAAAAAGTGAATTCTGATTTTTTTTGCCAGTTTATTTGTTCCTTTTGTGGAGGGAGGGACTTTTAGAGTTCCCGACTCCAGCATTTGCACAGATGTCACCTGGAATATTTTCTTGTCTTTGATGGCCTTGACGGTTTTGGGGAATACTGGTCAGGTATTTTTTAGAATGCCCCTCCACTGATATTTGTCTGCTTGTTTTATCATAATTATACTGGGGCTGTGGGATTTGGGAGGAACACCATAGAAGTAAAGTGCCATTCTCACCGCATTATATCATAGGTATGTACTCTCAACATGACTTGTTATCATTAAGAAGAACAGAATTAAAGTATAGTGGTTTAGGGGTTTGGGCTCTCAAGTCAAACACAATAGAATTCAAGTCCTGGCTCCTCCAGTTGCTTGAATAAGTGATAGGACTTTTTTAAGCCTCAGTTTTCTTATATGTGAAATAGGAATAATAATAGTAGTTACCTCATAAGGTTACTGTGGAGAATCAAATGTAATTAACATAATGTCTGGCACATAGTAAGTGCTCAATATATGTGAACTAGTGGGGTAAGAGGATGTGTCCACATATGGGTATACACAAGAAAAAAACTAAAGATAGTATGAAGAGACTCTGAAGTGATTTTTATGATATAAAAAAGTGCCATAATTTCTCGGGAAGATTTGATGGGAAACCCAGAGTTCTGTAGAATTAGCTATGTTTGGATAAAATGGGAAATTTCATACATGGGGCATTATTCCTGAGAACAGGCCAGATGGCTACCTTGGCTGGAGCTCCTGGGTAGCCAGAAGCTACTGTAAGTTCTGGCAGTTGTGGTCAGGGAGGGACCCTAGAAAGAAAGGAAGGGGTGAACACTATGTAGTAGTTGAAAGCACCTCTACTGGAATCAGACAATCCAGGGATCAGATCCTGACATTCCTTTCGTGGGCTCTGTGACCTTGGGTAAAATGACTTAATTTCTGTCAGCTGCAGTTTCCTCACCTGTAAAATGGGGATGATAAATTGAGGATTAAAATAAATAACCCGTGTAAATGGCCAAGAACATTCCCCGTCACATAGTCAGTGCTCACTCTTAGCTGGTTTTTACTACCTAACAATGGTGACTTGGTCAGGTCGGGAGACACACCACTAGTCATAAGCCTTTAAGTCAGGGAGGGCATTTCGTGCCGAGAGGTGGCTTTAGGAAGCTTCGCCTTTCAATATGGAGGACGTTTTGGGCTCCTCCCCTTTCTAATGGTCTCAGTCCCTTCCTCAGGCCTGTTGCAAGCTGCCCTAGGGGGCCAGGGTGCTTTTGTGATATTTGTGGTGACTAAAAATCTTAAAAAAAACAAAAGACTACCCATGTACAATCAGAAAGAAAATGGAAACCACATGGAAAATTTAGGCCATTCCAGTGTGTTCTTAGTCTCCCATTCTACATCCTGCTGGGCCCTCTGCAGATGATGGCTGAGAATATCCTCTTTAGATAAATCACAGGAACATTAAATGCATCCCTGCAGCTGCACCATGGCTAGTTAGAAGCCTATTCAAGAAAAGGGCTTATGGGGAGGGTTTTTTTCCCCTCCTCCTTTTAAAAAGCCACCTGTACCATTTTTGTCTTGGTTTTTAAGTGGAAATGATTTTAAGATGTAATTTTCTTCCTCTACTTGTGTTTGTGATGTACAAATAGTTCTTTGTTAATAGGAAAAGAAAAAAAAACCCAATCCAAATGCCAAACCTAATTAAGGCTCTTTAGAGAAAGTGTGCCTCTTTAACTTTCCAACTTCCTTTCTGCATTAGTAATTTTGGGGCTGGACAAGATGCAGGTGGAAGGAATTGCTTCCTTGACAGCTGGCCCTGAATCTTTCAAATTCCTGGAAGTGCACCAGTTCAGGGGTACCGAGCTATCTGGGAGAACTAGGGCTAGTCTGGAAAGAGCACATACTGTAATCTAAATCCTTTTCCTGTTGATTGGCAAAATCCCAAAAGTTCTTTGAGGCTAGGAGAGATAGCTTTGAGGAGAAAATTGGGACCAGATAATCTAATCCAGATGTCAAAAACCAGGCCTTGAGGAGGAAAAAACCTTTTTATTATAAACTAGGCCTTGAGGGGAAAAAAAATCTCTTCTTTATAAACTAGACCTTGAGGAGGGAAAATCCTTTCATTATAATCATATCAATTCTACTTAGATTCACATAATGAGGTTAGCCGTGCAATTTGGTGAAGATGATGATCAGCCATGTAGAATGATTTAAAGAGTTCCAGAAGGGCTCCTTCTGCACAATATAATCATCCCTACTCAGGTTCACAGTGCCTGATATTTCTTCATCAATGGTTCTTAACCCTTTTTTGGCCAAGGACTTGCTTTAGAATCTAGTGAAAGCTACTGACCTTTCCCCTAGAAAAATGCACGTGTGTGTTCACACACCAGTGTACATTTTTATGGGGTTCACACTCCTGTGAACTGCCCTGGGGAGGTTTTGGATGGCCAGTGTTTTTCATAGTTGATTTTTAAGAGCTATATAATGGGCACCCTCCCCACACATAGACCCTCGTTGAGGTAAACTGAAAAGAAGCTCCACCACACTTTTATCAGCATTACATTAAAATATTTTAAAATAATATATTTAATAATAACTTCGTATCAGGGAGAAGGATGGTGTTTAGGAGCAGTAGTTCACCAAAGTATATGTCTACCTTGGTGATGCACAGCTTAATCACAGATCAGCTTCCATTTTGAATTGGTTTCTTTCCTATTTCTAGTAACTTTTAAAAAATATCCAAACTTTAAAATACTTTAAAACACTCCAGGATGGCGGGGGGAGGGGGTGCGGGGAGGGATTGGCTGGTTCAGTCAGTAGACTATGTGACTCTTGATCTTGGGGTCATGAGTTCAAGCCCCGTGTTGGGCATAGGGCTTACATAAACAAACAAATAAATAAATCTGGGATAGGTGAAATAAGAACGACAAAATTTGATAACTATTTGTCTTATATCCCCCCCCAGCAATATCTGAAGCAAGGACTTCGGTGTAGCTAGATATGTTTGGGGTATTGCCCCAAGAAGCAGAAGGGAGGTAATAGGGAGAACTAGAAAAAGAGGAAAAGTCAATGTAAGGGTGCAGCATAAGGTTGCTGCATTGGGCAACCAAGGCTTGATTCTGGTCAGACTTCCTGAGAAGGATACAGAACATTGCCCAGAACTATCCCCCTGATGGATGAGAGGCTCTCATAGCCTGGTCCCTGTCTCCCACTGGCTGAAGGCTATCCCCAAAGGCATTAACATTCCCACACTTCCAAGCTGTGCTTTCACATGGACTGGTTTGGGAGAAGGCCCTGGGGCAGAAGCAGAAAGAGAAGATTGATCTCCAAGTAGGATGTTGTCAGTATGATGTGAGTCTGAGCTTGCGTGGAACTGTCCATCAGAGCTTTGGCTGAAATCCGAGGTGGCTGTTGGGCTGTGATATAGGGCACCAGAGGAATTTGCTACAGTTCTGAATCTGAGTAGTGGGTACATGGAGGTTCATTATTGTGTCCACTCTACTTTTGTGTATGTTTGAAACAGTTTCATAACAAAAACTTGAAATTCCTAACTCAGAATTATAAGTCCCTGGGAACTCTCTCAAGTATTTAGTGGCTTTATTATGTAGTTTTTGGTGTTTGGAGCAAATTACAATGTCAGTTCCCTGATAACACTTTGAAGCACTCTATCAGATGCTAAAGTCCTTGAGCAAATCACACTCAAAGGCTGGAAGGTTGAATAGTTCAACTTGGGAAGTAGACGGATGTGGATTCCTAATCACCTCTTTGATTGCGTTCAATTCTAGAAAGCATGATGGTACCTTCTACTGAAAGACTTGGATGTGATGTTTCAACATATTCAATAATATGAGTGTATTTCTTTTTGTGAAAAGTGAAAAAAATCTCCATATGTTGGGGAAGAATAAAATTCTTAGTGATAAAGCTGCATCATAGTTTGGTCTTTTTAAAGAAACTCTGATTATTTTAATATTAACTACAGTGATTTTACCACTGGAGTAATTTACCCCTGGAGTAATAAGCCTCTTCAAGACTCTGAATATATGGCTATGAAACACCTCTTGAGCAACACATTTAAAATCAGAGAAGTGATCTTTAGTATCATTATCATTGTCATAAAGTCTTTGTTTCCCATCTCTTGTTTTGGTAACTTGTGGGAAAGTTGTTCCTCTCAACAGCTAGTGGGCTTAGAGTGGAAAAGTGGGATTTGGTATTTGCTGCTTGTTTCTTTGTACAGCATACTGTGAAGACATACCCTTAGGGGCCACAATTTGATTATATTCATGATTTTTCGTTTTCTTCAATACTGAATTATGATCAGCAAGCATATTGCTAATCGTCGCTTTCAGTGACTCAAGCAGCAAGTCGCTTATCATTTGAGTACAACCTCTATTATTTACATAACAACCTATTTCTGGGCTGTGCTCATGGGTAATTCTCCTTAGAATTGATCCCAGCATTCCCTTTCCAATCTACTTTGTAATTCATAAAAAAAAAGTTGAAAAATTAAAAAACTTTCCTCTTATGGAGAGAAACTGGATCATTCTTACCTTGCTGGTGAAAATGTAGAATGGCACAGCCATTCTGGAAAATAGTTGGACTTTTTAAAAAACAGATTTATTTGTTGATTTTAGAGGGGGGAGGGGCAGAGGGAGAGGGAGAGAGAGTCTTTTTTTTTTTTAGATTTTATTTATTTATTTGACAGAGAGAGAGATCACAAGTAGGCAGAGAGGCAGGCAGAGAGAGGAGGAAGCAGGCTCCCCGCTGAGCAGGAAGCCCGATGCGGGCCTTGATCCCAGGACCCTGAGATCATGACCTGAGCCGAAGGCAGAGGCTTTAACCCACTGAGCCACCCAGGCGCCTGGAGAGAGAGTCTTAATCAGACTCCACACTGAGTGCAGAGCCTGATGTGGGGTTTGATCCAGTGACCCAGAAATCAGGATCTGAGCCAAAACCAAGAGTCAGGCACCCAACCAACTGTGCCACCCAGGCACCCCAATAGTTGGACTTTTTAAAAATTGAAGTATAGTTGACATACAACATTATATTAGTTTTGGGTGTACAACGTAGTAACTTGACATTTAGGTACATTATGAAATGTTCCTCACCGTAAGTATAGTTATCTCTGTCACCATATGAAGTTATTACAATATTACTGACTACCTTCCCTATGCTGTACTTTATATCCCTGTGACTTATTTATTTTATAACTGGAAGTTTGTACCTCCTAATCCCCTTCACCTATTTTGCCTATCCGCACCCACTCCCCTCTGGCAACCATCAGTTTTTTCTCTGTTTCTGTCTCTGATTTGTTTTGTTTGTACATTTGCTTTATTTTTTAGATTCCACATATAAATGAAATCATACACTATTTGTCTTTGTTTGATTTATATCACTTGGCATAATACCCTCTAGGTCCGTCCATCCATGATGTTGCAAATGGCAAGATCTAATTCTTTTTTATGGCTATGTAATATTTGTGTGTGTGTGTGTGTGTACACACCACATTTTCCTTATCCATTTGTCTACTGATGGACGCTTAGGTTGCTTCCATATCTTGGCTACTGTAAATAATGCTGCAATAAACATAGGGGTGCATATGTCTTCGAATTAGTGTTTTTGTTTTCTTCAGATAAGTACCCAGAAGGGGAATCACTGGACTGTATGGTAGTTGTGCTTTTACTTTTTTGAGAAGCCTCCATAGAGTTGGGCAGTTTCTTATAAAACTAAACATGCAACTACTATACAACCCATCAGCTGCAGTCATGGGCATTTATCCCATTGAAATGAAAACTTACAGTTACACAAAAACCTCTACACAAATGTTTCCAGCAGCTTTATTCTTCATAGCCCCAAACTGGAAGCAGTTCAGATGTCCCTCAACAGGTGCATTGTTAAATAAATTGTGGTGTATACATATCATGGAATACTGCTCAGTAATATAAAGGAAGAAATTATTGATACACATAGTGTCTTAGGTAAATCTATAAAGAATTATACTGACTAAAAAATAAAAAATAATGCCCAAAGGCTTCATGTTATATGATTCCAAACATATAACATTCTTGAAATGACAAAATTATGAACATGGAGAAGGGGTCGCAGGGGTGGCTATAGAAGGACAGCATGAGGGATTGTTTTTAAATTTAATTTCAGGTTAGTTAGCATACATGCAGCACTGGTTTCAGGAGCAGAATCCGGTGATTCATCAGTTGCATACAACACCCAGTGCTCATCCCAATAAGTGCCCTCCTTCATGCCCATCACCCATTTAGCCCAGCCCCCCCACTTCCCCTCCAGCAACCCTCAGTTTGTTCTCTATAGTTAAGAGTCTCTTATGGTTTGCCTCCCTCTCTGTTTTTATCTTATTTTATTTTTCCTTCCCTTCGCCTATGTTCATCTATTTTGTTTCTTAAATTCCACATATGACTAAAATCATATATTTGTCTTTCTCTGACTGACTTATTTCACATAGCATAATACACTCTAGTTCCATCCATGTTGTGGCAGATGGCAAGATTTCATTTTTTGATGGCTGAGTAATATTCCATTTTGTATATATATACCACGTCTTCTTTATCCACTCATCAGTCGATGGACCTTTGGGCTCTTTCCATAATTTGGCTATTGTCGATAGTGCTGGTGTAAACATTGCGGTGCGAGGGAAACATGAGGGATTCTTGTGGCAATGGAAATGTTCCGCATCTTGACTATATCAATGTTAATATCCTGGTGATGATATTGTACGATAGTTTCACAAGACACTATGATTGGGGAAACTGGGCAAATGGCACATGGTTTCTGTCTATATTTTCTTTTTTTGTTGTTTGTATTATTTCTTACAACTACATGTAGTTCTGCAATTATTCCAAAATTACAAGTTTAACTTAAAAAAATCAAAACTCCTTTCCTTGGGGCACCTGTGTGGCTCAGTCAGTTAAGCATCCCACTCTTGATCTCAGCTCAGTTCTTGATCTCATGGTTGTGAGTTCAATCTCTTCATTGGCTCCACGCTGGGTGTGGAGCCTACTTAAACAAAGAAACAAACAAACAAAAACCCCTTTCCTCTTATGGAATGGGATTTCAGGGTCAAAAGTGCAAAAATGTTGTAGAGCACTTCTCCCTTATATATATAACACTCTGATGCCAAGATTCTGCATATCCGTGGTTCTTTCTGATTACTTTAGAGTCACTAGTGTCCACATGTGTTAGTAATTGTCCTTCTGCACTGTGTGCTGCAGATATTATGGATGACCAGTGATGTTGTTTGTTACAGGAATTCTGCAATAGCTTGTTCTGCTTTTTCTAAGTCATTTGTCATTAGTGTTGTGCTTGGTTTTACAAGCTTCCTGGCAATAAAATGGTGTGTACCTGTTTTGCCAAGAGGTCTAACAACTTTGAAGGCTTACCCCTATAGCTTCAGTATCTTTTCTCACAATATTCATCAATTTCATGCAGCAAAGAATTACTTCATGCTAATTCTTGAAAAATTCCATTGGTTTACCACAGAATTCACTGTGCCTTTTTAAAATAATTATGTTAAAGCTTTGATGACTTCATGCTACAATTTTCAATACGTCTTATTACAAATGGCATGCTGGAGACTTGTGGCAAATGGATGGCAGGTCTAATAGAGTCGGACTTTCAGATATTTATCTTTTTACTTGATATTTGCATTTTTGGCTGCTTGTGTGATTTGTCACATGCACAGATTTATTTGTCCCAGCACATACAGATTCACATTCTGTATTTATACTGGAGTCCTGTTCACTATTTATGTTCATGGTGTTTACTGAATTATAGCATTTAATTTACTTTTTTTTACTACTACTTTAATATTCGGTGAACCATTTTTGAGTGGTCCATTGGTTGGGGGATATAATGGTACACAATGGTCATAACACAAAATGCAATTTTTTAAATTTATTTTTTTAATTATTATTATTTGCCCCAGGGGTACAGTTCTGTGAATCATCAGGCTTACACCTTTCACAGCACTCACCATAGCACAAACCCTCCCCAATGTCCATAACCCACCCACCCTATCCCTACCCTCCCACCCCCCAGTAACCCTCAGTTTGTTTTATGAGATTAGAAGTCTCTTATGGTTTGTCTCCTTCCCCATCCCATCTTGTTTCATTATTTTTCCCTCCCTACCCCCCACAACCCCCCACCCTGCCCCTCAAGTTCCTCATATCAGAGAGATCATATGATAATTGTCTTTCTCTGATTGACTTATTTCACTTAGCATAATACCCTCTAGTTCCATCCATGTTGTTGCAAACGGCAATATTTTGTTTCTTTTGATGGCTGCATAGTATTCCATTGTATATATATACCACATCTTCTTTATCCATTCATCTGTTAATGAACATCTAGGTTCTTTCCATAGTTTGGCTATTGTGGACAGTGCTGCTATAAACATTTGGGTGCACATGCCCCTGACAAAATGCAAATTTAATAAGCATAAGCAATAACATGCAAAAAGTACAAATTTATAACAAAGAGGAATTGTACCCTGATATGGGGGTGTTGACAGAGACAAATACAGTTCTGGTTCACTCCCAACCTTTAAGAATGTAAGGATTTTTAAGAAGGTAATGTGATTGCTGTGGAAAATAGTCATTAGCCCATTTCAAATAGGTGGAAAGCATGTGAAGAAATAATCTCATTGCTTTCCCCTCTGCCGCTTGCTAGGTTTCTAGGGGACAGTTGGTGGCCCTGGACCTCCCAGAGTCCATGCATCACACTTTGAGAAACAATGCCTAAGGGAAAGGTCTATGCTACACATTAAACATACTCATTCATACATTAAGTTTTGATTCTCTTTAGGTTTGTTGAACTTGACTGAACTTGTTGAATTGATCGTCAAGTTTCCACTCTGGGTCGGACATTGTGACAGAACATATACTTTTTCCTGATAGGAAAGAGGTATGGCATCTTTCATAGTAATAGAATCGTGGCTGAGATGAGGCTGTCCTCCTAGGTACTAAATTTCCCAGCCTCCTTTGTGGTCAAGTGTGGCTCTGGAAGCAGCAGCATGTGAGCGGAAGTGATGTGTGCTCTAAAGTTTGCACATGCACTCCTCTATGCTTTCTTCCCCTTTCTGCGAGCAGAAATATGGATGGTCCTGAAACACAACTTCAGTTGGGCAGATGAGACTGTCACCCTAGCAGAGAGTGGAGAAACATGATGGGATGGAATGAACCCAAGTCCCCTAATGACTGAATGGAGACAAAAGGCTGTCAGGTGGACAGACACTTCATTGTTCTTGACCCAATGTATTGGGCCTTTGTATTATAGCAGCTTAGCCCTTTAATTCCGATAAAGAAGGGGAAATCCTGGAGGTCTGAAGGGCCTGGTTGGTGGGTTGTTGGAAGAGTGGCTCTTGGTAGCACAGGGCAGGTGGGAGGGAAAAGGGAATCAGGACTTGGCACAAGACTACCCGCTGTGGTAGGTGAGTATGGTGGGTGAGTGCCCACGTGATTTCTAATGCTGATTCTGATAGTACTGCCAGGCAGGGGAGACAAGAAACAAGGGACAAGCTTGGTTGAGAGTCATGCAGAAATGTAGCAGAAAAGAATGACTGACTTATGGGAATTAGTGACACTCAGAGTCACCCTGTTTAGGATGAGAAGGAGAGAGCACCAAGGGAGGCACATCAGGCCAGGTCATCCCCTGGGCCATCTGTTGCTAGATCCAGGAGAGTGACAGTTCTAAACTCCCTGAAGGGTGACTAGGAATCTTGATTTACTTCAGGCATGGTTAGTATAAGAACTGCTGTGGAATTGGGTCTACAGGTTATAGTTTCATGAGTGGTTTGAGCTATAAGGATTTGGGGCTAGGAGAAATCAGAGCAAAATCTTTTTTACATTTCTATTTGATCTACAGCTGACCTAATGCCTCAGCCACTGCTAGGGCACCTTTGAGTAAGCTGGAAAAAGTGCCCCTTTTTTCTGGGCACATGGCTTGCTGAGTGCAGTGCATTTTGGATTTTACATTTGGATTTTGCGTCTGACTCCATGACTGAGCATCTTTGTGCAGTAAACGACATGCACAACTGTACATGGTGGCCCTGCAGGCCTCCAAAAGTACAGTGAGAGTGGAGTGAAATTGGAGAGTGAAGGACCAATCCAAATGTGACTCCCTTACCAGGAAAGGTAAAAGGAAACTATTTTGGAGATACAAAAGATGAAGGATGATTTTAAAAGTTTTAAACTGCTTTGCAAAGGGCTATCCCCCAACACCCAATGTGTTTTCTTGTATTGATACCTTTGCTCATGCTGTTTTCCAGCTGAAACATCCTCTCTGGTTATGAAAATCCTTACACATACTTCAAGGCTCAGCTCTAGACTTAATTCTCCAAAAAGTCTTCCATGACCTCTGTAGCCCACAGAGATCCCTCCCTCCCTCTTTCTGCTAGACCCTGACCATACCACACTTATTTCTGCCCCGTATTTAGTGCTTAGGCTGGTTTCCTTTCCTTTCTGGCTAATGACCTCCTGTCTGAACACTTTCATGCCTTCTCTTGTGCCTTCTCTATACCTACAGGAGTTTATTACACTTATTTGTTCGCATGTCCACTTCTCCTTACTGGATCCTAAGCTCTCTAAGGACAGGGACTGTGGTTTATTATCTCTATCCCCACCTCATATAGGGCTCAACAAATGTTCACTGAATCAACAAATGGGTAATCTGTGCTCCAAAGGATGTCTATTTATTTGAGTGACCGAGTCTGGAAGATTTCTTCTCTGGTCCCAAACAATGTTTATTTCTACTTGGGGAACCTCCAACTAGCTCCCCACTGCAAGGCATGGGGACCACTTGTGACCAGTCAATTTAAAATCTTTCCCTGGTTAGACACTACTTTAACAAATTCTTGTAGTGGCAGGGGCTCTGGGCTCATCACCTTGTTCAAGGCCAGTATTCCTATAAACTAGCCATGTGGCTTTGAGCAAGTTGAATCAGCTCACTGGGCAGCCTTAGTTCTCTATCTTGTAAAATGAAATAGCTTTAATAGTCTGCCATGTTGTAAAGCAACACAATAAACAATGTGGTAACTGAGCTGAACTGTGAAGATGTAGTAATATCTATGGTAATACCTAACTTCTAGCTCAGCCTGAAGCAGTTTTTCTTTGGTGGTAAAAAGTCACAAGATTTTTATATGTCTGATGATGAACGAACAGCTGTAGGAAACCTTAGGGAAAATAAAACTCTCCCTCTCGGCCCATGTAATTTTACTTCTTGTTGTTATAATGGGTTACCACCACCTTATCTCTCTCCTGCAGAAAGTTTATTTGTTCCTCCATCCATTCTACTTTGGGTTAACAGATTTATCAAATAAAAATACAAGATTCTTTCTCTTTTTTATTTTTCTTTGTTTTAAAGATTTTATTTATTTACTTGAGAGAGAGAGAGAGAGAGTACAGAGAGAGAGGGAGAAGCAGACTCCGCACTGAGCAAGGAGCCCGATGCGGGGCTCGATCCCAGGACCCTGGGATCATGACCTGAGCCAAAGGCAGATGGTTAACTGACTGAGCCACCCAGGCGCCCCACAAGATTCTTTCATATTTGTTCGGTCCTTCCCAGATTACGGAGGGGCAGCACAATGGATTAGAGTGCACTAAGGCAGAAATAGCCTTGCTATCTGAAGTGTGTCCCTCCAACTGGCAGCTTCAGGATTACCTGGGCACTTGTTAGAAATGCCAACTCTGGTCCCCACCCCAAACCTATGGAATCAGATTTGCATTTTAACAAGGTCCCTAGGCGATAAATCGTATATTACATTTAGCTCCGGGAGCCCTGGGCCAGTTGCTAATCTAGTCCACCATCTGCTCAACAGCTGTCCCCAAACTCTGGAGTGGGGAAAAGGGAGAAGAAGGGTTGCTTAAAATACGAACCCTTCAGTTGGCCTCTGCCTCACAGGGGCTGTGGCAAATTCAGTGGTTTTGTAGGGCAGTGCCTACTAAATAGCAGGTAATGTTGAGGTTTCTGTCTGGGCCACGTGCTTAAAATGAAGTCAGAAACCACATGCCCAGGGTGATGAGAACGCCGTGTCTGGGCAGGGCTGGACCTGGCTCCAGCCGTAGTCTGTCTAGCCTGCTCCGTCTATCCGTCTGTGGGTACTCTGGAGCTCTATCCGTCTGTGGGTACTCCGGAGCTCCGCCTTTTGGCTCCGTTATGTCACCTACAAGTCCCTCTCCTTTTTCCTCTCAGGCGCTGGGGGTCCTCCTCAACCAAAGTGATCACCGGGGACCGGGATGCTCTGATGTAAAATTAAGCACATGTTTCTCCTCCCCGGGGCTCATTACATTCTCAGTTGGCTTCTTCTTTGCAAACCCCTTTTAAAAGGGACTTCAGTCCTTAGCTGGTATTGGAATAGGGTATTTGGGGAAGGGGTGGGTCATACACTCTTGAGAATAAGGACAGCTCTCCTAGGCTCTCAGCCCCAGCCCTGCCCATATTACAGAATCTCTCCACTTGACTGGCCTCTCATGCAGTCGCCCCTCCTGCCTTACGAGTCTCTCCCTCCTCCTGCCCCCTCCCAGTGGGCTTTGGTGGGCCCTGATTGAGGCTACACTGAGGATGGCAAGGCCCTAGAGACCCGTCAGGGACACAGAGACACTAAAGCAACTTGGGGATGCCCGGGAAACCAGAGTGTTTCAGTGCAAGAAGTGCAGTGAAGTAGGCATCACGTGGTACCCGTGGGTCTAATTAGAGGGAACTGGGGATTGGGGTTCAGAGGCAAGGAAAGTTCCAGATTTCCAGATGGCCTCAGATCTGGGAACCTGACGTGCTGACTAGGGATCCAGGGAACAGACAGAATCATGATTGGGCAATGAGTGATAAGCAAGAAACCAGGGAGTGGACAGAGGTTCCGAGATCACAGAAGAGCCAGGTGTGGGGATGGATTTGGACCTATAAGTGGGGTTGGTGGCTCCACGAGTAAAGGCTTGAGTCCTATGCCAAAGCCTCACCGTTAGCTTTATTTGTTTGAGCGACAGACCTGGGCATTACAGAGCCGGGATTAAGAAGGTGAGCTCTGGTTGCCATCCTCGGAGGGCTGCTGTGAGGATGGAGCGAGACAGTACATAGCAAACCCTTAGCACAGCGCTGGCCCGTAGCACCTGCCGGATAAATGCTGTGCGTTACTACCATTAACTCTCACACCTCACGCTGCCACCCGCTGCCCCTCGGGCTCACCTATGGTCACAGGTACATGTTCCGTCTGCTTGGATGCCCTTTTCCATCAGTTCCTTTTCATCCTTCAGGCCTCAGTTCAGACATCATTTTCTGGGGGGGTCTCAGTAGGAAGAATGCACTGTTTTCTTCTATTCTCACACATACAGTACCTCAGACATCAGACGTATGGGTTTTCCACCCCAAGAAATTCTCTGACGTCCACTGGGTGTCCTACAATTCAGTGCAATTCTAACCCTAAGCAGAGTTATCATAGACCCCAGAGGCTAAGGGCTCAGCCCCACAGGCTAAGGGCTCAGCCCCACAGGACTGAGCGTGTCCACCCACCTCAGGCACCAGTCAAAAGTGCAGTTTGTCATCTGTGCTTCTCACCAACTAGCTGTAAATAGGAGTTTCCCATGACCCCCTCCTCGGGTTCAATGGTTGGCTGAAATAGCTCACAGAACTCAGGGCAACACTTTACTGGTTGATTATATAATAAGGGATATGCTAAAGGACACAGATGAATAGTCAGATGAAGACATATAGAGGGTGAGGTCTGGGAGGGTCGTGAGCACAGGAGTTTCTGTCTCTGTGGAGCTGAGGTAAGCCACTCTTCTGGCATGCAGATGTGTTCACCAACCCAAAAGCCCCCCAAACCACATTCTCTTGGGACTTCTATGGAGGTCTCATCCTGTAGACATGATTGATCATTACCTCAGTCTCCTTCCCCTCTCTCTCCTCTTTAGAGGATGGGGGCGGGGTGGGCTGAAAGTTCCAAACTTCCAATCACAACTTGGTCTTTCTGGTGACCAGCCTCCATCTGGAAGCTATCCAGGAGTCCACCAAGACTAACCTCATTAGAACAAAAGATACTCTATCACCCAGGAAATTCCAAGGGATTTAGGAGCTCTCTGTCAGCAACCAGGGTCAAAGGCCAATGTTAGGACAAAAGATATTCCTAGTGCTCTTATCACTCAGGATATTACAAGGGTTTTAAGAGCTCTGTGCCAGCAACCCAGGCAGAGCAGAGACAAACGTGTATGTTTTCTGTTATCTCAGAGGGTCCCTTCCCAGACCCTCTTGGAAAGGGTGAGGTGCTCTCCTTCACGCTCTGATGGCACTTGCCCTTCCAACGTCATGCGTTGTCATTGCTCATTTCCTTGTCTGCTTCTCCCAGGAGACCCTCAGCTCCATGAGTTTTTGGATTACATCAGTTTTTCCATTGCTGTATCAGCAGTGCTGACACACAGTGGAGATTCATTAAATGTTTGTTGATTAAATTTAAAAAAAACGGTGAGAGACGCCAGGCTTAGATCCTTTGAGGAGCCATAATCAGGCAGGATTTCTCTGTTAAAGCTTAATCTCAGGGCAGCTAACGATTGTAGAGTGGGAAAGCCAAGGCCTAACGTCCCTTTCAGATGAAGTCCCTCTGAGGAGGTGGCAGTGAAACCCACCTGGCTACCGCCTTACCTGTCTGCCTCCTGTGTGCCGTGTGGGCCACAGCAATGTTGGGCAGAAGAGCTTTCAATTCAGAAGTGCCCTACACATCCTCCAGGGTACAATGGCAGCCACCATCTTTCCCAATTGCATTTGTGTAATGGCGCCTGAAGGCCAGCAAACAGAGAACAATCCAATACCATTCAAAGCATTCTGGGAAGTACAGTAAGTGTGCGCCTGCTTCTGGCACGTGACTATGTCTTACTTCATCTGAGGTGCTGCTTTTCTGAGTATTCATAAACTCTTCCTTCAAGCTTATTTTAATAGACCTGTCAGTCTTTGTGAGCAAAACAATAGCCTCTATCAGCAGAACTACTAGAAGGCTGCGGGAGCCTGAAGAGGTGGCCTTGGAAGTCACAGGGCAAAGGCTGGACAATAGGCCCCTTCTCCCTCCTCCTAAACTCTGTGATGCCCCCCAGGGAACAAACACAGAACATTCTCAGACCTCTAAGTGACTGACCATCGCCCACTGCTAGTGACTTGTAGAGACCTTCTACACATTTCTCTAAAACTGCCAGGTGATAAAGTGCACCCGGAAAGAGCTCATTTTGTGTGAGCCAGGGAAGTAGCCAGTTGCTCTCAACATGAGAAAACTAGCTTGGTGTATTTATTGCGGATTTGGGGCCCTGGGGTTAGGTCTGGAGAGTTTGGCCCTCATCAGATAATCTGGAAAAAAAGCACACATAAACTTTGGAGACCCTGATTGATTTCTTACCCTATTTTCAAAGGACGGTGTAGAGTCACATTGCTGCTATAGGATCCCTGGGTAGAGTTTGCTAAATCTTCCAAATTTGCCAGATTCAGCAAATAAAAATAAGGGATGCCCAGTAAAATTTGAATTTCAGAAACATAATAGGTAACTTAAAAATATTTATATATTTGGGGCACCTGGGTGGCTCAGTGGTTAGGCTCTTGATTTTGGCTCAGGTCACAATCTCAGGGTTGTGAGATGGAGCCCTGCATCCGGCTTCACACTGAACCGGGAGCCTGCTTGTCCCTCTCCCTCTTTCCCCTTCCTCTTGCTTGTGCTCTCTCTCTGTCTCTTCAATAAATGAATGAATGAATGAATGAATGAATAAATAAATAAAATCTTTAAAAAATATTTCTATATTCCAAATATTGCATCCTGTAATTTATCTGGCACCCCTGTTCTCAGGCCATTATCACTTGGGGCATCACGCTGTTGGTCTGCTTCATAAGGCAAAATGCCTGAAAAGCCTCCTGCTACCGTGGTGCCCTTAGCAGCTAGAGTCAGTTCACCTCCCCAGCACTGCTGGAGGCTCTGAGACGCTAGCAGAGCCCCTAATGGGTTGAACTCTGTGTGTGTGTGGGGGGTTGTCTTAATTAAGCCTCTGCTACTGGTGTGTGTAAAGATGGGGTTGGTTGGAACAGCTGGTCTTTCAACAGCCCTGTCCCCCTTTCTCCTCTTTTCTCCTTGGGGTGTGCCTTGGAAACCCTACTCCTTCATTCTTCTCTAAACCCCTTTTCCCAGCAGCCAACCCAAATCAGTCGAGGCTCTTGAAGCCTGAAGTCAACTTATCCTAATAAACAGAAACCACAGGATTTGAAAGGAAGCTACGCATGTGTGATAGTCAATAGGAAAAAGAACAAAAAGGACTCTGGCTGAGAGTCCCCAGGCCTGTTCACATGGAAACCATCCAAATGTGGGAATCTGAGAGGACCTCTGGCGCCTCACCTGGCCACTGAAATAAGAGAAAGGGTGCAGGTGCAAGTAAAAGACAAATCGGGCTGGAAGCAGCGTTGGTGTTTGGCAGCAGTGGTTTGGGGCCCAGTGAGTGGCAGAGAGTGGCTGTTTGTTTCGCTGCAGATGTCTTGCAGGCTCCTTTAAGCAAAGAGCTCTCCCTGTGTGTTCTGTGCAGTTGGAGCAGGAGGCTTTATAACTGAGTGACCTGTCCTAGCCTGTTCCCGGCACCAAAGGGCAGTTTGACCCCCTTGAGACTGAGGTCCCTGGGAAGACTCCACCTACCTTCCTTGGGCCTTAGGTATCCTTTCCAAAGTCTTGAGCTCAGGGAGCTGTTTGGGAGGCACAGACAACTGGATGGTTTTATGGGCTGGTGAAAAGGTGGGGGTGGGGTGGGGATCATTTCTGCCCTCTGTTCAGTTCTCAGCGAAGCCTGGGCTTCAGTGATTCTGAGACACTGTTAGGCTACCTGAAGTAGAAATAAGTTGTCTCTTCTTTTTTTTTAATTTTATTTTTAATTTTTTATTCTTTGCCCCAGGGGTACAGGTCTGTGAATCATCAGGCTTACATCTTTCACAGCACTCACCAAAGCACAAACCCTCCCCAATGTCCATAACCCACCCACCCTATCCCTACCCTCCCACCCCCCCAAGATGGGATGGGGAAGGAGACAAACCATAAGTTGTCTCTTCTCAGTTTCTTCTCATTTCAGGTGATGAGGGCTGGGTTGACAAAGAATGGTACACGTAATGCTTAAGAAAAAAGGCCTGGTGGGGACTGAGTCAGACTGTCAGCCAGACTGGGGTTGAAGACTCATCAGCATTGTCAGATCAGGACACTCTGACATGTGGCTAACCACCTGCATTTAGGGCTGGAGGATGCCTAGCTGGCATCTGGGCAGCACTTCATAGAGTAATTTTCCACACACAGCTATCAAATCAGCCCTGGGGGTCTGGAGCCAGCCCTAGATCAGCTCCCACGGAGGCACTTTGCACTACTAGGCTTTCAAAAGGGAAGCCTTGGCCAAATCTGGGATAATTTGAGGACTGAAATAATTAAGTGCACTAATGAATTATAAACCACTGGAAAGAACTGAAATCCATGAGTCCTACTGACAGTAAATTGATGAAGAAATGAGGAGGAAGGGAGGTCTTTTGGTTATGAGAGTAAGCAGAATACTCAGGGCCCGGTGACATGTGAAGGAGCACTCAAGTTGGAAAATCATCATTTTGCAGCCATCATAGTAAATATTGGCTCATGTAACAATTATCAATGGATGCTAAATCTAGGGAAAGTATTTTTTATGAGGAGCAGGGTATTTGCATGTTCTTTAAGTGGCTCCCCATAGAACTGCTTATTACTTACAAAGGAGAAAAATTAAGTAATCACACAGTGGAGAAATTGGACAACACCTTGGCTGGATAATGGAAATTAACATTCCCAATGAAGGACAGACACACATTGTGTGTCTCCAGATGTGATACCGCGAGAAGAGCACAGCGTTGCCTATGCAGTTTTCCAGTTGGGAATGCACAATCTGAATCTAATCAGGGGGAAACATCAGACAAATCCCCAGTGAGGAATGTTCTATTTTTTAAAAAAGGGAAGGAACTGTATTTTTTCAAAAATGCCAGTGTCCTAAAAGACAAAGAAAGCCTGCATCAACCAACAAATTTGAATACAGATGGTAGATTACATAAAATATTGTTATCAATGTTGAACTTACTGAAGTTGATTATTATAGTTATATAAGAGACTATCCTTATTTTTAGGAATACACACTGAAGTATTTAGAGGGAAAGGGCTATGGTATATGTAGCTTATTTTCAAATAGGTCAGAAAAAATTTGTGTATGTGCATATACACACACACACGGAGAATGATCGCCTAATTAATATTTGGTGAATCTGGGTAAAGGCTAAAGGATATGTGAATGTTCTTTGTTCTTTTTTTATTCTTCCTACTTTTCTGTAAGTTTGAAATTATTTCCAAATAAAAAGTTAAAAGAGGGCGCCTGGGTGGCTCAGTGGGTTAAAGCCTCTGCCTTCGGCTCAGGTCATGATCTCAGGGTCCTGGGATCGAGGCCCGCATCGGGCTCTCTGCTCAGCGGGGAGCCTGCTTCCTCCTTTCTCTCTCTCTCTGCCTACTTGTGATCTCTGTCAAATAAATAAATAAAATCTTTAAAAAAAAAAAGTTAAAAGAAAGACTGGAACCTGGCAGGTAGGTGTTGAGCCCCACAGAAGGATCCATGAGTCTGCCCGTCAGGCCTGTGCTTCATGGCAGTGCTACCTTCTTGGGGCAGTTTGGAGGCTAGGGGAGAAGGCTGGTTCCCCAGGAATTTGGCTCCCCTATCTCTGACCCCCAATTTGTCCTAGGCCAGAGAAGGGGGCTTGTATGGGGCCTCGACAGTCTCTCCCTCTTCTCTTTTCCTATGTTCCTTTTGTACTACCCTTAGCAATACTGGTTAAGGGAGCAGAATTTAAAATCGGACCGTCCAGGTTTGAATGTTGGCTCTGCCATGGTGTGACTCAGAACCTATTTCTTAACCTCTCTGACTTTTAGCTTCCTCACTTGTAAAATGGTATTTCTAGGGCTGGTGTAAGGTTTAAATGAGATCATACATAGCACTTAGGAAAGTAAATGTTCAATATACATAGCTATAGTTTCTTCCTCTTTCTTACAAAAGACCTCATGTGATGAGTTGGGGGAGGAAAGAAGGGTGAGGAGGAAAAGAGGATTTTTAGAGCATGAAACTACTCTGTATGGTGCATAATGCCATTTGTGTTGATACCATACACGCCATTACATATTCATCCAATCCACAGAATGTCCAACACCAGGAGTGAACCCTAATATAAACCATAGATGTTGGGTGATGATAATGTGTCAGTGTAGATTCATCAACTGTAACAAATCTACTACTCTGCTAGGGAACGGTGATAGCTGGGGAGGCTATGCACCGTAGGGGCAGGAGGTGTATGGAAAAATCTCTGTATCTTCCCCTCAGTATTGCTCTGAATCTAAAACTGCTTTTTTTAAAAAAAAAAAGTCCGTCAAAAATAAACAAGAAGAAAACAAACAAGAGGAGATCCCATGTAATATCATTATCATCCATAATCCAAAGGAGCACCTAAAAATAGGAATTTCATGTTCATAGGTCAGCAGAGGAAATGCCTGGACATAGAAGAGTCTCATGGAAGCTCCTCGCTTGCCAATGGATAGAGTTGGATCTACTACTCGAAGCAGCATGGCACAGTGGTGGAGAAAGTCAGGATTCGGAGGCTGACAGGTCAGGGCCAAAATCCTACTCCCACTTCCCAGTGGCCTGGTCACAGGCAAGCTACTTGACCTTGCCAATTCATACTCCTCATCTGTAAAAAGAGATGATGATAGTACTTAAAAGTGTTAGGAAGATTAAGTGAAATACTGTACATAGAAAATTTAGCTCAGAGCCTTGCAGGTGGTAAGCACTCAACGAGTGTTAGAAATGAGTAATATGTGCCCAGCACTATGCTAAGCACATCCGTGTCCACTCGACATCACTTATCTGGTAAGCGGTAGAGCCAGCACTGGAACCTGTCTGACCTCATAGATCAAACTTGAAACCGTGATCTCATCATTTCTCAGCCTTCAGTCTCTCAGATACCACCTTCATGATTTTTGCCATATCATGCACTATCTATGCTATTATTTCCTTGATAGTTTTGAGTCAACTTGTTTTTTAAATAAATATGTTATTATTATTATTTTTAAGTAGGCTGTGTGCACAACATGGGGCTCAAACTCATGACCCTGAGATCAAGAGTTGCATGCTCTACTGACTGAGCCAGCCGGGTGCTCCAATATTTTATTATTTTTTTAAAGGTAATCTGGGGGCACCTGGCCGGCTCAATTGGTTAAACATCTGCCTTCGGCTCAGGTCATGATCCCAGGGTCTGGGATCGAACCCTGCATCAGGCTTCCTGCTCAGCGGGGAGCCTGCTTCTTTTCCCTCTCCCTCTGCCTGCCACTCCCCCTACTTGTGTTCTCTCTCTGTGTGTGTCAAATAAATAAAAAAAGTTTTTAAAAATAATCTGTATAGCCAACATGGGGCTCGAACTTCCAACCCCAAGATCAAGAGTCATGTGCTTTACCAATTGAGCCAGCCAAGCATCCCTCGACTTGCTTTTTTTTTTCCAGGTTCATAATTTATTGTACAAATTGAGTATCACATGATGAGCTGACATTAGCTTCTCCAGGGATGGGAACTTAACAGATGAAATGCAGGTTAAAATCCTATAAAGAGAGCAAACATAATTTAGACACAATTGNTTTTTTTAGACCTTAACTTGAAGTATAAGATCATCAAAGCAATGCCTCCATATGTGGCCAGTACACAATTCATTCTACCTGTGAGAGTATAAGAGTTGAAATATTTTTTGATACCAGTGAAATGGAATTGGGCATCAGTTTCTGGACCTGCCATGATTTCAATCTTGCAGAAGACACCAATTCTGCGGGTTGTGTCCTTCAAGGTCTTTTTTTTAATTTAAAGATTTTATTTATTTATTTGACAGAGAGAGAGAGATCACAAGTAGGCAGAGAGGCAGGCAGAGAGAGAGG